>BLSH010000756.1:1268972-1284100 GCA_018402905.1 Glandirana rugosa | reverse complement strand
ACCCTCCCCCCCACTGTAGTGTCCTCTGTGCCCCCCCCATGCAATGTCCCCTGCTCCCTAGACAACCACCCCTCACTGTAGTGTCCTCTGTCCCTTTCACTAGTGTGTGGTAGCGCTGTCCTACCTTACACACCAGCAGAGAACGGGACCAGTCACAGACTGGATAGAGGGTGGGGGCGGGATCTGACAGTCAATTATTTACATTACCAAGCTGGTGACCAAGCTGGTGATTGGTTGCTAGAACTACCCAGCAACCAATTACCTAAGGTAATTCCAGCAGCTCCAGTTCCCGCCCTCTACCCAGTCCTGTGCCTTCTCCCGATCCCCACAGAGAGCGGCGGCTGGGGGAATGTGCGGGTGTTACCAATTGACCAGCGGTGGACTGGTCGATCGTGATTGATGGCTTGATGCCCCCCCACCCCGAGTAGGGTAACCAGACGTCCTTGGCCCTGCAAAGTGAAGACAAAACCGGGGACGAATTTCTGCCGGGGACAATGTTGTGAAAAACGGGGACTGTCCCCCGAAATCAGGGACGTCTGGTTACCATATCTTAAGGTCTCTGTGATGAGCTACTCCTGGCTCTAAGAAAGATTTAGGTAATTAGTTAGGGTCCGTGTTCCCTCGATCTCTAAGGGAGGGTCCAGCTAGTTCCAGTAGTGCAACATCTAGGCTAGAGGAGACGTGGTCTACGTCCGAGGTGTGTTCCTGCCACATGGCCCAAACAGTAGTGAACCTCTCTCTTTTCCCTTTACAGGTTACCACCCACTCCTCCGCTCCCCTTATTTACCTCACTTTTCAGACCCAGTCCTCAAGGCTTGGGACATGGGCCTATTTCCTGTTTATTGGGATGAGACGTTTTGCAGCATTTAGGAGATGTGGTAGTGCGCTCCTTTTGTATTGGCTGATTGGTAGATGGGGTACGTGTAGGAGAAAGTGAAGCAGGGAAAATAGGACATCTATGCCTAGGATAGCTTCTATTTGTGTTTTGACGTCCATCCAGAAAGGTTGGACTTTTGGACAGTCCCACCAGAGATGTAATAATGTGCCATGTTGTCCGCATTCTCTCCAGCAGCGGTCTGGGGTGGTGGGATATATCCCAGCCATGTTAGCCGGCACCCTGAACCAGCGGGTTAGTAGCTTATAGTTGGCTTCTTGCATTCTGGACTCAGTAGAGCAAGAATGCTCTAGCTGGTACAGGTGAGCCAGCTGTGCCTTGGAAAACTCCACCCCCAGGTCTCTCTCCCATTCCCTGACGTATGCTGGCTTAGTGGGGGGTCCTTCTGTACCCAAAAGTTGATATAATTCCGAAATCATATGAGGGATGGGTTCTTCATCAACAAAAAGGCATTCGAAGGGCGTGAGAGTGTCAATGCTTCTTATTTTGTGGCCCTGTGTGGTGAAAAAGTGGCTAAGTTGTGTACGTCGCCAAAAATCCATGGGGGTGCTGCCATAGCGAGCCCTAAGGGCTGCGAAGGTGGGGAGTCTGCCGTTCTCTAAGAGTGTGCCACAGCACGCATTCGCATCGTTTGCCCATTTCCCGAAGAAGCACTTTTGTTCCCCCGGGAAGAATCATTGGAAGCCCCCCAGTGGGGCCAATGGGGACATGGGTGGTGCCAATGAGTGTATGCTGTTCGTCTGATCCCATACCCTGAGAGCCTGATACATCAGGGGGAAGGTGTCCGGCGACAGTTCCCTGTATTCTTTAGGCAACCACGGGGCATATGCTAGGTCTCTACCTGCCAGACACTTCTCCAACCAAACCCATTGCCGGCAATGCGTTTGGAAGCGCCAATTCAAAATCCTCTGCAGAGCAATAGCCCTATGGTATCTCCTGAAATCAGGGATTCCCAGGCCTTCCATCTGCTTTGAACGTTTTAGTATACGCATAGCTATTCTGGGTTTCCGTACATCCCACAGAAATTCTGACAGCATACTAGTCATTTTGGAGAAGAAGGAGTTAGGCTGGGGTACAGGTACCATCTGCATAAAGAAGAGCGCTCTTGGAAGAATGTTAATTTCAAGTATGTTGACACGCCCCACGTAAAGGCTGTCTTGGTCCAGTTTAGGAGGTCTTTTTTGACCTCCGCTAGCAGGGTGGGGTAATATCGTATAAGGTCTCAAATTGTTCTCTAAGCTGGATGCCTAGGTACTTAATAGAGGATTTGGCCCAGGCGAAAGGGAACACCACCTGTAAGCTATTTATTAGTGGGGGTGTCAGTGTGATCGTCAGGATCTCTGATTTCGCATAGTTTATTTTAAAATTGGAGAGCCTGGCAAATTTTGTAATTTTGTTCGTCAGGGTTGGCAGCGAGATCAGGGGTTCAGAGATATATAAAAGCACGTCATCCACATAGGCCGACAAATTGTGCTCTGTATTACCAACCTTTAACCCCCTAATGTCCGGATTGGCTGTTATTGAGCGCAACAGCGGCTCCAGAGTTAGCGCAAATAAGAGGGGTGATAGAGGGCACTCCTGTCTTGTGCCATTCCTGATAGCAAATCGAGGGGATAGGAGGCTATTCACCCTCACCTGTGCACTGGGTTCCGAGTACAGGGCCAAGATCCAGGACATCATGCTCGGGTAGGGTTGCCACCTCACCCCTTTAAACCCGAACACATATTAATTACACAGTTTCTGGCTGATTAAGGTGGTAATTAAACTCACTTGGTGCTTTATCTGCATTAAATTAGCCTCAGAACCTGTGTAATCCATATGTGTTCGGGTTTAAAGGGATGAGGTGGCAACCCTATGCTCGGGCCCAGCCCCAGAGTCTCTAAGACCCCGCGCAGGAAGGGCCAGCCCACCCGCTCAAAGGCCTTCTCTGCATCCGTAGAGAGGATGAGACAATGGCCAGAGTCTGGGTTGCTGTGGGCTCAATTAATGAGGTGGATAGCTCTCAGGGAATTGTCCTGAGCTTCACGACCTGCTATGAACCCCGTTTGATCAGGGTGCACAATATTCGGACAAGATGTTTCAATTGATTCGCTAGTATTTTTGCCAAAATCTTAATGTCCACATTCAATAATGATATGGGGCGATAATTTCGTGGCAAAGCAGGGTCTTTGCCATCTTTAGGCAGAACCGTGACATGGGCTAATAGCGCTTTGGGGGGGATCCGACCAGCTCTAGCTACAGAGTTGAAATAGCTACACATGGGGCCAACTAGGATAGGTAGAAAAGTGGCGTAGTATGCCTTGGTAAACCCATCAGGGCCAGGGCTCCTACCACTAGGTAGGGATTTGTCTGTAGCTTCAATTTCATCAGGCGTAATTGGGGGTTCTAACTTCTAAGGCCTCCCGTTGATCCACCGACAGGGGTGTGAGGCCCGAGGCTAACAAGTATTCCTGAATATCAGACCGTCTAGCAGGCATGTCTGCAGGCGTCTGACTCCCATCGAGCGAGTAGAGGTCCGCGTAGTAGTCGTGGAACACAGAAGCGATTCTGAAGGAGTGAGAGACCATCTCTCCCACCGCAGACCTTATTTTATGAACATGCGTCAGAGCTTTCCTTTTCCGGAGTGCTCTAGCAAGCATCCTCCCGCATTTGTTGCAATGTTCATAGTATCTGTGAGGTAGGTAACGCAGCTGCCTGCAAACTTTACGATCCAGCAAGCGAGAGAAGAGCTCCCTCAGTTCCTGCAGCTTCTTTAAAGCCTCTGGTTGGCCATTTCTTTTATGATCAAGCTCCGTTTTTTGGAGGGCATCCAGAACTCTCTGAAAGTCTGCTTGTTATGCCCTCTTGCATCTAGCTCCCTGTGAGATCAGTTTGCCATGCACTACCACCTTGTGCCCCTCCCAGACCATGCCCTCGCCCACCCCAACATTGGAATTCTCTGAGAAGTAGTGAGTTAGGGTCCCAGACACCCCCGCCACCGCTACAGAGTCACTCTAGAGGTTTTCATTCAACTTCCATGACCATGGCGGACAAGTGCCTTGCGGCAGTGTAATGGTAGCAGTTACTGGCGCATTGTCTGAAATGGTTATGTGTTTGATGGATGCATCCTGCAGCAGCTCAAGGGTGTGCTGATCCACCAAAAGGAGGTCTATGCGGGTATAGATGTTGTGCACTTTTGAGTAGTAACTGTAATCCCTGGCCGAGGGGTGCAGTATCCTCCAGCTTTCTAGTAGTAGGTGGGATTGAGCGTTTAGGGAAGCGAACTAATGGGAAGGTCGGCCATGAGAGGTATCGAGCAGGGGTTTTGGGCTCACATTAAAGTCTCCCCCCAGGATTAGACTGCCTTCTCTAAATTCAGCCAGCCGCTCCAGGGTGGTTTCAATGAACGTGAGCTGGTTGGCATTGGGAGCGTACACTGTAGCAAAGATGTATGTGGTCCCTGCTATCTATCCCTTCAGGAAGACATATCTGCCTAGGGGGTCTAAATGTTCTAGTGGTTGGAAGGGGCAGGTTTTGTGAATGGCTATGGCTGTGCCTTTCAACTTAGAGGTCAGAGAAGCACTGAGAAACCATTGGTTAAACAGGTGAGTGGGCAGCTTGGGGGTAAAGTGTGTTTCTTGCAGAATCAACATCTGGACCTTCAATCTTTTCAGTTCCACACAAAGTTTGCTTCGCTTGTGTGGGGAGCACAGACCTCTAACATTGTAAGAGATTACCGTGAGAGTAGTCATGGTGGTTGCAGCAATACGACAGGTCTCGAAAGATGATGGCGATCGTGGTGCAAGCGGTTGTGCAGGCAGCATACCTCAGGGGAGTGCTTACATAGAGAAGAGTAGGGGAGGAAAAAAAGGCAAGTTAAAACATGAAGCATGAACATGAATAAAAAATAACAAAACATTAAAGTGTGCCGAGCAAAGATCACCTGGCTTTTTTCAAGGGACATCAACAGTGAGCCAGGCCCGTGGCCCCGTCTCTGCACGGGGGGGGGGGCTGCGTCCTGGCCCATCGCTCCATCTAGGGTCTATTCCTAGGTCAGGAAGGCCTACTGGGGGAACAATGACCAGTTCAGGGGGAGTAGAGGGGTCAGTCTCCATCCACCGCCTCAGCAGAGCGTATACTGGGTTCCATGGGGTAACAGGCACTCATAGGTAAAGGTGTTTTAGTCTGGGGGTTTTAAGGCAACCCAAAGGTAATGAGGGAACTGTTAATGTTGCAGTCCGCTTGGTGGGACTGGGCCACCCAGCCTCTCCAGAAAGATCAATGAAGCATGCTTAAGAATGTTGACAGTTAATTTGTCGACCCTCCTTTTTCACCTGCAGGCTAAAAGGGAAGCCCCAGCTATAGGTCAAGTCTGCCTCCCGGAGGGCAGCTAGGACAGGGCATAGTGCTCTGCGTTGCATTAGCGTGCGTCTTGACAGGTCCTGGTAGAAGAACAGCTGAGCCCCGTCAAAGTCAAAGTATGGTTTATTGCACATCTTTTGCATTATGCAATCATTCATTGTGTACTTATGGAGCTTACAGATAATGTCTCTGGGGTTTCCCGGGTCCTGGGAGGGGGGTCTTAGCGCTCTGTGAGCCTGATTGATCTCTACAGGTGCAGTGTTTGGAAGTCCAAGGATTTCTCTAAAAATGTCCGTCAGGGTGGGAATAATGTCCTTGGGCACTGCCGCCTCTGGTAAGCTGCGGATGCAGATATTAGCCCATCTGCTCCGATTCTCAAAGTCATCCATCTGGGAAATAAGGGCTTCTATTTTCTGAGCAGCACATCTTTCCTGTAACAAGGATATGTGTGGGAGGGAGTCCTCAAATTTTTGCTCCAGGGTTTACAGCCTGCCTCCTAAATGAGTGGTGTCGGACTTCAGCTGGGCTATGTCTTGGGTGAAAGTCTTCTCTATTCTTGCTGTGACGCGTTCCAGGTCCTCCCTAGTGGGGAGAGACCAAGTATGGCACTTGAGATCCCTGTCACCCAACAAGTCTGCCTGATCAACACTCTGATCCTGGAAGGACACAGATGCCGGTGAGGAGGGGGGTCTCTATTTTTTTAACTTTGTGCCTCTTTTGCATCTCATGGTTCCCCAGATCACTGAATGGAACACCCATTATGCTTTTGCAGCCTCATTTTCACTGAGATCACTGCAGATGCATGTGCTATTTCCCACATGCATTCACCTGGCTTCCTCTGCTCCTTGTCTCACTGCACACAGCACAGCGATCTTTGAACCCTTCCTTGGCTCTGGCGGCCTATAGTGCTTGGTCACATAAGGCTTAACCCTTCTTGCTCTGCAGTAACTGCTTGTGAGTACAGGTGAGCTTCCTCTTTGGTCTGAGCACAGGTTTGCAATGAACTTTGCTTGTTTGGTGTTCGTCCAAATATCATACTTTCAGCTCGTTCAGAAGAAGCTGATCGCCATATGAAGTAGCAGATTTTTCTTCCACCACCCAATATTACAACTTCCTTCTTCCCATGTTAAGGTTTATCAGGAAGAAGCAGATGCCGACACCACCTGTGTCCGCAGCAACCAGTGATGCCACCAGGCTTCATTCATTTACTAGTCAGGAATCCCTGGCCATGCAAACAAAGCTGCCAGAATAGCTTAAAAAAATGGTGTGGGCCCTTCAAGCATGGGAAAGGGGAGTGTGTTTGTTGGGGGGGGGGGGCAACGCATCCCTCCTGAGAAAACAGTAGATAAAAAAACACACACAGTTTTTTAAAAAGTGATAAATATAACTAAATAGTGCAGCGCTAATAGACATAAAAAGGGTACTTCCAATCAGAAGTACTGTAATTGTGCAATAATTAAGTACAAAAAATAGTGCATAATGTGAACACCATACATTGAATAGATGCCAAATGTGTGTCAAAAGGCATCAAACTAAAAAGTGTAAATTGATTAAAATAACACAAAATGTCCACACTGAGTCCATCAATGCACAATGGGGTGATGTGATCCTAATAGATGGTAATAATGCATCAAACACTCATAATCCACCACGTGCAAGATAAACCTCCACCACATCAAGCTGGGGTACTCTTTCCAGAGCCAGTAGATCATGGGCGTGAGGATATAGATGGCATGGACTCTCCAAGTCTTCCATCAAACTTCATACATGGATAGTAAAGACCATATACGATGATGCATCCACAAAGAATCTTATTTGGTATAATGGTCACCTTCTAGGGCTAGGAAGCCATATGGACCGGATATGGACCAGAAAGATCCAAAAGATATTCCAGGAATAATTTGTAGTGATACCTCAGTAAAAACAGAAGGTGCTACATAGTATAATTCCGTAAATATAATTAAATTTATTAAAAGAATCACACTTACATGATAAAACTTGACATAAGCGATATGAAATTCCAATCAGTACATGAGTAGCGCAATGATAAGGGCAGGCTTGCTTCATTCGACGCGTTTTGTCTGCAACCCCTGTTGAAGTCTTTGCAGACGAAACGTGCCGGTTGAAGCAAGCCTGCCTTTATCATTGCGCTACTCATGTACTGATTGGAATTCCATATCGCTTATGTCAAGTTTTATCATGTAAGTGTGATTCTTTTAATAAATGTAATTATATTTACGGAATTACACTATGTAGCACCTTCTGTTTTTATTGAGGTATCACTACAAATTATTCCTGGGATTTTTTTTGGATCTTTCTGGTCCATATCCGGTCCATATGGCTTCCTAGCCCCAGAAAGTGACCATTATACCAAATAACATTCTTTGTGGATGCATCATCGTATTTGGTCTTTACTATTAGAGTTGAGCGAACCCGACTGTAACGTTTGGGTCCGTACCAAACTTTTGGGTGTCAGTGATCCGAACCCGGATCCGAACATTTGAGAAAAAGTCTGGGTTCGGTTTCTGGGTTCTGGTATTTTATCACGCATGTTGAATAGCTGCAGGGCAGCCAATCAACAGGCATTTCACTGGTTTTCCCTAGAAGCCATCACAGCCATGAATACTAATGGCATGACTGTGATTGGCCAGTGCATCATGTGACCCAGCCTCTATATGAGGCTGGAGTCACAGTGCTGCATGTCACAAGCTCTCAGGTTAGTGTAGGGAGAGGATGCTGCCGGCGCTGTGAGGGACAGATTGTGAGGGAAAGATTGCAGATCTAATAACTAGGTAGAGATTACTACTACTGCTGTGAGAGACAGATTGCAGTGATAATAACTAGGTAGAGATTGCTACTACTGCTTTGAGGGACAGATTGCTGATCGAATAACACTCATCCTGCATTACAGAACGATCTGATTACAGAACGATCTGATACTGGACTAGGTAGAGATTAGAGTTGACCGAACCCCCCCATGTTCAGGTTTGGTGGGTCCGCCCGAACTTCGGGAAAAAGTCCGGGTTCGGTACCGAACATTACCCGAACTTTATCCCGGACCCCGAACCCCATTGAAGTCAATGGGGACCCAAACTTTTCTGCACAAAAATGGCTGTAACAAAGTCCTGGCAAGTGCTAGAGGACTGTAAAATGAAGTAAAATGGGGGTAAGAGTAGGGCAAGTGCCCTACAAAAAAATGGGGATAGGGAAAATAAATTAAGATCAAATAAAAAAAAATGGGAATGGGGGGTGGATGTGGAGTAGGAGCCTAGAGGTTGACTAGGCCGTGACCGTGGCACTGTAAGTGTAAGTGGCGGTGGTGGAGGAGTAGGAGGAGGTAGCCAACACTATTTTTTTTTTTTTGTTTATAATTGGGGTAGCCCCCAAAATATTGAGGCATATTAAAAAAAACAAGTATACGAATGGCTGTGTGAGTCCGGTCTAAATGTCAATTCCGCACAAGGTTCAGACAAGTCTTGTGGGATCCATGCCTGGTTCATTTTAATAAAGGTTAGCTTTTCCAAGTTGGCTGTGGACAGGCGGCTGCGCTTGTCTGTGATAACGCCCCCCTGCCGTGCTAAACACACATTCAGACAATACACTGGCTGCAGGGCAGGCCAGCACCTCCAAGGCATAAAGGGCAAGCTCAGGCCATGTGGCCAATTTGGAGACCCAGAAGTTGAATGGGGCAGACCCATCAGTCAGTACGTGTAGGCCTGTGCACACATACTCTTCCACCATGTTGCTGAAATGCTGCCTCCTGCTAAGACGTTGCCTATCGGCTGGTAGTGCTTTTTGTTGTGGGGGGCTGCTGACAAAGCTTTGCCACATTTCGGCCATGCTAACCCTGCCTTCTGAGGTGCTGGCGGTGCCACAGCTGTGTTGGCGGCCTCTTCCTCCTATCACAAAATTAGAGGTGGAATTGGCGCTGCTCAGTTGGGGTAAACCTGATTAATTATTATCCTGGACAAAAAATCTCCAGAAAGCTGGTGAGCAAAAAATAGATTAAACGAAAACAATGAGGAATTGAATATCTATTAGGTCCCCCTTTTCATAGGAGTAAGTAGGCTTTATAGAGCGGCTAGATTAAAATAAAAATAAATAATAAATAAAAAAATAAAAATAAAGTAAAACATGGGATAAAGGAATGAATGGATGAAGAAAGAAAAAGAAAAAAAAATTTTTTTTTTTTTTTGAAGGAAAATATGTGTGTCTCCGTTACACAATAAAACTAAAAATGGTGCTGAAAGGTGTTAAAATTGTGCACTGATAATATAAGGTTGATGTGAAAAATATTGAAAATTTGATGTGAATTAATATGAATATAAAAGGGTCAAATTAATAAATCCCAAAGCTAATGAATTAAATTAAATATAACTTATATGCAAGAATCCGTGTGCAATTTACATGCAAAATGGTATATACAAAATGGCGTAAAAAATGAAATCTAATATTTAAAGTGCAAAGACAACATCGTGCAATATACAATCCATATAAATGTGCCAAGATAAAAAAGTCTATTGTGTCAGGGAAAAACAGTCTCTATTGTGAAAAATAGCGATCTCCTGGTGATGTGATTAAAGTGCTGTGCTTGGTGCCAAAAAATATCTTCAAGTTATATCCCTATTATTTGGTATCCCACAAGGTGCACTTCGCTGTGAAAATAATTTCTCTGGTGCGGTTTATGGTGCGTCCGATGTTCCACCTCCTGCACTGCAAACGTGAGATCACTCACCAGAAAGCGCTCCCCACTAAAGGGGTACACACTTAGTAGTATCTCCCAGTGAGGGAATTAAGGAAGGCACGTTGTCCTTGTAACGGGGATCCAGCAGGGTGGCCACCCAGTAATCGGCACACGTTACAATGTGGGCAACTCGGCTGTCATTGCACAGGCATTGCAGCATGTAGTCGGCCATGTGTGCCAGGCTGCCCAGAGGCAAAGACAAGCTGTCCTCTGTGTGAGGTGTGTCATCTGTGTCCTCCGTATCCCCCCAGCCACACTCCAGTGATGCCCACAAGCTGCGTTGGGGGCCACCCTGCTGCAATTTCCTCCTCCTCCTCCTCATGATCTTTCTCATCCTCCTCATCCTCCAGAACTGTGCCCTGGCTTGAATATTTTTTACCTGGCCTATGCTGGTGCAGGAACCCACCCTCCAAGCCACTTGCGAATGACTGGCCTGATAACCTTGGAAATGACCCCTCTTCCTCCTCCTCATCCTCCTGTGCCACATCCTCTTCCATCATGGCCCGAAGTGTTTTTTCAAGGAGACATAGAAGTGGGATAGTAACGCTGAGAACAGCGTCATCGGCACTGGCCATGTTGGTGGAGTACTCAAAACACCGCAATATGCTACACAGGTCTCGCATGGAGGCCCACTCGTTGGTGGTGAAGTGTTGCTGTTCCGCAGAGAGACTGACTCGTGCATGCTGCAGCTGAAACTCCACTATTGCCTGCTGCTGCTCGCACAGTCTCTCCAGCATGTGCAAGGGGGAGTTCCACCTTGTGGGCACGTCGCATATGAGGAGGTGAGCGGGAAGGCCAAAGTTCCGCTGCAGCGCAGACAGGCGAGCAGCAGCAGGGTGCGCACAGACGGCCCACACTTTCTGCAGCAGCTCTGACATATCCAGGAAGTTTTTTAGGAAATTCTGTACCACCAAATTCAGCACATGCGTCAGGCAAGGGATCTGCGTCAAACGGGCTCGGCCCAGAGCTGCTACGAGATTTTGGCCATTGTCGCACACCACCAGGCCGGGCTTGAGGCTCAGTGGCAACAACCGCTCATTGGTCTGTTGTTCAATGCCTGTCCACAGCTCCTGCGCAGTGTGGGGTTTATCCTCCAAACATATCAGTTTTAAAACAGCCTGCTGTCGTTTCCCCCTGGATGTGCTGATGTTGGTGGTGAAGGTGTTACGCTGAGCGGATGAGGAGGTGGTAGAGGAGGAGGAAGTGCAGTAGGAGGACGAGGTAACAGGAGGCAAAGAGAAATGCCCTGCAATCCTCTGTGGGGGAAGCACATGTGCCAAATGGCTAGCCGCCTCAGGCCCACCCGCCACTACATTTGCCCAGTGTGCAGTTAGCGAGATATAGCGTCCTTGCCCGTGCTTACTGGTCCATGTATCAGTGGTTATGTGGACCTTGCCACAGATGGCGTTGCGCAGTGCACACTTGATCTTGTCCCCAACTTGTTTGTGCAGGGAAGGGATGGCTCGCCTGGAAAAGTAGTGGCGGCTGGGAACCACATACTGTGGGACAGCCACCGCCATCAGGTTTTTGAAACTGTCCGTGTCCACCAGACGGAATGACAGCATTTCAAAGGCCAGGAATTTTGCAATGCTGGCATTCAGGGCCAGGGATCGCGGGTGGGTAGGGGGTACTTCCTCATTCTCTCCAGTGTTTGGGAGATGGAGAGCTGTAAGCTTCCATGGGACCATGGTGTGGAAATGCTTGGGGACGGTGGCGGACATGGTGGCGTTGCTGTCATATCGTCTGTTTGCTGGGTGGCAGGTGACACTGTCACAGTAGAGGTGGAGGAAGAGGCCAAGGCAGCAGCAGAAGAGGAAGCAGGAGGAGGCCGAGACCTTTCTTGGATTTTGAGGTAATTATTCCAATGCAGCAAGTGCCTTAAATTTAGATGCCTGATTATGGGGGTTGTGCTCACGTTTAGAACATTTATGCCCCGGCTCAGGCTATCATTGCACAGCTTGCAAACCACTCGTGTCTTGTCGTCAGCACATTGTCTGAAGAACTGCCACGCGGGGGTACGCCTTTGAGCTGCCTTTGGTGTGCTAGGTCCCTGGGTGCGGTGGGTAGTAGCAGGCATACTGTCTAGGGGACGCTCGCTCCGCTTTTGCAACCTGCTTCCTCTTTTGCTGTGCTGGTGCCTCGGTGCGACCACCACCTCTTCTTCCAAGACCTTCGCATGACCCTCAGTCCATGTGGGGTCTAGGACCTCATCATCCTCCTCCCCATCATCTTCCACCCACCCTTCACAACTGCCCTCCTTGTCAGTCTGCACACTGAGGAAAGTTGCATCAGTTGGCACCTGTGTTTCGTCATCATCAGAGACGTGCTGCGCTGGTGTTTCCATGTCCTCATCCTGCAACAGAAGTGGTTGGGCATCGGTGCACTCAATGTCTTCCACTTCTGGGGCAGTGCTATGTGGATGGCCCATGGAAAGCACACCAGGAGAGTCATCAAAAAGCATAAGAGTCTCTTGGATGACTTGGGGCTCAGACTGCTTGGCTAATTTACAAGGGGCTGAGGTGAAAGACAGATGGCCATGGGGTTCAGGTGCCAACTCTGAGCTTTCATCAAGGGACCGGGAAGGAGACAATGTGAAGGAACTGGAGGTATTGTCAGCCACCCAATCTACTATCGCCTGTACTTGTTCTGGCCTCACCAATCGTTGAGGGGCATTCTGGCCTACCATATACCGGTGAAGGTTCTGTTGGCTACCTGAGGAAGGTGTTTCCCATGTGCGTGTAGCTGGCACACCTCGACCACGTCCTTTCCTTCCAACAGATGGTTCACCAACACCACCAACACCAGCAGCACCAGCATCACCAGCAGCACCATGACCACGTCCCTTATTTGCTCTCCTCATTGTGCCCGCAAATGTACTATGTAGCCCTATGTAAGTATTTATTAATACCAATTAATACCTTCTTTTTTTTTTAAAACACCAATGTAGACAGACTTTTTATTTTGGTGCCAGAAATGCACCGCTCACACCAACAGCTAGAACCTCTCCCTTTAGAACTAGGAGATGATTTTTGAACAATAATCTGTCCCTCTAAGCAACAGCTGGAACCTGGCCCTATAGGAGTAGTCGATGATATCTGAACAATAATCTGTCACTTACAGCAACAGCTAGAACCTCTCCCTTTAGAACTAGGAGATGATTTTTGAACAATAACCTGTCCCTCTAAGCAACATCTAGAACCTGGCCCTATAGGAGTAGCCAATGATTTTTGAACAATAATCTGTCAATTACAGCAACAGCTAGAACCTCTCCCTTTAGAACTAGGAGATGATTTTTGAACAATAATCTGTCCCTCTAAGCAACAGCTGGAACCTCTTCCTATAGAACTAGGAGATGATTTTTGAACAACAATCTGTCCCTCTAAGCAACAGCTGGAACCTCTCCCTATAGAACTAGGAGATGATTTTTGAACAATAATCTGTCCCTCTAAGCAGAAGCCTCTACCTAGTGCAGTCAGATCGTTCTGTAATGCAGGGTTTGATCTGCAATCTGTCACTCAAAGCAGCAGAGTGTGAAATCTCAAATTACTCCACAATCAGATTGTTGTGTAATGCAGGCTGAGGTCTGCAATCTGTCCCTCAGAGCAACAGTGGTAGTAATCTCAGGATGCAGGATGACATGTTAAAATGTCTGCAATCTGTCCCTCACAAAAACGCTGGCAGCTTCCTCTCCCTACACTAGTCAGAGTCTCAGAGAGCATGTGACATGCAGCACTGTGACTCCAGCTTATAAAGAGGCTGGGTCACATGATGCACTGGCCATTCACAGCCATGCCATTAGTAGGCATGGCTGTGATGGCTTCTAAGGGCAAACCAGTGAAACGCTTGTTGATTGGCTGCCCTGCAGCTATTCAAACATGCGTGATCAACTACCAGAACCTGAACATTTTTTGAAATGTCCGGGTTCGGGTCCGGGTCCCGGACACCCCAAAGTTCGGTATGGACCCGAACGTTACAGTCCGGGTTCGCTCAACACTAGTAGAGATTACTACCTAATAACATCTTCCATTTTTCTTCCTTTTGCAGCCCTCTAGCACTTGCCAGGAATTTTTTACAGCCATTTTTGTGTCGAAAAGTTTGGGTCCTCATTGACTTCAATGGGGTTCGGGGTCGGGGGTCACGTTCGGGTAACGTTCGGTACCGAACCCGAACGTTTCTGCAAAGCTTAGCCGAACCCGAACATCCAGGTGTTTGCTCAACTCTATTTACTATCCACGTATGAAGTTTGATGGAAGACCTGGAGAGTCCATGCCACCTGTATCCTCACGCCCATGATCTACTGGCTCTGGTAAGAGTACCCCAGCTTGATGTGGTGGAGGTTTATCTTGCACGTGGTGGATTATGAGTGTTTGATGCATTATTACTATCTATTAGGATCACATCACCCCATTGTGTATTGATGGACTCAGTGTGGACATTTTGTGTTATTTTAATCAATTTACACTTTTTAGTTTGATGCCTTTTGACACACATTTGGCATCTATTCAATGTATGGTGTTCACATTATGCACTGCAATATTTTTTGTACTTAATTATTGCACAATTACAGTACTTCCGATTGTAAGTACCCTTTTTATGTCTATTAGCACTGCACTATTTAGTTTTATTTATCACTGTCCAATTTGGTAAGATTGTTGTCCTGGCAGCTCAGCTCGTATGACTACTTATAGGTAGTGTTGAGCGAACCCGGACTGTAACGTTCGGGTCCGTACCGAACTTTTGGGTGTCCGTGGCACGGACCCGGACCCGGACATTTCAAAAATCGTTCGGGTTCGCCTGTGGGTTTTCAAGCCATGCCTGGGCTTGCAATGTCAGGCCCAAGCGAGTTGTGATGGATATTCATCAGTATGCTCGACTCGACGGTCCTGTTGTTAGAATGGTTTAACCTGTCACTATTTATTTTGATTTATCACGTCACGATTATCTGTATTTTTCCCATGAATGTTAGCCTTCATGACATTAACACGTTATTAATTCATGTTTTTTATAACGTCACGTATTACACTTGTGGTATGTAACTTATCTACGGTTTACACACAGTTTTCCGTAGTTTGATTTTTCACATTTAACTAATTTTATTGTGTTTTACAGGTGTGACTCAGGTAGTTATGTGTTACCCCACTACACTAG
>BLSH010000756.1:1253247-1265033 GCA_018402905.1 Glandirana rugosa | reverse complement strand
TTTTTTTACTTGATTTTAATTTATTTTCCCTATCCCAATTTATTTGTAGGGCACTTGCCCTAGTTTGAAGATGATTTTAGAACAGTTATATGGCTTCTACCGTTAATTAATACTTTTCAGACACAGTTTGAAGATGATCCACATTCACCTCCATTTTTGCTTTTTTTTATGTTTTTATTTTTTTTAAAATATTTACAGTTATTTCCCTGTCCCCATTTTTTTGTAGGGCACTTGCCCTACCCTTACCCCCATTTTACTTCCTTTTGCAGCCCTCTAGGGCTTTCCAGGACTTTGTTACAGCCATTTTTGTGCATAAAAGTTCGGGTCCCCATTGATTTCAATGGGGTTCGTTGTCCGTGCGATCGTTCGGGTTCCGTCCGGACCCGGACCCGGACTTTGTCCCGAAGTTCGGACGGACCAGCAGAACCCGAACTTCCAGAGGTTCGCTCAACTCTACTTATAGGTAGCACGGTATTTTCTTTTGTTTTTGTTTTCGTTTTTGACAAGTCCTTTAACCTCTTCATGTTGAAGGTAAAACAACATCTTTATCTTAACACCTAAATACCATTTTACAACTTTGACCAGTGTTAGTAAAACTGTACATAGCATTGCAACTGTTTAGTGCATCCAGGTGAATTGTACATTGTTTTTATTCAGGACAAATTGGGCTTTCATTTGGTGGTAAATAGTAATGGATATCTCTTGATTTTTTTTTTTATTACCAAGGAAAAACTAGTAAAAAAATGTAAAAAAAAACCCCAAAAACAATTTTTTTGAAATGTATTTGTACATTTTTTTTTACCATTACCTCCAAAAAACAACCAAAACTACATTTTCCCATTCCTGATGATCGCAGCGAATAATGTGTGCATTATTAGTTGTTTGTACCTGTAGTGGGGCTCAGAAACAATAGTGCACATTTTGCTTTTTTATCCATCCTAAAACATTTTTTTAACCCTATCTAATAAAATCACACTGTCCCTGACCTTGACTCTGAGCATGACCTTTGACCCTAATCTTGACCCTAACCCTAGCTTTCACACTGACCTAGATCAAACCTTGCTCTAACCTTTTTCCCATTTTTTTAATTTATCATTTTTAACACTATTTTTGTTTACAATTGTCTCCTCTAGCAAGGAGAAAAAGAAGCAATGCATTAAATAGTGTACCTTGTATGTATACAATATATCATTTTCTCCATACAGGAGGAAAACAAAATACAGGGGTACAGTATATAGCCAATCAGAGGCTATCACGGTGATCAGGTGATCGAGAACCAGTCCTCCTGGTTCCCAAACGTTAGTACAAGACCTGGAGCTGCCCATGACAGCTTGAATCCTGTGCTGGGATTGTACTGTGCAGCGCATTCTCAGCACAAACACAGTAGCATGTATACGCAGCCCCACAGATAAAAACTCATTCTCATGAGGCCGCATATATGCATTTACTTGGTGGGAAGGGATTACCAGAAAAGCCCAGAACAAGCATTCTACAATGTAAATTCACCACCAATCGCATTGTCTAGTGATGCAGATCCCCATCAGGCACGAGCGTGACTTATGGGGTGGGGGATCCCAAACCGTTTTTTTAACAGGCAGCTTGAGGGCACCCCCCAGGCTTGTTATTTAAAGTAAAGTTTTGTTTCGATCCGTTATTTACATAAGTTTGTTTAGTTAGATTTGTTTAATTTGTTTTTGGAATTTGTTTCGTTTATTCGTTTTCAAATCGATTAGAAAAGTTTTTGAATCAATTTCGGATCATTTTAGAATTCAAACTGTTTTTGAATCGTTTTCCAATTTCCAAGGAGAATGGGGTGGAGTGGAAAGTGGAGGAATAGAACGGAAAAAGATAAAATACAATAGAGGGGAATATAACAGAAAATGAAAGAATATAATATGGGGGAGTGGAACAGAGGTCTTTTACTCTGTTGTATTCTATTCTATTCTTTTTTTTTTCTGTTATATTCTTTTCTAGTCCATTGTTTTATTTTCTCTTCTATTCCTTTGTTTTCTATTCAATTTTGTTCTCTTTGGAAATTGGAAAACTATTCAAATTTGAGGACTTTTTGAATTAGAATTTGAAAACTATTGGAATTTGAAAAAAAAGCTTTCAAATTCCAATAGTTTTCAAACTCTAATTCAAATGTCCTCAAATTTGAATAGTTTTCCAATTTCCAAAGAGAACAAAATAGAATAGAAAACAAAGTATTCAAAAACGATTCACAAAATATTCAAATTTCGTCCGAATTTTCTTTTTCGTTATTCGGATTCGCTTACATTCGGTACTATAGTAATTTGGAAATTCGGATGCATCCGAATTTCCAAAAACCGATAATACGTCCGAATTTTAATTCAGAACGAATCTAACCTCACATGTCTAATCTTAATACCTGGCCGAGCTTCAAACGCATTTAAATAAATTAGATATTTTTTAGGAAATATTTAAGTTTATTAAATGGCGATCTTGTATTTCTGCCTGAAGTTCAGCCTTAAAAAAACACACTTAATATTTTATTTTTAATTCATAACTTCATTACATAATGTTCCAGTCTCCACACTTTTAACTTTGATATCCATAATTCCCTTAAGACACTTTCTAATATAATTTAGCTGCATGAGTCGGCTCATTTGCAAATATCCTGCATGTTTTCATTGAATGCATCACAGGCAATGCGTCTGCCTTTTAGAGATATTCAAACTTAACATAAAAGTGAAAGCTCCGGTTCTGATGATAAAAATATCCCCTCTAGGTCTAATATATACATTTCAAGGAATTTAGCAATCTTCACTGGCAATCCTAACCCTTTAACTGATAACCTGTTGTAGTTTAGTAGATAGGGTGATAAGCCAAGCCAGCATACTAGCAGACAGTATGTGCTAAGTGAGAGACCCTGACATAATTATATGGCTGCTCCCCATGTCATAATAAGACGCTCTGCCCCCCAGCATCCTTGTAGATGCGCTGTACTCTTTGCAATTATTTTCTTATTCCCAAAGCTGGAGCCCCCCCTGTGTAGGATATTGCTGGGGCTGTCTGTTATTTAACCTCAGGCTCTGTGCAGACTTCTTGGAAAACCAGTGATCCAATTTTGGGCGATTGAAAGTGAGAATTCTGGGAAATCCTACCTATGAAATGATTACTGTTCCTGTGGTTGCAAGGGAATGAAATGCAAACATTTTTGGTGGATGTAGAAAATCAAGGCATTGCAGAATATGAAAAGGCCATTTCCTTGATAACATTAAAGCGGAACTTCAGTCATTCTTTCATCTTTCCATCTATTAACCACTTCCCGACCGCGTCTGTCCCGCAAATCGCCATTTATAAACGGCGGCTCACTTGCTAGCTGGCGGCGTGCACTTGTGCCCGCCACACTCTGCAGCAGTGTGGCCGTGGGTCCAGCGGACTCGATGTCCACCGGCGAGCCGCGATGATCTGGCATAGAAGAAAAACGGGGAACCGCCGATGTAAACATGGCAGTTCCCCAGTTCTGTCAGGTGGCATGTAAGAGATCTACTGATCCCTGTCACTGGGATCAGTTAGATCTCTTATGCTCCTGCCAGCCCAGCCCCCTCACAGTTAGAACACGCCTAGGGAACACAGTTAACCCCTAGAGCTCCCCCCCAGGTTAACCTCTTCACTGCCAATGACATTTATACAGTAATCAGTAGGTATTTAACCCCTTCCTTACCCGGCACTTAAACCCCCCTCCTGCCCAGACCAATTTTTGGCTTTCAGTGCTGTCGCATTTTGAATGACAATTGCGCGGTCGTGAGACGTTGTACCCAAATAAAATTTGCGTCCTTTTTTTCCCACAAATAGAGCTTTCTTTTGGTGGTATGTGACCCCCTCTGCGTCATTTCTGATCGCCGCTATAATCAAAAAATGAGCGACAATTTTGCAAAAAAGAACAATATTTTTTACTTTTTGCTAAAGTACAAATCCATTAAAAAATTATTCATCAGTTTTGGCCGACATATATTCTTCTACATATTTTTGGTAAAAAAAAAAATCGCAATCGGCGTATATTGATTGGTTTGCGCAAAAGTTATCGCGTCTGCAAACTGGGAATTGATTAATGGCGTTTTTATTATTATTTTTTTTTTTACTAGTAATGGCGGCGATCTGCGATTTTTATGGGGACTGCGATATTGGGGGGGACATGTCGGACATTTTTTACACATTTTTGGGACCAATGACATTTATTCAGCGATCAGAAATTTAAATGTCCACTGATTACTGTATAAATGTCATTGGCATTGAAGGGGTTAACCTGCAGGGGGCAGTGAAGGGGTTAACAAATGTTCCCTGGGTGTGTTCTAACTGTGGGGGGGCGGGGCTGGCCGGGACATAACAGATCTAACTGATCCCAGTGACAGGGATCAGTAGATCTGCTTGTCCCCTGTCACAGAACGGGGAACCGCCGTGTTTACAACGGCGGTTCCCCGTTCTGAGGCTCCTAAATGTGATCGGCGGGTCTCGGGCGGACATCGAGTCCGCCCGACCCACGGGCACGCTCGCTCTCGTGGACTAAATTAATACTATTTTAGTCAACTAAATATGACTAAAACTAAATCAATTGAAATGACTAAAATACGACTAATACTGAAATTGTAGTCATAGTCAAAAGACTATGACTAAAACTAAATTGAAATTAGACCTCAAAATTAACACTGCACTACCACATAAGAATACGTAGGGGGCATCTACTAAGCTGCTAAGAGAAAAACATTTTTTTTTCATTAAAGTGTTACTAAACCCAATTATATGAAAATAGTTAATCTTTGGGATAATCTATATACCATGGTTTCCTGATAACTTGCACAGTTTGTCCATAGCTGAGTGTTCAAATAGGAGGAGATTTCCACTACAGCCTGTATACACGCCCACATGTGTGATGTCAATATCATGTGACCTGAACAGTTCAACTAAAACAGGAAATGTTCTATCCAGCATAAGATACCAAACTGAGCATGTGCAGCATTACCACCCTGCTGTGTATTATATGGACTTGCTTAGATTGACAGTGCAGGAAGGCGAAGATCTATGCATACAGGATAAAACAGTCTCTTTTAAACAATGCTGAGGATAAACCCCTAAGTTCCACAGTGAGTATAACAAGCATGCTATGCTGCATATACAGACTAATTTTACTGTTGTAGGTTTAGTAACACTTTAATATTTAACCTTCTCACCCCCATGCGAATGATGGCTACAGCGCCGGCCTTAATTGCCGGGAGGCCGTCAATAGACAACCTCCCAAGCATGCGCTGTCTGTGCGACCCTGCACTCTGTGATCACAAATCGGATCCCGGCCCCTTACAATGTAATCAGCTGTCAGCCAATGAAAGCTGATCACGTGATGTAAACAGAAGATCGGTAATAGAGTTGAGCGAACCCGAACTGTAAAGTTCGGGTCCGTACCGAACTTTGGGGTATCCGTGACCCGGACCCGAACATTTGAAAAAAAGTTCGGGTTCTGGGTTCGGGTATTTGACCACGCATGTTCAATAGCTGCAGGGCAGCCAATCAACAAGCGTTTCACTTGTTTGCCCTTAGAAGCCATCACAGCCATGCCTACTAATGGCATGGCTGTGATTGGCCAGTGCATCATGTGACCCAGCCTCTTTATAAGCTGGAGTCGCTTAGTGCTGCATGTCACATGCTCTCTGGGTAGTGTAGGGAGAGGATGCTGTCGGCGCTGTGAGGGACAAATTGCAGATATAATAACATCTCATCAATCTGATTGTGAGCTAGGTAGAGATTACTACTACTACTGCTTTGAGGGACAGATTGCAGATCTCATCCTGCATTACCGAACGATCTGATTGTGTTACCGAATTATCTGATTGTGGACTAGGTAGAGATTACTAATACTACTTCTTTGAGGGACAGATTGCAGATCTCATCCTGCATTACAGAACGATCTGATTGTGGACTAGGTAGAGATTACTACTACTATTGCTTTTAGGGACAGATTGCAGATCAAATAACAGCTCATCTTGCATTACAGAACGATCTGACTGGACTAGGTAGAGTCTACTGCTTAGAGGGAAAGATTATGTTCTAAATTCATCTCCTAGTTCTATAGGGTCAGGTTCCTGCTGTTGCTGTAAGGGACAGATTATTGTTCTAAAATCATTGCCTACTCCTATAGGGTCAGGTTCCTGCTGTTGCTGTAAGGGACAGATTATTGTTCTAAAACCATCGCCTACTCCTATAGGGTCAGGTTCCTGCTGTTGCTGTAAGGGACAGATTATTGTTTATAATCATCTCCTAGTTCTAAATGGAGAGATTCCTGCTGGTCCTGTAAGGGACAGATTATTTTTCTAAAATCATTGCCTACTCCTATAGGGTCAGGTTCCTGCTGTTGCTGTAAGGGACAGATTATTGTTCTATAATCATCTCCTAGTTCTAAAGGGAGAGGTTCCTGCTGGTCCTGTAGAAGAAGAAGAATTTATTCATTTTTTTTGTATTAATAAATACTTAAATAGTGCTACATAGTACACTTGCGGGCAGAATGAGGAGAGCATCAAATAAGGGACGTGGTCGTGGTGCTGCTGGTGTTAGTGAAGCTCCTGTTGGAAGGAGAGGACGTGGTCGATCTGTGCCAACTACACGCACAAGTGAAACACCTTCCTCAGGTAGCCAACAGAACCTTCAACGTTATATGGTAGACCCGAATGCCGCTCAACGATTGGTGAGGCCAGAAGAAATACAGGCGATAGTAGATTGGGTGGCTGACAATGCCTCCAGTTTCTTCACATTGTCTCCCTCCCGGTCCCTTGATGAAAGCTCAGAGTTGGCACCTGAACCCCATGGCCATCTGTCTTTTACCTCAGCCCCTTGTAAATTAGCCAAGCAGTCTGAGCCCCAAGTCATGCAACAGACTCTTATGCTATTTGATGACTCTCCTGGTGTGCTTTCCTTGGGCCATCCACATAGCCCTGCCCCAGAAGTGGAAGACATTGAGTGCACCGATGCCCAACCACTTCTGTTGCAGGATGAGGACATGGAAACACCAGCGCAGCACGTCTCTGATGAGGACGAAACACAGGTGCCCACTGCTGCAGCTTTCCTCAGTGTGCAGACTGACAAGGAGGGCAGTGGTGAAGGGTGGGTGGAAGTTGATATGGAGGATGATGAGGTCCTAGACCCCACATGGAATGAGGGTCATGCGAGTGACGTGTGCAGTTTGGAGGAAGACGTGGTGGTCACACAGAGGCACCAGCACAGCAAAAGAGGAAGCAGGTTGCAAAAGCGGAGCGAGCGTCCCCTAGACAGTAGGCCTGCTACTACCCACCGCACCCAGGGACCTAGCACACCAAAGGCAGCTCAAAGGCGTTCCCCCGCGTGGCAGTTCTTCAGACAATGTGCTGACGACAAGACACGAGTGATTTGCATGCTGTGCAATGATAGCCTGAGTAGGGTTGCCACATCATCCCTTTAATCCAGGACACATATGAATTACACAGGTTTGGAGGCTAATTTAATGCAGATAAGGCACCAAGTGAGTTTAATTACTACATTAATCAGCCACAGAACCTGTGTAATTAATGTGTGTCCTGGATTAAAGGGATGATGTGGCAACCCTAAAACCTGAGGCGAGGCCTAAATGTTCTAAACCTGAGCACAACCTGCATGATCAGGCATCTAAATTCAAGGCACAAGCTGCATTGGAATAATTACCTCAAAATCCAAGAAAGGTCTCAGCCTCCTCCTGCTTCCTCTTCTGCTGCTGCCTCGGCCTCTTCCTCCACCTCTACAGTGCCAGTGTCACCTGCCACCCAGCAAACAGAGCATGTGACAGCAACGCCACCATGTCCGCCACCGTCCCCAAGCATTTCCACACAGTCCCATGGAAGCTTACAGCTCTCCATCTCCCAAACACTGGAGAGAAAGAGGAAGTACCCCCCTACCCACCCGCGATCCCTGGCCCTGAATGCCAGCATTTCCAAATTCCTGGCCTTTGAAATGCTGTCATTCCGTCTGGTGGACAGTTTTAAAAACCTGATGGCGGTGGCTGCCCCACAGTATGTCGTTCCCAGCCGCCACTACTTTTCCAGGTGAGCCATCCCTTCCCTGCACAAACAAGCCGGGGACAAGATCAAGTGTGCACTGCGCAACGCCATCTGTGGCAAGGTCCACATAACCACTGATACATGGACCAGTAAGCACGGGCAGGGACGTTATATCTCGCTAACTGCACACTGGGCAGATGTAGTGGCGGGTGGGCCTGAGGCGGCTAGCCATTTGGCGCATGTCCTTCCGCCACCGAGGATTGCAGGGCATTTCTCTTTGCCTCCTGTTGCCTCCTCCTCCTATTGCACTTCCTCCTCCTCTACCACCTCCTCATCCGCTCAGCGTAACACCTTCACCACCAACTTCAGCACATCCAGGGGGAAACGACAGCAGGCTGTTTTAAAACTGATATGTTTGGAGGATAAACCCCACACTGCACAGGAGCTGTGGACGGGCATTGAACAACAGACCGATGAGTGGTTGTTGTCACTGAGCCTCAAGCCCGGCCTGGTGGTGTGCGACAATGGGCGAAATCTCGTAGCGGCTCTGGGCCTAGCCGGTTTGATGCACATCCCTTGCCTGGCGCATGTGCTGAATTTGGTGGTACAGAAATTTCTAAAAAACTACCCGGATATGTCAGAGCTGCTGCAGAAAGTGCAGGCCATCTGTGCCCACTTTCAGCGTTCTCACCCTGCTGCTGCTCGCCTGTCTGTGCTTCAGCGGAACTTCGGCCTACCCGCTCACCGCCTCCTATGCGACGTGCCCACAAGGTGGAACTCCACCTTGCACATGCTGGAGAGACTGTGCGAGCAGCAGCAGGCAATAGTGGAGTTTCAGCTGAAGCATGCACGGGTCAGTCGCTCTGTGGAACAACACCACTTCACCACCAACGAGTGGGCCTCCATGCGAGACCTGTGTACCATATTGCGGTGTTTCGAGTACTCCACCAACATGGCCAGTGCCGATGACGCTGTTCTCAGCATTACTATCCCACTTCTATGTCTCCTTGAAAAAACACTTCGGGCCATGATGGAAGAGGATGTGGCACAGGAGGATGAGGAGGAGGAGGAGGAGGAAGAGGGGTCATTATCACGGTTATCAGGCCAGTCATTCACAAGTGGCTCGGAGGGTGGGTTCCTGCACCAGCATAGGCCAGGTAAAAAATATTCAAGCCAGGGCACAGTTCTGAAGGATGAGGAGGATGAGAAAGATCATGAGGAGGAGGAGGAACTGCAGCAGGGTGGCACCCAACGCAGCTTGTGGGCATCACTGGAGTGTGGCTGGGGGGATACGGAGGACACAGATGATACACCTCCCACAGAGGACAGCTTGTCTTTGCCTGTGGGCAGCCTGGCACACATGGCCGACTACATGCTGCAATGCCTGTGCAATGACAGCCGAGTTGCCCACATTGTAACTTGTGCCGATTACTGGGTGGCCACCCTGCTGGATCCCTGTTACAAGGACAACGTGCCTTCCTTAATTCCCTCACTGGAGCGTGAGAGGAAGATGCGCGACGACCTGCACACTGGTAGACGCGCTTCTGAGGGCATTCCCAAATGACACCGGGGGCTCAGTGGAAGCACAAGGTGAAGGCAGGGGAGGAGGAGGAAGAGGCAGCCAACGCAGCTGTGGCACCACCAGCACCTCAGAAGGCAGGGTTAGCATGGCTGAAATGTGGCAAAGCTTTGTCAGCAGCCCGCCACAACAAACAGCACCACCAGCTGATAGGCAACGTCTTAGCAGGAGGAAGCATTTCAGCAACATGGTGGAACAGTATGTGTGCACACGCCTACATGTACTGACTGATGGGTCTACCCCATTCAACTTCTGGGTCTCCAAATTGGGCACATGGCCTGAGCTTGCACTTTATGCCTTGGAGGTGCTGGCCTGCCCTGCAGCCAGTGTATTGTCTGAACGTGTGTTTAGCACGGCAGGGGGCGTTATCATAGACAAGCGCAGCCGTCTGTCCACAGCCAACGTGGACAAGCTAACGTTTATTAAAATGAACCAGGCATGGATCCCACAAGACTTGTCTGTACCTTGTGCAGAATAGACATTTAGACCAGCCTCACACAGCCATTGGTATACTTGTTTTTTTGAATATGCCTCAATAATTTGGGGGCTACCCCAATTAGAAAAAACAAACAAACAACAAAAAGTGTTGGCTACCTCCTCCTCCTCCTCATCCACCACTACCACTTCCACCTGCACTGCCACGGTCAAGGCCTAGTCAACCTCTAGGCTCCTACTCCACATCCACCCCCCCCTTCCCATTTTTATTTTTTTTATTTGATTTTAAGTTATTTTCCCTATCCCCATTTTTTTGTAGGGCACTTGTCCTACTCTTACCCCCATTTTACTTCCTTTTGCAGCCCTCTAGCACTTGCCAGGACTTTTTTACAGCCATTTTTGTGCCAAAAAGTTCAAGTTCAATGGGGTCCGGGGTCAAGTTCAGTACCGAACCCAAACTTTTTCACGAAGTTCGGCCGGACCTGCCGAACCCGAACATCCTAGTGTTTGCTCAACTCTAATCGGTAATCTTTTTTTTTTTCCCTCACGCTGTAAAAAAGCCGATCATCGGCTTCTGTCAGAGGGACATCGGTCCCTCACACAGAGAGCCGCTGCTGCCTTTTCTGTGCCAACCAGTGCCACCTACCAGTGCCCACAGTGCCGTCTACCTTTGCCCACCAGTGCCACCTATCAATGCCCACCAGTGCTGCCAATCAATGCCCATCAGTGCCTCATCATCAGTGCCACCGATCAGTGCTGCTTATTAGTGTCACCTACCAATGCCCATCAGTGCCACCCATCAGTACCACCCATCAGTGCCACCTATCAGTGCGACCTATCAGTGCCACCTCTCAGTGCCTATCAGTGCCGCCTCATCAGTGCCCATGAGTGCAGCCTATCAGTGCCACCTCTCAGTGCCCATCAGTACAGCCTCATCAGCGCACATCAAAGAAGGAGAAAAATTACCTATTTTCAAAATTTTATAACAAATTATAAAACTGTTTTTTTTTCAAAATTTTAGCAAAAAATAAAAAATCCAGCAGTGATTAAATACCACCAAAAGAAAGCTATATTTGTCGGAAACAAATTATAAAAATTTCATATGGGTACAGTGTTGCATGACCGAGCAATTGTCATTCAAAGAGTAACAGTGCTGAAAACTGAAAATTGGCCGGGGCAGGAAGGGGGTTTAAGTGCCCTGTAAGCAAGTGGTTAATGTTGGTAATATATTAAGGTAATATGTGTTATGGCATTACAGCCAATAGTATACAGAGTCACCAGATAGGGTATACACATCACCAGATAGGGGTATACAGAGTCACCAGATAGGGTATACAGTCACCAGATAGCAGTACACAGAGCCACCAGATAGGGGTATACAGAGCCACCAGATAGGAGTATACAGAGCCCCAGATAGGGGTATACATTGCCCCAGATAGGGTATACAGAGCCAGCAGATAGGAGTATACAGAGCCCCAGATAGGAGTATACAGAGCCACCAGATAGGAGTATACAAAGCCCCAGATAGGGTATACAGAGCCAGAAGATAGGAGTATACAGAGCCCCAGACAGCAGTATACAGAGCCACCAGATAGGAGTATACAGAGTCCCAGATAGGGTATACAGAGCCCGACATATGAGGATAGACCACCGAGACATATGAAGATAGACCCCGAGACGTAGGAAGATAGACCCCGAGACATATGACGATAGACCCCGAGACATATGGGATAGACCCTGAGACATATGAGGAT
>BLSH010000756.1:1239045-1253237 GCA_018402905.1 Glandirana rugosa | reverse complement strand
GGGTATACAGAGCCCCAGATAGCAGTATACAGAGCCACCAGATAGGAGTATACAGAGCCCCAGATAGGGGTATACAGAGCCCCAGATAGGGTATACAGAGCCAGCAGATAGGAGTATACAGAGCCCCAGATAGGAGTATACAGAGCCACCAGATAGGGTATACAGAGCCAGAAGATAGGAGTATACAGAGCCCCAGACAGCAGTATACAGAGCCACCAGATAGGAGTATACAGAGTCCCAGATAGGGTATACAGAGCCCCAGATAGCAGTATACAGAGCCCCAGATAGAAGGATGCAGAGCCCCAGATAGAAGTATACAGAGCCACCAGATAGGAGTATACAGAGTCCCAGATAGGGTATACAGAGCCCCAGATAGCAGTATACAGAGCCCCAGATAGCAGTATACAGAGCCCCAGATAGCAGTAAACAGAGCCCCAGATAGAAGTATACCGAGTCCCAGATAGCAGTATACAGAACCACCAGATAGCAGTATATAAAGCCACCAGACAGCAGCATACAGAGCCTCAGATAGGAGTATACAGAGTCACCATATAGCAGTATACAGAGTCACCAGATAGCAGTATACAGAGTCACCAGATAGCAGTATACAGATTTACCAGATAGGAGTATACAGAGCCACTAGATAGCAGTATACAGAGCCCCAGATAGCAGTATACAGAGCCCCAGACAGGGGCTCGCGGCACTGACAGACCCCCCTCTGAAGTCAGGACAAAGTCCCGCACTTACCCCATCTCTTAGCAGGCTGGCAGTGTGCAGAGTCCGGCGAGCGGGGAGCGTGCTGGAGTGTGCAGAGTCCTGCGAGCAGGGAGTGTGCTGGAGTGTGCACACTCATGGATGGTCTGCTGCCCGGGAGTCGGGACTGAAACCCGGCGGAGTGCTGCACCTGCACGAGTAATCATGCATCCAGCATGTCTGCCACAGTCCCGCCCCCGCCCACTGCATCCAATGACAGTCAGTCACTGGCTCAGGGCAGCCAAATAGAATATGTGTGTGTGCCTGTTCAGTCTTTTATGACTGACCAATCGGCTCACTACTTGCTGTCAGTAGACAGCAAGGAGCTGAGAGAAAAAAAAAAGTCAATATACCGGCGCCTCCTGTAGGGGGTCGGGCTGACTTTTTTTTTTCCTTCTTGTCAGCGGGGGGGAGGTGGCACCCATGCGCCCCTTATTGACTGGCCACCGCTGCTGCATACATGTCTTCTCCCTTGTGCAGTCCAGTCTGTAACTGGTTAGTGGAGGAGAAGCAACAGACCAATGAACTTGTATCTCTGACATTCTGCTCTCTCCTCCTTTCAGCATGTTCCTTAAAGTATTACAAACCCAGGGCCCTGCATTCACTATATCTGTTCTCCCACAGTGCACAGAACATGAAAATGCAATTATTTTAGTAAATGTAAACTGCCAAATACCTTTTTTCATCAGCAGTATATAGCAGTCTTATATCTTCTAGCAGAATCCGGCCGAGCACTGGTTAAAGCTTGTAGGAGGAGTTTTCATTCTCCCCTGATTTTCCTATGAGGCTGCATGAACCCTGACCCTTTGTCTGGACAGTGCTGATTGTCCCTGTGCCAATCACATGCACATGTGTTCTAATCCATCTCCACTCTATACTGAAAAAATAAATGTTTTGCGTTTAGTTATTCTTTAACAAGAAGGGAGTATAGACTTATAAACAAGCCCTCACTGACTTATGTAGCTGCAGCCATTATGGAATAATTCATCCTCAAATTTTGCATCAGGAGCTTTTGACTTTAAGGCCTCGTACACACGGGCGTTTTTTGACGCCACTTTTTTGGGCGTTTTTTGCAGCCCTCCATGTTATTCATTGGCCCTCTAAAAACTGCAACGTTTTTGAGCAGTAGAGGGTGTCGGCGTTAGTGAGCTGTTTCTAGAACGT
This sequence comes from Glandirana rugosa, assembly GCA_018402905.1. NCBI lineage: Eukaryota > Metazoa > Chordata > Amphibia > Anura > Ranidae > Glandirana > Glandirana rugosa. The sequence continues at coordinate 1,251,320 of BLSH010000756.1, read as the reverse complement.
GGGACCAGCGGGTTCTGAGGCTATAGCGTTTTGCCATTTTTTTACGCTAATCGGCAAACCGCTCACTAACACTTAGTAACGCCCACGCCGATGGCCCATGCCATACCGGCATTAACCGGCATTATTTAATGCCAACGTTTTCTGGTTAAAAAATAGCAGAGGAATTTTTTATTTAAAAAAACGCCTATTGACGCCAACGCTCACAAACGCTCATTGACGCCGATGCAAAACGCCGATGCAAAACGCAGATTTTTCCCTGACGTCGGACCCAACTTTTTGCTTATTTAAAATCATAGACCCGTGTGTATGAGGCCTTACTGTCACTTTCTCCTGGTGGCGTAGCTATCCCTCCCAGCAGTGTGTTGGAAGTTTGTCGATCTTCTAATCTTCAATGTAAAAACAGAGTAGGTGTGCAGTAAGAGGGCAGATTCAAAACTGCCCGCACTTGTAAAATTATGACAAAATACAACATCTAACATTTTTCATAGGTGATGTTTTAAAATCCTTTGCAGGTTATCAATGTAGAGTCAATCATAAATGATGCACTTAGAATTATTGCTTTATTGCTATCAAAAGTGGGCTAACAAGCCTCCCATGTGATAGATTTAGGCAACTTTATGGAGACATCGGGGACCTCAATGTCTCTCCTGTTCACCAATGAAGCTAATCAAGCACAGACCCCCCACTGCAAGTTTTTTATGTGTGTGTAAGGAATTAGGCTTTAAAAAAATGACAATACAGTGTTTTAAAAAATAAGGATCTTATTTTCAAACTTTTGGCCATTTATCAGTCAATACAATACATATGAACAGGGTATTTGTTAAAATACAGTACCAAATAAAATCGTCACATGCCCCCAAAGGCCAAATCCAAGTGTTCCCCTCCAGACGTGATGATGCCATCAATGCTCTGTGGCACCATTATGTATGGGTGCAGGCCGCTGTGGTGGTGCTCCTTATGGGGGGAGGGGGTAGGTTCATGTTGCCTTCCGCTTACAAGAGGTCCTTAGTTCTTCTATGACTGCCATTCAACCTAGAGGACTGAGGACATCTAGTGGTGGGAAAAAAAGAGGCATTGACCATTGCAGGTAGAGCTGCTGGGAGGGGAATTAAAAAATCCTAGAGTTAGCCTTTAAAAAGAAACATTAATTAAATGATTTAGATGGGGTAATTAGTTACTTGGGTTATTACAGATATATCAGTAGAGACTATATGAACCTAATACATACAGTCCTAGGTTATGAAGGGAAAGGGGGAGCATGGTGGAAACCATCCTATTACATAAGGTTCAGGAGGACAGTATTTTCATTATAAAGCCAAGATTAAAAACACGGGGACTTGACCTCAAACTAGCCTAAGGTAAGTTCAAAAGAAAGTATTTTACCGAAAGAGTGGTTGATGCTTGGAATAGACTTTCAGCAGAGGTAGTGAGTCAGTCATCAGTCAGGGGATTCAAATATGGTTGGGACAAACACTTTACTTTTACTTTATTAGGTACACCTTGCTAGTACCGAGTTGGACCCTCCTTTGCCTTCACCAAGGTGTTGGAAACATTCCTAAAGGTGCTCTATTGGATGAGATGTGGTGATTGTGGAGGCCATTGGAGTGCAGTGACCTCATTGTCCAGTGGTGAGATGATTGGAGCTTTGTGACATGGTGCATTATCCTGCTGGAAGGAGCCATCAGAAGATGGGGACACTGCAGTCATAAAGGGATGGACATGGTCAGCAACAATACTCAGGTAGATCGTGGCGTTTAAACAATGCTCAATTGGTACTAAGGTGCCCAAAGTGTGCCAAGAAAATATCCCCCACACCATTACACCACCACCACCAGCCTGAACTGTTGAGGCAGGATGGGTCCATGCTTTCATGTTATTTATATCAAATTCTGACCCCACAATCTGAATGTTGCAGCTGAAATCGAGACTCATCAGACCAGGCAACGTTTTTCCAATCTGCTATTGTCAAATTTTGGTGAGCCTGTGCGAATCCTAGCCTCAGTTTCCTGTTCTTAGCTTACAGGAGTGGCACCCAGTGTGGTCTTCTGCTGCTGTAGCCCATCTGCTTCAAGGTTCAATATGTTGTGTGTTCATAGATGGTATTCTGCATACCTTGGTTGTAACAAGTGGTTATTTGAGTCACTGTTGCCTTTCTATCATCTCAAACCAGTCTGCCCATTCTCCTCTGATCTCTGACATCAAGGAATTTTTGTCCACACAACTGCCACTCACGGGATATTTTCTCTTTTGGCACCATTCTCTGAAAACCCCAGTAGATTAGCAGTTTTTGAAATACTTAGACCAGAACGTCTGGCACCAACAACCATGCCACGTTCAAAGTCACTTAACCACTTCCCGCAAAATCCCATACCTGTATGACATTTTGAGGAAGTGGTTGTACCGGGGCGATGCCTGCAGCTAGAGGTATCACTCCAGTACCATTGTTTAGATAGAGAGGATGGTCGGCTTTCATGTGATGACAATCGATGTAGCCACATGGCCGTTCTCACAAACAGAGGGAGGAGATGCCCCCCCTCCCGCCACCTTCCATGGCTCCACCCGGGTCTCCCGTCCCACCGGAATCGTCTTTGATCGGGTCTCCGAGGTAGTAACCTGGAAGCAACAGCATGACGTCACTTCCGGATTACTCGGCAGCCAACGGCGGCAATTTAAAGGAATCCAAAGTATTCAAAAATCCTGATTTTGGTGTTTTGAATACTTTGAAGTGCAAAGGAGGGATTTGGGGTTTTAGACCCCCTATACCTCCATAAAGAGTACCTGTCACTACCTATTACTGTCACAATGGATGTTTACATTCCTTATAACAGCAATAAAAGTGTTTTTTTTTTTAAAGGGGTAGTGTAAAACTAAAAAAAAAAACCTAAATAAGGAAAACATTTTTTTCCAATGCGCCACCATCCCCGCGTGCTCACGGGCCAAAGAAAACAGTGTTCAAATCACACACGTGAGGTATCGCCATGATTATTAGAGTGAGAGCAATAATTCTAGCAAAAGACCCCCTCTGTAACTCCAAACTGGTAACCATTACATTTTTTTAAAGCGTTGCCTATAGAGGCTTTTAAGTACCGTAGTTTGTCGCCATTCCACGATTGCATGCAATTTTAAAGCGTAACATGTTAGGTATCTATTTACTCGGCATAACATCATCTTTCACAATATTCAAAAAAATTGGGCTAACTTTGCTGTTTAGTTTTTATTTAATTCAGTGAAGTGTGTTTTCTCTAGGGTCTCTGCTAAAATATATATATAATGTTTGGGGGTTCTAAGTAATTTTCTAGCAAAAAATACAGACTTTACCTTGTAAGCAGCAAGTGTCAAAAATAGGCTTGGTCTTGAAGTGGTTAAATCCCCTTTCTTCCCCATTCTGATGCTCGGTTTGAACTTCAGCAAGTCATCTTTCCCATGTCTAGATGTCTAAATGCATTGAGGTAGGGCCGGTTCACACTGGAGCGGCGCTCGAGGCAATCTCAAGGCGGCTTGCCAGGAGACTTCTATCATAGAAGTCAATGCAAGCCGCCTGAGATCGCCCTGAAAATAGTGCAGGGACCATTTTTCTAAGGCGGAGCGAAGCGATTCGCTCCTATTAGAACGGTCCCATTTGCACAGCATTGAGGCGAATTTGCCTAGATGTGAACGGGCCGCAAAGTCGCGCCGCATCGCACCGCTCCAGTGTGAACCGGGCCTTACTGCCATGTGATTGACTGGTTAGAAATGTGTGCAAGCAACTGAACAGGTGTACCTAATAAAGTGGCTGGTGTGTGTAGATCTATACTTAGATCAAAAAGTAAAAGAAAAAAGTTAAAAATAAACATACTGTATATATAAATAAATAAATATAACAATATATATATATATATATATATATATATATATATATACACAGTTGTGCTCATAAGCCATTTTTCAGAGAATTTGCATGATAACACAAAAACTTTTCTTTCACTCATGGTGTTTGGCTGAAGCCATTTATTATCAATCAACTGTATTTACACTTTTTAAATCATAATGACAACAGAAACTACCCAAATGACCCTGATCAAAAGTTTACATACTCCAGTTCTTAACCACTTCCTTACTGGGCACTTAAACCCCCCTGCTGCCCAGACCAATTTTCGGCTTTTAGCGCTATTGCATTTTGAATGACAATTGAGCGGTCGTGCGACGTTGCACCCAAATAAAATTTGCGTCCTTTTTTTCCCACAAATAAGAGCTTTCTTTGATCCCCTCTGCGTCATTTCTGATCGCCGCTATAAACAAAAAATGAGCGTCAATTTTGCAAAAAAGAACAATATTTTTTACTTTTTGCTAAAATACAAATCCAAAAAAAAAAAAGTATTCATCAGTTTTGGCCGATATATATTATTCTACATATTTTTAGGAAGAGTAAGTTGTCCTTATAGGAAAAAACAGCGTAGCAGCACAGTGTAAGAGGAAAGAGCAAGGCACCCGACGTGATGACAGTATTACACTGAAGTGAGGATCCTTCACCGGGTATAATATATGCTCACCAGATGGAAGTTAATATATCACTATAAGCTATTCACCCTGCCAGGGTCCCCTCAGGGATTGAAGAAATCTTTCCCACCGTTGTGCTATGTCCTACGTGAACATTCTCCCGGTCCGCTCACCCATTCATATCATGAAAACATAAGACTCCAAATAGTGTAATCCTGTTTACCTTATCCTTTATTTCTTCAATCCCTGAGGGGACCCTGGCAGGGCGAATAGCCTATAGCTATATACCAATTTCCATCTGGTGAGCATATATTATACCCGGTGAAGGATCCTCACTTCAGTGTAATACTGTCATCACGTTGGGTGCCTTGCTCTTTCCTCTTACACTGTGCTGCTACGCTGTTTTTTCCTATAAAGACAACTTAGAGACATTTTTTGGCATGTTAACAACGTTTACTCTGGTTGCATAAAGAACGTTATGTGAATACTGTTTAAAGAACTTCATTAAGATTGTGGACTTAGGGGTCCCTACCCCAAATCCCTATAGGAATTTTAATATTTCACTGTCTATTTCACTTAAGGGGTGTTCATGCTCATTTCATACAACCTTATGTGGGGGTATTGATATATCCCTGCTACTGCTATTTTGGTGTAACGCAGGTCATACTTATAAAATATTGTTCAATCTCCCTAGCTGTGGATTAGGGCTGCTGCTTACCTCCTTCTTGTGTTTTATTGTTTTTTTAGTACGAACCTTTAGCGCAGTATAATACACTATATATACTGGATGAAAGATGCAAGGGTCTGTCAGGAGTCCAGAAACTCATTGACCTTTTATACACGCACACTAATTACAAGCAAACAGATCACAGGTGAGGATGGTTATCTTTAATAGCCATTCAAACCCCTTTGTGTCAACTTGTGCGCATGTTATCAGGCTAAAATCACCAGGGTATGTAAACTTTTGATCAGGGTCATTTTGGTAGTTTCTGTTGTCATTATGATTTAAAAAGAGTAAACACAGCTGATTGATAATAAATGGCTTCAGCCAAACACTAACCATGAGTGAAAGACATGTTTTTGTGTTGTCATTCTCTGAAAAATGGCCAAGAAATCATAAATTCTGCCAGGGTATGTAAACTTATGAGCATAATTGTATATATAGCACATTGATATCCAGTAATTAAAACTGTGACCTAACGTCTCGCTCCATCAGCGTTGTGTGCCGAGGAAATTAACTCTGTATGGATGATGACATTTTTGCAATTATGTTCTGTGTTAGTATTACTCTCCTGTATGTGGATCTGTTATTTGCCCTGATTGCTTTCAAGCGAGTCTTCTTTTACTTTGACACAACACGATAGCATTGCACATAAATTACAATCATCTGTGTTACTCTTCATCGTAAATAGAAGATAACCGTATCCCTCCTCTTAGGTGCCGCATGGCTACCATATCACTTTGTTACATGCCGTTACATCGAATATTATCCACAGTTTGGAAAAGTAGCAAATCTGTTTGGCAATCAATTGATAAATAAAACATGGACACTTGTAAATGTTTAATCAAAGTGTAGGTCCACCTTTGCAACCTCAGCAATAAATAAAAAATGGATACATCACATGTTCTGATACTTCACATTTACCTATATGAGTCATGTCCAGAATACATTATCCTTCTATATTTTACATTAATTATATGCTTAGGTTATTATCATTTTCTTCGTTCTAATGAAGGCAAGCATAAAGCCCATCACAAATCTGGGAACTTTAGAGCTGAACTCCGGGCAGATATAAAATATAAAAGATAATTCAGCTCTGTAATCAGTAATACATCATTAAAACCACTTATGGCCGGGAAGGATTTCCCATGTTAGGACCAAAGCACTTTTTGCGATTCGGCACTGCGTCGCTTTAACTGACAATTGCGCAAACAAAGTTTGCGTCCTTTTTTTTTAACAAGCAGAGCTTTCTTTTGGTGGTATTTGATCACCTCTGCATCATTTCTGATCACCGCTATAAACAAAAAAAGAGCGTCAGTTTTGCAAAAGAAAAAAACAATATTGCTTACTTTTTGCTAAAATACAAATCAAAAAAAAAAAAATATATAAAAAAACAAATGTATTCATCAGTTTTGGCCGTGTTTTGCCATTCTTTCTCCCTGCTAGGCAATCGCGGCTCGCCGGCGGAGATCAAGTCCGCCCCAGCCGCGGCCACACTCCTGCATAGTGCGACGGGCACACCCACTACATCGCACACGCGAGATGCCGTTTATAGACGGCGATTCGCGGAACGCTGCCACAGTGCAGCAGTGAATGTACGCGAGCTGGTCGGGAAGCGGTTAACCCTTTCGTGCCTTTCTCACATTTGTTGCTTACAAGTTTTTTGATAGAAAATTACTTAGCACCCCCAAACATTATATATATATATATATATTTAGCAGAGACCCTAGAGAATAAAATGGCAATCGTTGCAAATTTTTTATGTCACAAGGTATTGCGCAGCAGTCTTTCAAATGCAATTTTTTGGGAAAAAAGACACTTTCAAGAATTAAAAAAAAAAAACTGTAAAGTTAGCCCAATTTTTTGTATAATGTGAAAGATAATGTTACACCAAATAGATACCTAACATGTCATGCTTTGAAATTGAGCACACTCGTGGAATGGTGACAAACTACGGTACTTAAAAATCTCCATAGGCGATGCTTTAAAAAAAAATAACGTTTACCAGGTTAGAGAAGACCTAGTGCTAGAATTATTGCTCTCACTCTGATGATCGCAGGGATATCTCACATGTGTGGTTTGAACACAGTTTACATTTGCGGGCGCGACTTACATATGCGTTTTCTTTGCTGCGCGAGCATGCTTTAAATTTTTTTTTCTTTTTTCCTATTTATTTTTTTTAATTGTCCCTTTAAAAAAAAAAAATCTCACCACTTTTATTGCTGTCACAAAGAATGTAAACATCCCTTTTGACAGTAATAGGTGGTGACAGGTCCTCTTTATGGAGGGACCGGGGTCTAAAGGACCCACAATCCCACCTTTGCACTTAAAAGTATTCAGATCGCCAAAATCGGCGATTCGGAACGTTGTAATTTTTTTCAAAATAATGGAGTAAACCAGAAGTGATATCGCATCAGGGATTTTACATAGGAAGCCCCATCAAAACCGAATCCGGCTTTGTTCGGGTCTCAGCCTAGCCGGCTGGTGGCTCCGGCCTCCTGGTGGGACAGGAGGCCCTGGAAGAGCGATGGTCCCCTCCCGCTCCTTTAGGATAACAGACGAGCAGCTTTTACCTCCATCAGTTGTTATCACTATAAAGCCAACCGCTGCCTCTGAAACACAGTACTGGGGTGATGACCCCGGTATAACCCCTTCAAGCCATGAACGCATATTTCCGTACGGTCGGCGTGAAGGGGTTAACAGCACCAAAGAAAAACAACGTCTCCTGCCTTGCCAGCCAAGGCTAAGCCGCGTGGCAGAGCTGTGTTTTTTCTGCATCAGAAACGCGTGGATAGTAGGTTATACGGTTTCCAATGACATAGTTCAAACCAGTGCGTTCAGTTCCAGAAAAAAAGTAGAACATGCTACTCTTTCTGCGCTGAACTGTACTGGAAAGTGGTAAAATTCAGGGAAAAAACGCACTGGAACACAGCTAAATGCACAAAAAAATACACCGGAACCCACATGTCCCTATTTAGGGTTAGTTCACAATACATGCAGGCCATTGCGTTTTTTTCTGTATCAAAAATGCATGGAAAGTAGGTTGTATGGTTTCCAATGGCATAGTTCACACAAGTGCATTCCAGTTCCAGTAAAAAAGTTGAACATGCTGCACTTGACTGCGGAAAAAGACATCAAAAACATACCGGAATGCACTGGAACACATCAAAAACACATCAAAAATGCACCGGGCCCCAGTATTGTAAAAGAAAAAAACAGAAAAAAAGAAGAAAAAAAGCATCTTGAATGCATCTGGAAACACATCAAAAATGCACTGGAACTCGTCAAAAACACGTTAAAACATACATGCAGAAAAGCATCCGAAACGGATCTGGAGTGTGTTTTTGTGGTGTGAACCAGCCCTAAATGTGAAGAAAAAATCAAAAAGGAATTAAAAACGCACTGCAAACATGTCAAAAACGCACATGCAGAAACCCATCCGGAAAACACATCTGCACTGCGTTTCTGTGGTGTGAACTGGCCCTAAATCCCATGGCTGGATGGACAAAAATGATTATGAATCCTTTGACGGGTAGGACAGCTCCCTTTGAGCGGAATTCCACCCAAAAATGGAACTTCCGCTTTAAGCACTCCTCGCCCCCTTACATGCCACATTTGGCATGTTTTTTTTTTTTTTGGAGGGGGGAGTGTGTACCCGGTTTTCAGAGGGACCTCCTGTCCCTCTTCTTCCTTCCGTTTCTGGGCACCTAAATGGCCTCTCCCACCTGGCAATCTTCTGGGACACATCACAGGTCCCAAAAGATTGCCTGACCACTAGGAATGTGGAGCGCAACTCGCGCAAGCGCAGTGCGTGCCCGGCTGTGAGGCCACATCCGGTGCCCACACTTGCAATGACGGGGAGGAGGGGGAGGCAAGCGAGGCTTCGGGCGCAGCCATCGCTGGACCGGGAGACAGGTAAGTTACTGTTTATTAAAAGTCAGCAGCTACACTTTTTGTAGCTGCTGACTTTTAAATAAACTAAAAAATGAGTGGAACTCCGCTTTCACTCCAATGTGCATTTAGCCCTTTGCCTGGAGCTCAGCTGTAAGCCCTTATTCACATCAGTGCGACTTGTCATGCCATTTGACAGTTCCAAATTGCATTACAAGTTGCTCCCCATTGCTGGAAAAGGAACTGCTCATATCGCCGTGACTCATGTCGCAGCAATTATGAAAAAGGTTCTTGCACTACTTTTTACCGATTTCATTGCAACTTGCATAGATTTCTTTTAAATGAAGTTGCAAGCCGCAGTGACATTGGAGGTGCAAATTGCAGTGATGTGAACGGGGGATAAACTAAGCTGATGGAGAAAAATAGATAAGCAGAGGTTACATTTTGTGAAAAGTAGGAATCAGAATGATAAATAAATCCAAAGAAGATATGAGCGAAACTGGAAACTTTTTTAACTGCCTGAAATTCTCTTGAAAAGAAGAAATTTTGGTAAAATTTCCCATTTCAGCAAAATGTTTTTGAATTAAAGAGGAAATTAAGGTGGTTTTAAGGGTTTAATGGGCCCAACATGGCTTTTGGCGGTTTGGGAGGAATTTTTTTAACTATCATAGACTTTTTTGTGTCTAATGAAGGGATATTAACCACTCGTTGACCGCCCTATAGCAGGAGGAGATGCAATGGACTTCCCTCCCCAAGCTGCAGGCCATGTGCAGCAAGGAGTGGCAGGTGGAGGCGCAGCAACAACCTCTTCCAGGAGCTCTACCCCGGATCCAGCACCAACATCACCACCTCGTCATCGTCCTCCTCCGCGCACCTCTACTGTAGCAACAGCAAGAGTAGGCCGCCCGGAGCCAGGCAACAACAGCAACTCTGGGGGCTTCGTGGTCTCCCCCAAACACCGGCTCGTCAAGATTGACAGCTGCAGCTGGACTGACAGCGGGGGCGGCACCGGCCACTTGGGGGGGCACGGCGATCACCTGGGGCCTGGCAGTGGTCAGCACAAGAGTGAAGAGAGCACCAAAGACAAGAAGAATAAGGTAAGGCCCTGGATCACCGCCTTTCCGTCTGATGTCTGCTTGCCAGAGGCGTAACTATAACCTTCAGGGCCCCAGCGCAAGAAATTATGAAGGGCCCCCCCTGGCCAGGGCCCTTCCCTTTTCCCACTAATCCTGGGACTCTTTACTCCCATTGCGGGCCCCTTTATTACGGTCCCACCGAATAAACGAATTGTTGAGTATCGAGCCTCCCATTTATTCAAAATCTGAAGTATAGTAAAAACAGTTTACTATGCTTCAGTTATGAGTGAACCAATTGGTACCAATCATTGACTTTCTGTCCATTCAGAAAAGGAAGGAGCCGCTAAATGACAAATTTACCGACCCGCTCCCATCTCTCCATCATGACACATCTTCTACAGCAAACATAAAAATGAAAAATATACACTGCGCTAGTGATAAAACCAGTAAGCAATAAACAATCCCTCAAGCAACACCGAATGTGAGATATACACAATAGGTAAAATAATTATAATGACTAGCATGCCCACGGTGAAAGTCATATGAGGACTCCAAATGTGGTTGCCGATTTATCACAGTTTTATGGACTTTGTGACTACCTTTTCTGAATATGTTTTGATTCACTTTACCAGATATGACATTTGTGTTTTTGTATTGGATATATTTACACCCTACTCGATTAGCGTGACACTAGTCATTATAATTACATCTTCTACAGCAGATGGCAGGAGAGAGGAGGGGGGAAGACAGCAGCTCTGTAGGGGGAAACAGGGACCCTGGGAACAGCAGAAGACAAGTAACCTGGATAGGAGGGGCGGCAGGGGCAGCATATAGAGGAACCAATCTCCTCTATTAGGAGGAAAATTAAGGAGAATGGTTCCTCTAAATGTCGCCCCCGCCATCCCTCCTATCCAGGTGTACAGGGGAGGCACACGGGCCCCCTGAAGCATGGGACCCGGTTGCAATTGCAACCCCTTCAACCGCTGTAGTTACGCCCCTGCTGCCTGCAGCTGGCACACGTGGGGGAAACAGAACCAGGTCACACCACCTCTGCTGGGCCTGCACACCTCTCATTCTAATCATCTCTGGGGTCTGCCCCTGGGGATGGGGGGGGGGGGGGGTGAGGGCGCCAGGTTTGTTTGCTGCCCTCCCTAAAAAATTGAACTCCAATTGGCACTGGTTCTGACAGGGCGGAAGGGATGCAAAATCCACCTCTTCCCCTAGTAAAAGTAGCACACATAGTATGCACAGAAACACTGGCTAGGCACACATCTAAACCTTTGATTGTCCCTGAGGTTAACCCCTTCCCAGCCAGTGTCATTAGTACAGTGACAGTGCATATTTTTAGCACTGATCACTGTATTAGTGTCACTGGTTCCCACAAAGTGTCAAAAGTATCAGTTAGTGTCAGAATGTCTGCCGCAATATCGCAGTCCTGCTATAAGTCTCTGATCGCCACCATTACTAGTATAAAAAAAAAAAAAAAAAAAAAATTCCATAAATATATCCCATAGTTTATAGATGCTATAATGTTCGCGTTAAGTAATCAATATACGCTTATTGGGATTTGTTTACCAAAAACAGGAACATGTAGCAGAATACATATTTGCCTACATTTTTGAAGAAATTCCATTTTTAAATTTTTTTATTGGATTATTTTATAGCAGAAAGTACAAAATATTTTTTTTTTCAACTTTTTCACTCTTTTTTTTTGTTTAACCACTTGACAACTGGGCACTTAAACCCCCTTCCTAACCAGACCAATTTTCAGCTTTCAGCGCTCTCACACTTTGAATGACAATTACTCAGTCATGCTTTTCTCACTTTTTCAACTTTTTTTTTTATAAAACATGAAAGACGATATTTTATTAGGTTATTTTTTTAAATTTTTACCTTAAAGAAGTTTTTACATCCGTTTATACATAAGACGATGTACAAGGACAAAAACCATTTGTTTAGGGTTATTCGCATATAACTAATGAATTGCGCTTGTAATATCGTAGATATTTGATACCCTATATAAATACCTTAAAAAAAAAAAAAAAAAAAAAATATGATCATTACCACCGCTAGTCTCTGAATATCGTCCTGACGCTATAACGCCGTCTGTA
>BLSH010000756.1:1225648-1235856 GCA_018402905.1 Glandirana rugosa | reverse complement strand
TAAGAGACAGGGCTGCATTTCTTTGACACTGGTAAGGCTGCATTTCATGGGCACTAATCAGGCTGCATTTCATGGGCACTGATCAGGCTGCATTTCATGGGCACTGGTAAGGCTGCATTTCATGGGCACTGGTAAGGCTGCATTTCATGGGCACTAATCAGGCTGCATTTCATGGGCACTGATCAGGCTGCATTTCATGGGCACTGGTAAGGCTGCATTTCATGGGCACTGGTAAGGCTGCATTTCATGGGCACTAATCAGGCTGCATTTCATGGGCACTGATCAGGCTGCATTTCGTGGGCACTGATCAGGCTGCATTTCGTGGGCACTAATCAGGCTGCATTTCATGGGCACTGGTAAGGCTGCATTTTATGGGCACTAATCAGGCTGCATTTCATGGGCACTAATCAGGCTGCATTTCATGGGCACTGATCAGGCTGCATTTCATGGGCAATGATAAAGCTGCATTTCATGGGCACTGATAAGGCTGCATTTGGTGGGCACTTATAATGTGCTAATGTCGTTGGCGAAAAGGGGCGGAACATGGGTGGCCTTAACATTATCCCCCCCCCGAAAAAAAATCTGCGGACGCGCATGGCTATAACGTTCTCGTAAACCAATCAATATACGCTTATTGGGATTTTGATTACCAAATACATGTTGCAGAATACATATTGGCCTACATTTTTTTTATTTTACATTTTTTTATAGGATACGTTTTATAGCAGAAAGTAAAAATGTTTTTCTTTTTTTCAAAATTGTCTGTCTTTTTTTTGCTATAGCAGAAAAAATGAAAAACCACAGAGGTGGTCAAATACCACCAAAAAAAATCTCTATTTGTGGGGGAAAAAAAAATGTAAATTTTATTTGGATACAACGTTGCACGACCACGCAAATGTCAGTTAAAGTAATGCAGTGCCGTATCGCAAAAAGTCGTCTGGTCATGAAGGGGAGTTCAAGTCAAGAAGAGATGGATCCTAATGCTAATTCCAACCCTAATCCTTGCCAAGAAATGGCTCCTCATTAGCTGGGAAGCTGACATTAGATATTGAGAAATAGAGGAATCCTTACCCCAGCCCTTTATCAGCAAAGCCATGTTGTGAGACAGTCAACAGTAAATGGCTTCAAACATGCTTGGGATAAACATAAATCTATAGTCAGACAACAAGGTTAATGTAAAAAAAAAATATATATATATATATATATATAAATAAATAAATAAAAAGGGGCAGACTCGATGGACTACTCAGTCTTTTTTCTGCCATCACTTTTCTATGTTTCTATGTGATTACCATGTCAGCTTCACTGAAGAACAAAGAATTAGGGTCAACATTGGGGGTGTTAACATTCTTCTAGTTCCTCATGGCTAACCTCATGTTCCCAGCTAATGAGCGGCCATTTTTTGGCAAAAGATTAGAGTTATTATTATAACTGACTTTCTTTATCAACAAATGCATTGATCTCCACGTCAGCTTTTAGCCTAAGCAGTCCACATGGGAAAATGTAAAGCTAATTTTGAAGTCATTTACGCAAAGGAAATATTGGAAAGTTTGCTGCAAAATCTATCACTCCGCTCATCCCTAATCCAGAGATTTGGTCAACTAAATTGCTGTAAATGTCAAGCTTGGCTCTGCTCTATCCATTACTCAAGCTACTCTAATGGTCCATGTGATGGGGTGGGGTTGCTGACCAACAGTGTAGAGCTCGGAAAAAATAGAAGAAAAGAGGCGCCTCTAAGTGCAGACTTTAAAAACAGTTTAATAAAACCAACAATTGGCAACTCATATGACACAGAAGATAAAAGGCACATGAGCAGGTCCTCAGAGGGGTAACAACAGTGAGACATCCATAAGCCAGGATTCATAGCACCATCATGAACTGTAGCAAGCGTCCCTGTGAGCTGGCAACCAGCAAGAGACAGGGGAACCTGGAAACAAGGCTTGGTTCTGTGGAGGCTAGAGTCCTGGGTTGATGATGTCACTGGACAGCGACGCGTTATCCGAGCTGGAGTGCTGCGATTGGTGTGGCAGCCGTGCTCCTTTCTCAAGCTATAGGTCAGGACCAAAGGGGTTTGTTCTATTTGCAAAGTAAGGGGTGGGTGGAAACCAATGGAAGTACAGGGGGAAGGTTTTCAAGAACGTAACTAAACAGCAGAGGGGCCGGAAGAGGGAGGGAAGGGGGAGGAGAAATGTAAAAGGAAGGCAAAGGGATATAGCCTATATAGTGTGTATATATGACAATATCATTACAGGACACAGTATTCAAAGTACACCAATAAATAATACTGATAAATAATTATAAAGGAATGTACAGTTGTGCTCATAAGTTTACATACCCTGGCAGAATTTATGATTTCTTGGCAATTTTTCAGAGAATGATAACACAAAAACATTTCTTTCATTCATGGTTAGTGTTTGGCTGAAGCCATTTATTATCAATCAACTGTGTTTACTCTTTTTAGATCATAATGACAACAGAAACTACCCAAATGACCCTGATCAAAAGTTTACATACCCTGGTGATTTTGGCCTGATAACGTGCACACAAGTTAGCACAAAGGGGCTTCAATGGCTATTAAAGGTAACCATCCTTACCTGTGATCTGTTTGCTTGTAATTAGTGTGTGTGTATAAAAGGTCAATGAGTTTCTGGACTCCTGACAGACCCTTCCATCTTTCATCCAGTGCTGCATGAATGAATGCCAATCAGTGGAAAATGTATGGGTACAACACAGTGAGGATACCCGCAAGTAAGAGAAAACGTTGGTGTCTGGTAATTGAAATTTGTGAGATAAAGGACTTTAGTTTACTGCCATCAAATAAGTCTTGTAAGTTTTGGATACACCCATGCTGCCACGGAGAGACATCTGTGATACACCATTTGATAGATTCCAGGGGAATAGGAATCTTTGTTCTGGATAAGTTAGTGTCCCCCCATTTAAAAAGGTAAATCCATGCCTAGTAATAGGCTGAGATAGGGTTGTGGTCAATGCTCTTCTTTTGTTGATTAATATTATAGGACAACAGTAAAGACAATGGTATTTGTTGTTCATCCACGCCTTCTCTAGTTGACTCCAGGGTTTTAGATAACAAGATAACAGGTGTTTTTTGAGTTTCTATATTTCTTTTTTGATATCAGAGATAAGCGTGGCAAAGTTTACCTTATACAGGTCTGTAGAGGGAAATGTTAATTGGATGCCTAGATAATGCAAAGGTTTGTCGGACCGACAATATGGAAATAGTTTTTTTAGGGCCGGTTTTAGATTCTTTTCAACAGTGATACTTAGTGTGTGGGATTTAGATGCATTCACTTTATAGTATGCAAAGTTGCCGATATGTTGAAGGACCTTGTGTACCTCAGGAAGGGAATGTTTTGGGTCCGATAGGGAAAGTATAACTTCATCAGCAAATAGTGAGATGACATGTTGGGAGTTTTGTGAGGGAATGCCTTTATTATTGGGTTAGTTCTGATTTTTTCTGCCAGAGGTTCCATGAGTAAGGCAAAAATTAGTGGAGATAAGGGACAACCTTGTCTGGTTCTGTTGGTAATATTAAAGTTTTTGCAAAACATACCTTCAGTAAATAAGTATGGCGAGGGAGATTAGTACAAGGCGTTAATTGCACAAAGCATTGGGCCCAACAATACAAATTTTTCAAGCACTTTGTTGAGGTAGCCCCAATGTACTCTATCATTATGGATTTTTTCATTAGATACAAAAGGTTTATCATCCTTCTGGTTGCATCTTGGGCTTGTCGCCCAGAAACATTGGCCTGCCATGGATACCCACAGCCAGCCAAAATCTGCTGTCTGTTTCCTGATTATTTGAGAGCAGGAGGGCCCCCCCCAACCGGGAGCAAACTGTGCCGGGCGGATGGGGAGCCAGCCCCCCACCCATACACAAAATGTCATCTGCATAGTGACATCGCATCGGACAGTAGAGAATATTAATTGCGGCTATATAGCGGTCAGATCACCCATAGTCGATCTGTAGCCTGTTATAACTTTAGGTCCTTGATAAACCACCTTTGCATATTACAAAAAAGAAGAGGTCAAAATAGTTGAGAGACAAATAAGAGAATTAAAGAAGTAAAGAAGAGAGGATAGAATAGTAAGAAGGAGAAGAGATATAGATAGGGGAATTAGAGAATAGATCAAGACGTTCCCAGCTGGCATGGGGTGAAAGACTTTGAGATAACTATCCAAAACAATGTTTATAGTAGGATATACAATGTGACACACTGCTAATACTATAGCTAATGCTGAAGGCCTAGTGTATAGGAAGAGTGGTTGGCAAAGATGCGGGGGAGCCCCCCTTCAACACCGGGTCAGGGGATGAGATCGTATCTTTGTAGGTGCTTGTGGTCTTAAATTCAAACCATGAGGCCCAGATTTTGGTATATTTGCCAGATTCCCCTCTAGCACAAATCATTCACCTTTTGCAACCATAGTTTACTAGAGGGTGTTTGTGGTTTGTTCCACATAAGAGGAATAAGGGACTTGGACGCGTTAAGAAGGTGTGGTGTCATGGAACGTTTATATTGACCAATAGTTTCTGCGGTCATGTGGAAGAGTACAGTCCAAGGCTCCAGTGGGAGAACGGATCCCGTGATTGAGTTGATGAGTCTGATGATTTCAGACCAGTAGGGCTTGATGAGTGGACAGTGCCACCATATATGCACATGTGAGGCCACTTGACCACAATTCCTTCAGCATAGAGCAGAGTTGGTAGGAAAAATATGGTGCATTTTGGTTGGTGTGTAATACTTTGCAAGCAGTTTATAGTTTGTCTCAGCCGTTTTTGAGGAAATGGAGGAAGTGTGGGTGAGGGCCAGTATTTTGTCCTTTTGGATATCTGTTAGTGAGGTGCTTAGCTCAGTTTCCCAGCGGTTCAGATATTCCGGGTAGCCGTGATATTGTAGGGAGATGAGAGCCTTGTAAAATTGTGATATTACACGTAACGGAGGTTCCTTTGGGAGAAAGATGGCCTCGATGGCTGTTAGCTCATGGACAGATCTTAGTGGTTGTGGTAGAGATTGAACAAACCGCTTAAGCTGTGAGTACCTCCATCGTTCTATGAAGATATTCGATCTTGAGCCAACAATGGACTGTAAAGGTTTAAGAGAGTTGGTTTGGAGGACTTGGTGTAGGCAGAGACAGCGATCAGAGGACCATGTATTAAATCCCTTGTCCAGTTTGCCCGGAAGGAAATAGTCATGGTTCATTAAAGGCATAAGGGGGGAATGATAAGACCAGGAAAGTTTCTTGTGCAGTGTATCCCAGGAGGATAACGAGGAAATCGTTAAGGGGGAGGCTGAAGGTGAAATAAATCTGTACCTGGGAGGGATCCAAGGAATGCCATCCAATTCTGTACCACTTAGTTCATATTCTAGTCTGACCCATATTTTGCTATCTCTCTGGTATTTCCAATCTGAAACTCTACCTAGGACAATACCATAATAATACATTTTCAAGTCTGGTAGGGCCAGACCCCTTAGAGCGGAAGAGAGTAGCTCTGGAGATTCTGGGGCATCTGCTCCCCCAAATGAAGCGGGAGATCATGGTTTGAAGTGTTGTAAAGAAACCAGGTGGAATCCCCATTGGTATCATCTGGAATAGAAAAAGAATACGAGGGAGGATATTCATCTTAATCACCGCTATTTTCCCCAGCCAGGAGTGGGAGAGGTATGACCAGGATCTAAGATCTTTTTTAATGGTATTCAGCAGGGGAATATAATTACATCTGAACAGGGAATGGGGATGAGGGGTCAAATGGATGCCCAGGTATTTTAGGGTTGTCGACTGCCAGCGGAACGGTAGGGTTGATTTTAGCAATGAGACCATTGAACTGGGGACATTAATGTTTAGAATTTCCGATTTAGTCATATTCATTTTAAAATTGGACAAAGCTTGAAATTCTTGTAGAGCTGACATGAGGTTGGGTAAAGAAATGCGGGGTTGTTGAATATAGAAGAGGATATCATCCGCATACACCGCTTATTTATGTGATTCTTGACCTACCGTTACCCCTTGAATGTTGGGGTTGCTTCTGATAGAGGCTAGGAATGGTTCCAGGGATATGGCAAACAATAGGGGCGACAATGGGCACCCCTGTCTAGTGCCGTTCCCTAATGCAAAGGGCTCACTCAGTACCCCGTTCACCCTGACCCGCGCCGTCGGGCAGGAGTACATTGCGAATATTCTATCCAACATCCGGGGGTCAAAGTGCTGTAGGGTCAAGCGAAGATAGGTCCAGTCCACCCTATCAAACGCCTTTTCGGCATCAGTAGACAAGAGAAGGGTGGGCTGGGTATTTCTACGGGCAAAATGAATCAAGGAAAGAGTACGTAATGCATTGTCCCTGGCTTCCCTTCCTGGTATGAATCCTGATTGATCCGCCGAGACCCATTTAGGTAAAAGGGAAAGTAGTCTATTGCCAATACCTTGGCTAGAAGCTTCATATCCACATTTAATAATGAAATAGGGCAATAGCTCCCGCAGTTCATGGGATCTTTATTAGGTTTGGGCAGAACTGTGATGTGTGCTGTGAGTGATTCCAGACGGAGGGCTGAAGATGCAGTTATGGAGTTGGCATATTTAGTTAATCTAGGCAATAAAACCTCCCTGAATTTCTTATAATAGGAAGCGGTAAACCCACCTGGACCAGGGGCTTTCCCCGATGGCATTGATTTTAAGGCTAGCGGCAATTCTTCTAATTTAAAGTCTGATTCCAGAGCCTTAAGGACCTCAGAAGGTAGTGTTGGTGTTTGTGAGTTGCCAAGGAAGTCAAGGATTTTTTTGTGCCTATTTCCGGGGGGGGAGATGGCCCAAGTCACCCTTCATGTTGTACAGATCAGAATAAAAGTCTCTAAAAGCATCAGCGATTTGTCGTGAATTGTGGGCCATCCCCCCACCTGGAAGTTTAATTTTAGATATGAAATTAGCCGTTTTCTTGGCATGAAGGGAGCGTGCCAGTTATTTACCGGGCTTATTACCCCACTCATGCATTTTTTTGGCCACCGAGTAGTATTTCCTGTTCATGTCAGCTTGTAGAAGATAGAAGAAGAAGTTCTTCTCGTTGCAGAGTGAGCTCCGCCAGGTATGAAGCGTGAATGGACAATTTGTGTTGTCGCTCCAGATCAGTGACCTGTTTCAGCTTGTCCCTGAGCTCCGTGTTGTGTTCCCTTTTTTTCCTATCCCCCAGTTCTATGTGTACTCCCCTAATAGTAGCTTTATGAGCTTCCCAGACCAGTGATTGGGGGGATCCCTGTTTGACATTTTCTTTAAAAAATAGCTCTATCTTTTTGGCAATGAGGGCTGTATCCACTGGATTAGATAACAATGAATTGTTTAGTTTCCAGTTGTTCGTGTGTATAGGGAGGGAGGGGAGAGACAGCCGGGCTGTCACAGAAGCATGGTCAGATAAAGTTGTTGTGCCTATGGAGGCCGAGCGTGGTAGTGGAAGATGGAAATGATCTATGAAGATATTATCTATGTGGGAGTATGTGTTATGTGTTTTAGAAAAATATGAATAGTCCCTTTCTTTAGGGTGAAGTATTCGCCAGACATCCATGAGTTGGAAGTCATGGAGTGTTTTTTTAATATGAGATATACGTTTAAAGGGTATCGAGGACCTGCCCGACGAGGTCCATAATGGGATCGAGGGGCATATTAATGTCTCCAGCTAGTATGGTCAGTCCCTCTGCAAATTCGCCTAACCTCATCAATACCTGGGATAAAAAGGCAGGTTGGTTTACGTTTGGGGAATAGATGTTAGCTAGAGTACATGGAACATTACCTATGAACCCACGTAGGAAAAGGTATCTACCATGATCATCCGCTTCCATTGTAGTGAGACGAAAGGAGACACGCCTGCTGAACCCAATGGCAACTCCCTTGGCCTTATTGGTGTCTGAAAGACTATAGTACCATTGAGGAATATGCGGGGAGAGAAGTTTGACGTTGGTGGTGTGAGTCAGGTGAGTTTCCTGTAGAAATGCTATAGAGCAGGAAGCTCTTTTTAGCTCCCTCAAGACCTGATGTCTTTTCGCAGCCATGGGGATAGCGGTGTGTCTCCAAACGGGTCATTCAACCAGCCCTGCCGGGGAGAAGAGAAATTAGTGAAAGAAGTAGGATAGAGAAGGAAAGGAGAGAGACAAGAGAAACAATATGCTTCAGGAACAAAACATAGTAAAACATGTAAGTAATACAAAGCGAATTCATGGGTTGTTGAAAAGTCACGCATTTTACTGCGGTGATCCCATAAGGGATGGGGAGGCAGGGCCAGCAGGAGACCACCAGGCGGCGCGTACACCACCGGCGGTCCCCGACCTCCCGCCCCCGCCAACCCCAAGGGGAGGGGGTCTGTCACTAAGAGCAGTTGCATGTAACGCATCAAGTGAGAGACGTCCTTTTAGCAAGGCCTTTAATGGCTTATTTTATAAGCCATTTACATGACAATATATTTGACAAAGTACCTCTGACACCGAGGAAGATATATTGTATAAATGCTTAAGTAAGGAAGAAGGAAAGAACCGTACCAATAAAGTAAAAACTGGGTAACGTGTATTTAACTAGAGTATGCTGGGCCTCATATGTGATTGTTGAGGATCAATGAAGCTGGGTGGCTATGTAACCACATTCCTCCCACCCAAGCGGGTAGAGGCCCCAAGGGGGAGGGAAGAGTAAAAACCAAAAAAGTAAGTGACCCAGTCATGCATTGAAGTGTTAGAGGGCCCAATCAATTTCAGAAATAGAGAAGCAGTAACGTGAAGCTTGAAAAGCAGGGGAGATCTCACCCAATTTTCTTTGAAGATGATCCCGGAGTTGCATTACGCTTCCTTTTAGAGGGGGTCCGGCGACCATAGGATTCAGGTATGGGTTGAAAGGAGGGGATTTGATCCCGCCATCCCGGTAACTCCACGTGAGCCATGTTGCGGTCTTTCAGAAATGTTGGAAGATCCTCAGGAAACCGTAAAGTAGAGTAACGGCCGCTTTTAGTGGCAATCAGACACGCTGGAAAGCCCCATCTATATATCACGCTGTCTGACCGTAGCTGGTCTAATAAGGGCCGAAACGCATGGCATCTTTCCAGGGTTTCTTTGAAAGATCAGGGTAGATGGTTAATTTAGCGCCATCAAATTCTATGTCGGAGGAGCCCCGTAGCTTGACCACGATAGCATTTTTCTCCTCATAGTAGTAAAGACGGCATATCACGTCCCTCGCAAGTCTGTGTTAAGGTTGCGGGGGCGCAGGGCCCTGTGTACCCTATCAAAGCGCAGAGTCTTGGTCACCGGCTTACCCATGACGGTATTTAGGATGCCACGGATTGTGGGTTCCAGGTCATCATCCTTAGTTGCTTCAGGGAGCCCCCTGATGCGCAGATTGTTCCTGCGATTTCTGTTTCCGATATCTTCCAATTTATATAAGGTGGCACAGTGACCAATTGCAAGTCTGGTTACCATGCTCTGCAGCTCCCTGATCGCCTCATCTTGTATATCTTGCCGCTTCTCTGTCTCCTCCACACGTGTGAGCAGGTGCGCCATGTCCGTACGGCCGTAAATTCTTTTTTCATGGCTTTTTCAAAGTTACGGAACATGCCTGCTATTTCCCCTTTGAGCCCACTTACCAGGGAGACCATGTCAGACCCTGCTGGAGAACCTGGGTCCTCCATCAGTTCCCTGAGAGGAGGCCGGCGAGCAGCCGCGGGAGGAGGCTGTGTGAGTAGAGGGGGAGCGACTCGGCCGTGGGGCTTTAGCCTTGCTGCGCGTTGTTGCAGATACAAGCTGTTCTGTGGCGAGGAAGCGTTGAATTGAGCCTGAGGTGGCCAGTAGAGTTGAGCGAATCTCTGGAAGTTCGGGTTCTGCTGGTCCGGCCGAACTTCGGGACAAAGTCCGGGTCCGGACGGAACCCGAACGATCGCACGGACACCGAACCCCATTAGGTCTCTAAGCGAGTTGAGATGACCGGTGGAGTCCGAGTTAAGTTGCGAAGGAGCGGTGTCTTGTCGAACATAGACGTTGTTGCGCGTCGTTCCGATTTCGGGGTGCCGGCTCAGCGAGGGGGAGATGAGTGTGTCGGAGGAGGGCGCCGACGAGCGGCCGGAGGAGAGTCCCTTGACTACCTCCTGGGTCCAAGAGGTCGTCCCAGACTGTACCAGAGGGACCATTCACCCGAGTTTCCCCTTTATCGTCCGTACAAGGCATTGAAACT
>BLSH010000756.1:1193079-1221630 GCA_018402905.1 Glandirana rugosa | reverse complement strand
GTGGCGATCGTTGTTTTATGCAGAGTTTGATCTGCTCTGCAACTCAAAGCAGCGGTATTTGAAATCTCAAATTCCTCCAACAATCTGATCGTTGAGCACGATCGTAGCGATCGTTGTTTTATGCAGAGTTTGATCTGCAACTCAAAGCAGCGGTATGTGAAATCTCTAATTTCTGCTATCTGTCCTCAGAGCAACAGCACAGACAGCAGTAGTAAAGTAATCTATCTCAGGATGCAGGATCAGATCTTAAAATATCTTAAAATGTCTCTATTCTCTCCCTCACGCCGTCAGCTTCCTTTCCCTACACTAACCCAAGAGCATGTGACTGCAGCACTACGTGACTCCAGCTTATAAAGAGGCTGGGTCACATGATGCACTGGCCAATCACAGCCATGCCATTAGTAGGCATGGCTGTGATGGCTTCTAAGGGCAAACCAGTGAAACGCTTGTTGATTGGCTGCCCTGCAGCTTCTCAACACGTGGAGTAAAATAGCAGAACCCCGGACCGAACCCGAATGATTTTTGAAATGTCCGGGTCCGTTCCCCCGGACACCCGAAAGTTCGGTACGGACCCGAACGTTACAGTCCCGGTTCGCTCAACACTAGTGGCCAGTTTTGCTGCCGAGCCCTTCCCCGACTTCTTACTGGAGTTGGCACGAGCGTTAGGTCCTTTAGATGGCATTGTCAGAGGAAACCAGGCCTGTTATCGGACTGAGCTCTCACTGCATAAGTCCTTACAGTGCCATGTGGAGACTGTGCTCCCTGGGTGTACTTAGATAGCTTGACATTTGTCTCTTATTGTTGGGCCCTTTACTAGTAGAATGGATCTCCTGAATTAGGTTGTTAGGGTCAGGTTTAACAGCGCTGATGTGGCTGAGGTTTGCTAATGCTACCAGATAGTATTAGAGCAGGCCTGGGTGTACCAAGATGACTTTTTTTTAACACAGTCCCATGTGATTTTATAAGTCCTTGTGGCACAGCAGACAGTCCTCTTAAGCCCTCTGAGGGCACTGACCCAGTCCTAATGAATGATAGGGCCCGAGAGGGCAGATGGGGCCCTACGGAGGCTGTAGATGGCGCGGGTAGGCCGCAAAAGCCGGGGCCTCAATTTATTAATGCCAGAATAAGCATCTCCAATTGTAGCTGCAGGGATGGGGAGGCTGATGTGGTGGATAGTGCTTCTTACCCGTGTCCCCAGATGTTGGATGCCTCCAGATACCGTTTCTATGCAGGGAGCTCCTCCAAGGCATGTCCAGTCTCCTCTGCATCCAGGCCACACCCCCTCCCTACCTGATCTCAGTTAATCAGGGTTGGTAAAATTTTAAAAGTGCTTATTTTAAAGGCTTATATGCAAGTTATTGCCATAAAAAGTGTATGGGGGCCTGGGCACTGCCCTAGGAGACATGTATCAGTGCAAAAAAAGTCTTTAAAACAATCATTTTTCAGGAGCAGTGATTTTAATAATGCTTAAAGCGAAAAAATAAAAATGAAATATTCCTTTAAATATCGTGCCTGCGGGGTCCCCTTGGCCTGCCTGTAAAGTGGTGCATCTGTGTGATGTTTAGAATAGCGCCTCAGCAAAATTACATTTTTAACCACTTCCCACCCGGCCACTGCACATAGACGACCGGGTGGGTGCTACCTCCTACTGAGTGGACGTTCCTGAATGTCCTTCAGAAGGAGCGGGATCGCGTGGCCGCATGCCCATGCAGCAGCGCAATCTCGATGCGCTCGTGTCACCCGGAAACAGCACATCTCGGATCGTCAGGAAGGCTCTATGATTAGCCCTCCTGATCACATGATGGCTGTGTCCAATCACAGCCATCAAGTGATGTAAACAGAAAGCCGGTTGCTAGGCAATCGGCTCTCCCTCTCCTCAGACGGAAGTTGTCTGTGAGGAGAGGGAGAGCCGTGAAAAATTGGGCCTTGGGTGTTGGTGGTGGCATAAAAAGGTAACGCCTCACAGTTACTCTTGTTGGGCGTAGGAACAGGCCCTGTTTTTGACATTTTAAAAATTGGAATGACATGACCCAGTCAAACAGGTGCAGAAAAATTGGGCCTTGGGTGCTGGTGGTGCCCTAAACCCAAAATATTGTTGGAAGCTAGCATCGTCAAGATTCAGGAGGAATAGGATAGGCAGCATAGGCAGTCTTCAAGGGATCCCAGATCCCAAGCAAATTCAATTAGTTGCATCGGCATCAGGGGCTAGATAGCTGCTGTTCCAGGACTGATTCGTTTTTATAAATGTGAGCCTATCAACGGAGTCTGTGGACAGGCGCACTCTATGATCCATTGCGAACCCTCCAACAGCACTGAATGTCCGTTCAGAAAGCACATTGATGCAGGACAGGCCAGTAGCTTGATTGTATATTGAGCAAGTTCAGGCCAGCGGTCCATCCTCAAGACCATCCTCAAGACCCAGTAACTCAGTGGATTCCCAGTTGGAAAGGTCTCCAAATCTGCTCTTGCCCCTAGATATTCCTGCACAATATAATGCAGACACTGACAATGGTTTCTTGAACCTATCAGCCCTGGGGATTGAAGAATTGTTTAAAGGCATCGGTCAGCTGGCCACCTTCTCCACCGCTGTTCCTCTGACCGAAAAAAGCCTCAGAAACACATTGTCCAGCACCAGGAAATGGTAGCCTCCCAGGGTCTGGAAAGGCATTGCACAAACTTTTCTTCAAGGTATCCTGAAGATGGTTCATCCTCTGCTCCCTCTGCGAAGGCAGGATGAGCTCTGCAACTTTACCCTTGTAACATGGATCAAGAAGGGTTGCCAGCCAGTAATGATCCCTCTCCTTGATACCACAGACCCTTGGGTCTTTTAGCAGGCTTTGCAGAATCGAGGAGCCCATGCGGCGTAAGTTTGAGGAGACATGAGAGTCTTTTGGATCCCTGAGGAGGAAATTGTCAGGAACAGGAACTACCTCCCCCCAGCCACGTACCACTCTTTGGGTTTCTGGGAACTGAAAACCATCCCTTGAACACTGCTGCGTATTATCCTCTACATTCATGCTTACACAATCCTCTTGCTCCTCTTCTTCCTGTGTGTTTGGCGGCCCTGCAGGGATGCTATCTGCATAATGGGGGCCTTGAGAGGAAAGGAAGTCCTCCTCTTCCTCCCACTGTTCTGCCTCAAGTGCTTTGTCTATGATTCCACAAAGCGTGTGCTCCAGCAGAAAGACTAGAGGGGCAGTGTCACTGATGCATGCATTGTCGCTGCTCCCCATCCTTGTGGCCTCCTCAAATGGTGACAGGACAGTGCATGTGTCCTTGATCAGTAGCCATTGGCATTGTGAAAAGAAGCCAAGCTCCCTTGAGCCTGTCCTGGTGCCATACTCACACAGGTACTCATTGATGGCCCTCTGCTGTGTGTGCAGCATTGCCAATGTTGAGTTCCACCTGATGTGCATGTCACAAATGAGGGGGTTGGTGGGCAGGTTGAATGTCCACTGAATGTCAGCCAGCCAAGCACTGGCATTGTATGACCACCGGAAATGACCACAGACTTTTCTGGCCAGCCTGAGAATATCTGGTAAGCTTGGGTGCCTGGTCAAGAAATGCTGCACCACCAAATTCAGGACGTGCCAAACATGGAACATGTGTCAAGTGTCCCTGTCGGAGGGCAGAGAGGTTGGTGCCATTGTTGCATACAACCATTCCTGGCTCAAACTGCTGTGCCGCCAACCACCTCTGAGCCTGCAACCACAGAGGTGTCAGAATCTCTGGCCCAGTGTGGCTCCTGTCCCCTAGACAAACCAACTGAAGCACCGCATGACATCTTTTAGCCTGACTGCTTGCACAGCCCCTTGAAAACTTAGGGAGCACTGCAGGCTCAGAGGACAATTGTGCAGAAGAGGCCACAGAGGAAGAAGAAGAGGAGGGGGTGGAGGAGGCAGATGTGGCAGAATCACCAACAGCTTTTTGGAGGCATGGTGGCGGAACTAGCTCCAACACTGAACCCTGTCCTGCATCCTTCCCAGCTGCCAGCAGAGTTACCCAGTGTGCTGCGAATGAAAGGTAATGTCCCTGACCATGCCTGCTGGACCAAGAATGAGTCAGCGGTAATATGAACCTTGCTGCTGACCGCCCTGGCCAACAATGCCAAAACATTGCCTTCCACATGAAGGTAGAGAGCTGGAATGGCCTTATGTGAAAAAAATATATATTTTTGGAATCTGCCACTGTGGTACAGCACATTACAAAATTCACGAAAGGGGGCAGAGTCTACCAGCTGAAAAGGCAGCAGTTGTAGTGCTAGCATTTTGGCCAAGCTAGCATTTAGATGCTGAGCATGTGGATGGCTGGGATAGTATTTTTTTATGGTTCAGCAACTGGGCTAGGGAAATTTGGCCGCTGAATTCAACTGGTGGTGTACTGCTAGCAGATTGGCTGCAAGTAATTGTGACACCCATTGCTATACCTTCATTCCTCTCAGTGCAGGTTTTTGAGAGGACTGGAGGTATAGTAGGGGTTGAGATCCCAGATGAGGAGCAAGGAGAAGTTTGCCTTGTTTTATGATGTGGGTCTTTCAGGTGCTGTTGCCAATGGACTGCATGGCAGGTTGTCATATGTCTTGTCAAAACAGTAGTGCCCAAGCAGCTGCTATTCTGCCCGTGCCTGATCTGCTTCAGACATAAGTTGCAAACAGCAACTGTGTGATCTACTGCACATGTGTTGAAAAAAGCCCACACCAATGAACTTTTGAAAGTCAGCGGGGAGTCAGCAGCGCCCTGCACCTATGGAGCTCTGTGGTATGATGCAATAGGGTGGCTGCCTTTAAGCTGGCCCCTGGAGGACATCCTGCCTCGTTGGAGTTGTGCCTCCTCCTCCTCACTTTCTCTCTTCTCTCAGGCACCCAAGTACAGTCAGTGTCCTCATCATACCCTCCCTCCTCGTCATCGGAGCAAACTTGGCAGTATGCTGAAGCTGGGGGAACATGACTGCTAGTTTATTGTCCTTCTGTGGCACCCCCTCTCTCTAGGCTCACGTTACTCCCTTCCCCAACCTGGGATTCAACATCGTAGCCTTAAAATTGCTGTGAATCATCAATCAGCATGTAACCGACACTATGGTCGAATAATTCTGGTGACTCCTCCTTGCATGATGGTGGGGGGAAGGAGTAACTGTGCACAAGGATGCGGTGGAATAGGCCGATTTGGCAGCTGCATTGGAAGACAAACTAGTATGAGACTGGGTGACAGAGGATGGGGATGGCTTAGTTATCCACTCCACCAACTCTTCTGCATTTTGTGGCTGAATAACACGGCCAGCAGCAGAAAAAAGGACAAGCCTGACCCGCCTGCAGAGGATGCACTATGTCCGCCACCACCACATTTCACTGTAGACACAGAGGCTGATTGCCCTCTTTTAGTGGCCTGTGGGAGTCTGCCTCTCCTTGGTGGCCTTCCGGACATGATGGGGATTTGTTTTTTTGAACACCGCACTACACTGTATTATATACTGTACACCCCCGAATGCACTGTATGTATGGTCAACACTGAATGCACTGTATATATACCTTGCCTGCACTGCCTGTATATAGTCTACACTGAATGCAGAGTGTGTGTATATATATATATATATATATATACACATACACATACACAGGGCTGGTTCCGGTCTGGAGTTTGTGGTCCACCGGAGTCCTCCAGCAGGTGGCTTAAATAATCAGGAAGAGATCTCACTTGAGCTCTGACCTGAAACTCAGAGAAGGAACTGAGGGAGCTCTGTGTCTGGATTTTAAAAGACAAGGTTAGCATTTTGGTTATGCTTTGTGGGTGTCGGGGGCCAGCTCCACACCGTATAGTGAGGAAGCCATACTGTTTAGTTTAGCTCCAGACAGCAAAGATTTATTTTCTGTTTTGTTTGTTTTTTTAATATGCAAATCTTTTAGCAATAAACCTGGCAAGCCGCCTGATTTTAAAGAAAGTTTTCCTCAGGAAAGTTGATCCCCACAAGCTAATTTCCCACACGTGGTGGAGTTCAGCGGGCATCTTTCCAAGATGGAGTAAATATTGAAGACCCTGTTACAAGCCAATGCAGCTCAGCGGTAAACCAACTTCCAGGTCGCAGAGGCCACTGCAGCACAACAGGCAACTCAGTGGGAAACCATCCGCCAGGTCGCAGAGGCCGCCACAGCACAACAAGCAGCTCAACAGGAGGTGAACCCACAGTTTGCGGAGGCCCTGTTGGAGTTAAAAAAGGGGCCCGCACCTCCGTTAACAGTGGAACCAAAGTTGGTACGTGCCTCTTAGCACATGCAGAAGATGACACCTGCGGGTGGCGTGGAGGCGTATCTCACGACTTTTGAAAGAGTCGCTCTTTGTGAAGGATGGCCAAAAGAACAGTGGGCAGGACTGTTAGCACCATTCTTGACCTCTGAACCCCAAAAAACCTACTTTGATCTGGAAGCAGATAAGGCCCAGGACTATGAGACCCTAAAGGCAGAGATATTTGCATTCCAAGGGGTCACCATTGCAGTCCATGCCCAACATGTGCATCAGTGGACCTACTGCACTGACAAGCCACCCTGCTCTCAGATGTTCAACCTGGTCCACCTTACCAGGAAGTGGCTACAGCCGGAGACTTTGCCAGGTCTCCAGATTGTGGAGTGTGTGGTCGCGGACCGCTATCTACATGTGCTCCCTGCTGCTTTGAGGAAGTGGGTTAGTCATGGGGACTCACTGTTAGACAGGTGAATTCGATTGGTGGCAGACTGGTCAGTAAGTTGAGCTTGGATTTCTCTGTTTTTTGTCTGTATCTGCCTTTCCATAGCTCCTTGCTGCAATGGCCAGTTATAGGTGGGGGACAGTGACCTTGTTTTGTATTGTAATCACTTCAGGTAACACACTAGCACCGCAGCCGCCATTGGGCCATGGCCATTGGGTGTCTGGTCTGGTCCTGTACCTTTAAGGAGGGTTGGGCTCCTCCAGTCACCTGTCCTTCATCTATCCATTAAATTGTATGTGCTTCCACTGTGAAGCCTCTTATACAGAGTTAGGTCTGCAGTACACAGGGAGCCTTGTCAGGGCCTGCAGCTGACGCATACACTTGCAAATGTGTGTAACCAATCCCCTGCCTTTTAAACGCACTATTAGACGGGTGAATTTGGTTGGTGGCAGACTGGTCAGTAAGTTGAGCTTGGATTTCTCTGTTTTTTGTCTTAGTCATGGGGATCCCAAAACCGCCACCCAACTCGTGGACCCTGGGGAGAGATACACTGCTGCTGAGGACTTGTTGCACCCATTTGTGCCCCACTCCAATATATCTAGGGGTGAAAGATCACCCGGCGGACCCAGTAAGACTTTTCCAGGATTCAGGAGAGTGGGGAAATTTGATAAGACTGCTACGGTTAAAGAGACTGTGGGGTTTAGACCTGGACACTGGCCAAAGAAGCCAGGAAGGCCTTGAGGACCCTGGAAAGGACTGGGCATAGAGCACATACAGTGCTACAGATGCCATGCATTGGGCCATATTGCTGCCGATTGTCCCCTGAATGATGAATCCATGCAATGTGATTATACTTATGTAATTAGGCGCCTTTCTCCTTTTGCACAGGTCGCATATTCAGTATCATGTTCAAATCACATGGAGAAGCAAATGTGTGAGATTTTTGTTGATGGAAAGCCAGTCACTGCACTGCTTGACTCTGGTAACGTTGGTAAAAAGCAATTGTGTAAATCCTGCAAGGTTACACCCTAGCACTGTTGGGGTCATTTGCATCCATGGGGAAACTCATGACTACCAGACGGTGGTGGTTGAGATTGACACCCCTTGGGGCAATGTGACTCAATCAGTGGGGGTAGTACCTTCACTGCTATATGACACCTTAGTGGGCAGAGAGAGGCCATTTTTGGAAGTTATGGAAAGGCCTAGGGAGTCTGGAGGATAGAGCTCCCCCTGCTGCAGAAGCACGGGAACTCTCGCCTGACCCTTTTTTCCAAATGGAAGAGGAGACTGGTGGCAGGACCAAGGAAGGAGGAGACCCTATTCCTTTTCATGTACTGGCTAGAGAGCCGGAGGAGCTGGAAGATAGCTCCCAGCTGAGGGTTAATGACCCACAAAATGTCTCTGACTGTGAGAGTGAACAGAATGTAGTACCTGACTTAGAGAGAGGACGTCTGTACAGAGCAACTACGACATGACACTCTCCTTAGGGGCAGAGAAAACATAAAGGTGATGGATGGGGGAACCTGTGGACCATAATTGGTGGTGTCTTTTCCCTATATGGCTCTTAAAAATAATTTGTTGTATAAGGTGGTGAAACGAGGGGAGGACAAGGTGGAACAGCTAGTGGTTCCCAAACACTTTCGCAGGATGGTGCTAGATCTAGCCCATGCTCATGTAATGGGGGCAGATCTGGGTATGGATAAGACCAGGGAGAGAATAACCCAGAGATTCTTCTGGCCCAGGTTGCTTGCAGATATCAGAGAGTATTGTGAATCCTGCCCTGAGTGTCAACTCTCTGCGCCCTCACCCCATTTTCGTACTCCACTTGTTCCACTGCCCATAATTGAAGTGCCTTTTGAAAGAATTGGCATGGATCTCATGGGACCCATAGTAAAGTCTGCCCAGGGACACCAGCACATCCTGGTAATTTTAGATTACGCGACCTGCTATCCGGAAGACATACCCTTGCGAAACACCTCCGCTAAGACTATCGCCAGGGAGTTGGTCCAGGTGTTTAGCTGGATGGGGATCCCTAAAGAGGTCCTAACAGATCAGGACACCCCGTTTATGCCCCGTGTAACCAAGGAATTGTGCAGGTTGTATAAAATCTCTAATCTCCGTACCTCTGTCTACCACCCGAAAATGGATGGACTTGTGGAGAGGTTTAATAAAACGCTCAAAAGCATGTTGTAAAAGGTAGTGGAGAAAGATGGGATAGATTAGTATATGTTGCTGCCGTACCTCATGTTTGCCATACGAGAGGTTCCGCAAGAATCTATGGGGTATTCACCCTTTGAACTCTTGTATGGTAGACATCCCAGGGGGCTGCTAGATGTCGCAAAAGAGACTTGGGAAGGAGAGGCCACCCCTTATAGGAGCGTTATTGAGCATATCTCCTTGATGCAGGATTGGATTGCAGCAGTCCTGCCCCTGGTGTGAGAACATATGGAGCAAGCCCAGGAGGCCCAGACAAGGGCTTATAATCAAGGTGCCAAAACCCGGACTTTCAACCCCAGAGACAGAGTGTTTGTGCTAGTCCCTACGGTTCAAAGTATATTCCTAGCAAAGTGGCAGGGTCCCTTTGAGATTAGGGAAAGAGTAGGGTAAGTGAACTGCAAAGTTTACCAACCAGGGAAAAGTAAACCCGAGCAAATTTTCCATGTGAATCTCTTAAAACCATGGAAAGACAGAGAGACTTTATTGGCAGTGCCCACTCCTCTAGAAGGCAGGCTATCCATGACTCCGGACGTCCCCATAACTGAGTCCTTGTCACTGACGCAATAAAATGATGTTAAGGAATTTATCCGTAAAAATAGGTATTTTTTCTCTCCTCTACCCGGACTGACCACCGTACTACAACATGTCATAATTACGGAACCAGGGGTCCGCGTAAATATAAAACCCTACCGAATAACTGAGGCTAGACAATGGCGAAGGAAATAAAAACCTTGTTGGAATTAGACATGATAGAGGAGTCTCACAGCACCTGGTCGAGTCCTATAGTGCTGGTCCCAAAGCCTGATGGCACTATCAGGTTCTGTAACGATTTCAGGAAGAGGAACAACATGTCTAAGTTTGACGCATACTGGATGCCACGTGTTGACAAACTGGTGGACAGGTTGGGAGATGGTACATAACAACCCTAGACCTAACTAAGGGCTACTGGCAGATCACCTTAACGGAGTCAGCAAAGGAAAAAATGGCCATTTCTACCCCCAAGGGATCCTTCCAGTACAAGCGAATGCCATTTGGTCTGCATGGGGCCCCTGCATCCTTCTAGAGAATGATGGATAAAACTTTGAGGCCGCATCGCCCCTATGCAGATGCCTATTTGGATGATGTGGTCATCCACAGTCCAGATTGGGAATCGCATCTGCCCCGAGTACAAGCAGTCGTAAATTCTCTTAGTGTTTAACAGCCAACCCAAAAAAGTGTGCCATAGGCCTGGAGGAGGCCAAATACCTTGGGTATGTTATTGGTCAGGGACTGATCAAGCCCTAGACCAATAAGATCGAGGCAATTCAAAAGTGGCCCAACCAATGAATAAAAAACAGGTTTGTGCCTTCCTGGGGATTACAGGGTATTACAGGCAGTTCATACCCGACTTTGCCACCATTGCCGTCCCTCTGACCGATCTGATAAAGGGGAGAGGGTCGGGCATGGTAAGTGGAATCCTGAAGCCGAGAAGGCATTCCAGAAGTTGAAGCAAGCCCTTTGTGTACAACCGATGCGTGTGACCCCACACTTCACAAAGGAGTTTGTTGAGGTGGGACTAGGTGCTGTTCTGTTCCAGATCAGAGACAGTGAGGACCACCTGGTTGCCTACTTAAGCAGGAAGCTTAACAGGCATGAGAGGGACTATGCCATTGTGGAGAAGGAGTGCTTGGCGATCAAGTGGGCCTTAGAGGCGCTGAATTACTACCTCTTAGGAAGGTCGTTAAGTCTATGCCATGCCCCCCTGAAGTGGATGTGTGACAACAGGGAGAAAAATAGTCGGGTGACTAGGTGGTTCCTGGCCCTACAGCCATTTAAGTTCACAGTGGAACACCGGGTGGGAGGACTCCAGAACAATGTGGATGCCCTCTCCTGGGTCCACTGTATGGCTGGAACAGTTGCTCAGCCGCAGGGGCTTGAGCACAGGGGAAGGATATGTGACGGTATGCGAAGCGAAGTGGTAGATGGATGCTACCTGTCGCCTCATATACGTTCATGTGGACTGGATTAAAAAGAGTCCAGTCTGGATTTTACCAGCCACCATGGCAGGGCTGGTTCCGGTCCGGAGTTTGTGGTCTCCACTGGAGTCCACCAGCAGGTAGCTTAAATAATCAGGAAGAGATCTCACTTGAGCTCTGACCTGGAACTCAGAGAGGGATCTGAGGGAGCTCTGTGTCTGTTTGGACTTTAAAAGACAAGGTTTGCATTTTGGCTTATATTTTGTGGGTGTCGGGGGCCAGCCCCACACTGTATAGTGAGGAAACTATACTGTTTAGTATAGCGCCAAACGGCAAGGATTTATTTTCAGTTTTTTTTTTTTTTTTTTAATATGCAAATCTTCTACCAATAAAAACAAGCTGCCAGATTTTACAGAAAGTTGCCTGCACGCTGACTATTTTCCTCAGGAAAGTTGATCCCCACGAGCTAATCTCCCACTATATATATATATATGTGTGTGTGTTCTGTGTTCTCTGATCCTCCTCTTCTTCCACTGTCCCCAATCCATCTGCTGATAGTACAGAGCCTTGGGAACACTCTGCACATGCTCAGTTTGGTGTGTACTGCTAGAGAGTTTTTTTCTTGAGAGGGTGCATGTGATCAGCACCAATCAACACTGTTCAGACTGAGGGTCAGGGGTCCTGCAACCTCATAGGACAGTCAGAGCAGAATGAAAACTCCTCCTACAAGCTTTAATCAGGCAAAAACTAATAAGGCCACTGCATCTAAGGATTAGTAAGCTGCAACATATTATATTTTTGTTTTGAGTTTAATACCGCTTTAAATGAAAATAGGAAGCAGATATTGCATACCCCTCCCTTTAGCTTTAGATTATTTCAATTTTTGTGTTTTGTGGCCCTGCAAACCTGTAATCATGTCCCTTTTTTTAATGCAGTGGGGAAATGCGGATGTTTGTTGAGCATGACTGCAAGTGTTAAAGATGTTATATAGGGCTCAGCCCTAGAGAGGAACATTGTGACAAGGATTTATGTGAGTAGCAGCTGTGTACATCACACACTACAGTAATATGCTCAACAAACCAACGTAGCTCAGTGCCTGGGCCTTAGGGGACCCCAGCCAATGTTTTTGCACAGCTAGGCTTTTTAAAAAGATATGCAGAGGGAAAAAATATCTTATATGTTTTTTTTCATTTATTGCTGTATTATCAGTTTTAGTAAATGTGACTACCTTTGCCATTAGTTGAATTTTATTTGATAAGTCATCTTAAAGTAGATGTAAAACCCAATCACTAAAAGTTCATGTAAGTTTTAACATGTTATTGTCATTTAAATCTGCTGCTTTTATTAAAATAATACATGGTAATCCTCCTATGAAGGTCCTTTTATTTACTTCTTGTTATAGGGTGAAAACACTTTGCATTTCCCAGTTGTGCTCTTATGTTGCCACCTTGTCACAAGTGCTTTTTATGGAGACTAAAAGTGGCTGTGTTTATACATAAACTATTCTGTGCCAGAATAATGTATGGGTACAGGAGGCAGTGCCATCAGGTGTTAGGCCCCTTTTAGGTAGTGATGTCATGGGTGAGGCAGCACCCACATATAAGACCGGTTGGAAGGAGTCCGAGTGTAGTCAGGGCATGGGAGCTAAACACCCTACAGCAGCACAGACTGAACCAGCACGTGGAGGCCATGGATAGGTCAGGAGGCCCGGGAGAAGTAGAGCTGGATGTAGGCTTCCTGACCCTTATGGAGGTGGGGGACAGGGTGGGTTGTAAAAGGCCTTTTAGTCCAAGCCAAGAGTTCCCTGAGTGAGGCTTTTCCCCTGGAGTGAAGAACTGTCATCAGCACACCAAGGATTCCTCAAGAAGGGTCCAAAGCTTTATTATCGTGGTCACATAGTACACAGAAGGCAACGTTTCGGAGCCATGCAGGGCCCCTTTGTCAGGCAAGTGACGTTTTTTTCCCCTGGAGTGTCTCAGGAGAGGTGTTCCTCAGGTGATCCCACGTAGAAAAGCCTGTTAGAGGGAGATGGCTGCCTAAAGTGCTGCATATGCTTTCCCATGTGACTGCTGTGGACCATCCATTAAATGTGATTGACTGTGTAATGTCAAGTGACTCCGGAATGTATGTTGATGTTATGTGACAGTTATGCCAATTCCTGAGTACCATCAGTAAAGTACAGCAACCCTATTCATATGTGGCTATTACTTCCTTGGGATATCCTGTGGAGGCCTCAGACATGGGGTGGGCACCATATGGTGGAGGGTTCAGCCTCACCAAGTGGGATAGTGTCATGCAAAAGGATGGGAGCAGTGCACAGACTTGTGCTTTGGTACCAACATCCAGCTATCACAAAGTCCCTCTTACATACTGTTGTCACCATCAGCAAACCCACCTTAAGAAATACAACACAGTCATTGTTAGAGTGCATGTAGATCACAAGAGGATGCAAAGAGACTATAGGAAATCAGCAGCACTGAGCTCTAACAAACATCTCCTTCCCCAATCCCCCATTGACACAGTTGGTGTCCACTAAGCAGTACTGACACTGTGATGTAAAGCGATCACATGGCATTTTTACTTTACAGGTGCACATCAGTCACCTATTCCTCAGTACCACCTATTCTAGAATAATACCGTCCTGCACAGGCAGCACAGGGGTTCACTGTTGTATATATACATATATCACGCCCACAGGGCTGCGAGACACCCCCACAAATAAGCCCCACTGTAAGAAGATAACACTAGGAATACTGGGAGGTGTAGTCACATCTGGTACTTCTAGATAGCACAGGAAAGCACTGGATAGCCTGTCGTGGACACCCTTCTGACTCATAGTGTGATGTAAAAAGAGGTTGAAATTGAAGTGCCACGCCCCTGCTAAGAGGTCCAGATGCAATTTTATTCCATTACAGGTTAGGGGTACAATTCAAAAGGTAGCTAACATGTTTTGGGGGTCCAAGTGGAGGGGGGAGGGAACATATTTAAGAATAGTTATAGTTAACCTATGCATAAATGCCACCTGTTACTAGGGTTGTCATTGCATCCCTTTAAATCCGACCACATATGAGTTACACAGGTTCTGAGGCTAATTTAATGCAGAGGCACCAAGTGAGTTTAATTATGTTGTGTTCGGGTTTAAAGGGATGTAGTGGCAACCCTACCTGGTAACTCAACAGGCCTCAAAAGTTTGAAGGACCTAACTGCTAATTCCAGGTACAAAGTGCTTATCAGTATAGTACCAGCCATTTGGCACTAAAACTATCCTGACTTCTTTAACCGCTTCCCCACCGCGCGCCGTCTTTTCACGGCGGCAGTGGGGGAGCCCTGCGCAAATCGCCGTAAATAAGCGGCGATTCGCATTTGGCCACCAGGGGGCGCGCGCGCTCCGGCGGCGCGCGCGGGCACCCGCCGCACTCCTGGGGAGTGTGCCCGTGGCTCGGGCGGACCTGATGTCCGCCGGCGAGCCGCGATGAGCGGCTACAGGGAAAAGAACGAGGAACCGCCGATGTAAACACGGCGGTTCCCCGCCCTGTCAGTGGGGCATGAGAGATCTACTGATCCCTGTCACTGGGATCAGTTAGATCTCTCATGCCCATGTTAGCCCAACCCCCCCACAGTAAGAACACACCCAGGGAACACTATTAACCCCTAGCTCCCCCCCCCCTGCAGGTTAACCCCTTCACTGCCAATGACATTCATACAGTAATCAGTGGACATTTAAATTTCTGATCGCTGAATAAATGTCATTGGTCCCAAAAAAGTGTCAAAATGTTCCGACATGTCCCCCCCAATATCGCAGTACCGCTAAAAATCGCAGATCACCGCCATTACTAGTAAAAAATAAAAACCCCAGAAATGAATTCTCACCATCCGTAAACGCGGCCACTTTTGCGCAAACCAATCAATAAACGCCAATTGCAATTTTTTTTTATCGCAAATATGAGGAATTATATAAATCGGCCAAAAACGGTGAAAAAAAATGTTTTTTTATATATTTTTTTGGATTTGAATTTTAGCAAAAAGTAAGAAATTTGGGTTTTTTTGCAAAATGGTCGCTCTTCTTTTGTTTATAGCGGCGATAAGAAATGAGGCAGAGGTGATCAAATACCACCAAAAGAAAGCTCTATTTGTGGGAAAAAAAGGCGGC
This sequence comes from Glandirana rugosa, assembly GCA_018402905.1. Lineage (NCBI taxonomy): Eukaryota > Metazoa > Chordata > Amphibia > Anura > Ranidae > Glandirana > Glandirana rugosa. The sequence goes on along the minus strand of BLSH010000756.1, from coordinate 1,206,633 downwards.
AAATTTCATTTGGGTACAACGTCGCACGACCGCGCAATTGTCAGTTAAAGCGACGCAGTGCCGAATCGCAAAAAGTGCTCTGGTCCTAAAGTGGGAAATTCTTCCGGGGCTGAAGTGGTTAAAGTTGCCTGTAACTCTCTATTATTCTAGTACATGGTTACAAAAGCACAAAAATGTTTGTTTTTGGAGGGTTCGTTCAATTCTCCAATGGTTTGTAGGGTCAAAATAATGTTAATTTTCGACTGCAGTGACAAGAAAATGCGAAGGAGCGGTATGGAAAAAAATTATTGAACAAAGAAACGTCTAACTATGTGCCCCATGCACACAAGGTGTTTTTTTTTAACTCTCTGTAGCACCCTCTAGTGTGTGTTAAAAGTAATGTTAGGATTTAGAGTAGGTAAAAACATAGTTTAGCTCAGAGCTAAGCCTGAGCTATGGAATCTGGGTCAGGGTTTGCTAGAGTTCAGGGCTGGGTGACTCATCCTGGCAACTTTGTAGTGCTCCCCCTCCCCCCCCCCGGTCTATAAGGTTGTTGGAGAATCTTCTAGAATTAGCGTGCATGTGTGTGTGTGTGTGGGGGGGGGGGGGGTTAGCAGCTGCCTTAAATATTTATGGAGCCTCAGCCCATAGCCAGAGGCTGACTGGAAGGGGGCTGAGAACACTCCATAAATAGCCATTAGCCAGCAGGGGCAGTTGGGTTGAAGAGGGAGATACAATGCTGAGGTGGCTGTCGGTGGCCCTCAAGGGTGCCCCCTAGTCTGGGTGGGGTGTCCTGCTTTGGGTTGGGCTCAGATGCTGGAAGGATTCTGCCACAACACACAGGAGGAAGCCCTTCCTGGAGGCACGGGAGCAAGAGAGGACAGTGTGACTAGATCAGCACTGCTGGGGACTGACAAGGGGGGAGACTGCCATATGTAGCCAGTCTCCCTGAAGACATCGGTGTGCTTAAGTCTTCATCCTTCCCTGGGAGATCTCCAGAGAGTCAGCCGGGTGACTGGAGAAGAGTCAGTCTTGAGGACTGGTGTGGAGTGTTAGCCTGGGGAGACTAGAGAAATAGGCAGCTGCAGCCAGGTGGGTTGGCAGTGCCTAAAGAGGTGGTTCTGGGAGTAATGGCCACAGAGGAGAGGTGACAAGCTGTTTCACTGCATTTTGCTACACAACAAAAGGCTTTGAGTCCCTGCCTGTAAAGGGCTATTCAATTTGACTGGGAGTCTGTCATACTGCAGTGATTTAGCTGGTGCGAGCAAGCAAGCGTGTGCAGGCGGAAAGTGAATGAGATTGTATATAGACTGTATAAAGGACAATATCCCTGAAGCTGTTGTTGAAGTTTTGCTGAAGTCAAGTGGGCATCCCATAACCTCCCATCCCTATCCAAGTTATTAACCCTCTAATTGATAACAAAAACAAAGCCACAGACTGTTCTCTGACTAAAATGATACCCAACATGTCATGCTTCAAAATTGCGTCCAATTTGCAACATAAAAATCTCCATTGGCGGCGTTTAAAAAATTCTACAGGTTAGCATTTTTGAGTTACAGAGGAGGTCTAGTGCTAGAATTATTGCTCTCGCTCTAACGATCGCGGCGATACCTCACATGTGTGGTTTGAACACCGTTTTCATATGTGGGCGGGACTTAGGTACGCCCTCGCTTCTGCGCGCGAGCTCGCGCTTTAAATTTTTTTTTTTTAATTATCTATTTTACTTTTTAATTTTTATTTTTGCATTGTTCTTTTTTTTTTAAAAAAACTTGATCACTTTTAGTCCTATTACAAGAAATGTAAACATTCCTTGTAATAGAAGAAAGCACGCCAGGACCTCCTAAATATGAGATTTGGGGTCAAAAAGAACTCGCATCTCATATTTACACTAAAACGCAAAAAAAAAAAAAAAAAAAAAAAAGAGCATTGGGCGGAAGTGACTTGTGACGTCGCTTCCGCTCTGCCATGTTTTGAAGCTGGGTGAACAGCTTCAGCCGCTCACTCAGCTCCCGGACACTGGGGGGAGAGGACCGATCATCTCCGCCGCTGCCGGAGATGACCGGAAACCGGCACCCCTCCCGTCGCTAAAAAAAGTGATCTCGTGGCGTATCCGCCACTGAGACCACTTTTATCTTGTGCAGAATCGCCTGCACTAAAAGAAGATACCAGGGTTATGGTAGCTATCTGCTACCATAACAACGGTATTCCACTTCCGGCATTTGTCCGGAAGTTGTTAAGCGGTTAAGCTTTGACAATAAAACCTGGAAGCTGATTGGTTTCTATGCCCAGCTGCACCAGATTTTGCACGATCCAGTTTTAGTAAATCTCCCCTAGTGTGTGTGTGGGCAAGGCCAGATTATGAGCATCATGGGCCTGGTGCTGAGGAATTTGGTGGACCCTTGATTTACATATCAATCATGTTTAAACACACAGAGCAGGGCTGGGCAGCATTAATGACTCATTGGGCTGGGCCTATCTTAAGGTAGGGGCCTGGAGCTACAGCCCCAATAGCCCCTATGTTAATGCAGCCCTGTGTGTGGGGTGTGTCCCTAACTGCCAAGCTGCTGGGCAGGTAGGTACTACATAAGCACTGGTGGTCAATGGGACAGGAACTAAAGGAAGCCAGCAGTTTCAGCAACTGAATAGAGTATTTCAGGGAAAGGACACAACTTGGAAGTAAGAAGTACTTCAATAATGGCTATGTGTCAGATCAATGAGCTATGCAACAGAGGTTCAATTTGGGTTGTTCCAGAGTTCAGCTATAAATGACATACCATAACTTTCCCAGAGATGGCAAGTGAACTCAAAGTATTATATTCTCCTAACTAATAAGTGCAGAGGTTCAGAAAAGCATCTTTGATCCCTTAAATTGGAGTGGTTGTATGAGTGGTAATATACCCATTAAAATTCATCATCCATAGATCGGCAATGAGAGGAAAGGCTCGGCAAATAACTCTGATATTCTGGAAAATAATGTCATGCATTCTTAATTTCTAGTTCAGCTAATAGAAAAGAAATAAAAAGACTATTGTGCAAATAAGAATTTCCAAATCACACTGTTGAATATTAATGTTGCTCTTCAAAGTTAACATTCTAATGTGTTTACTTTTCAGAGCACGTCTGAGGAATTATCTCTATTGGATGATGGAACAGTACTCTACATTCTAGTGACTGCTATGATAAGAAAAATCCTTGATTAGGATGGGAGTAAAAATAACTTTTCCTGTACCATCATTCGATGGGGTCTGCTTTGTTCACAGTAATCGTCTATATAATATCTGTATCAATGTTGCCATAAATATTGCAGAATCTCATAGAGCAGAAACCATACAAAATGTTTCCTCCAAACCCAAAGACATTGGAGATACAATGCATTCGGAAAGTATTCACTTTTCCACATTTTGTTAGGGTACCGCCTTATTGCAAAATGGATTAAATTCATTACTTTCCTCAAAATTCTACAAACAATACCACATAATAACAACGTGAAAGAAGTTGGTTTGAAATCTTTGCAAATTTATTCATTATAAAAAGAAAAAAATCCCATGTACATTAAGGTGACCAGATTTTCAAAATGAAATCCGGGGACATTGTTTTTTTTTTTTTTTTTTTTATTGCCATGGTAAACTATTTTATAAGCATATTTTCCTCAAATTCTATATGCAGTATATGTGTTTATGTAATGATTATATGATATATACATTATTTCTCACATTTCCGCCGTGAGATAAAAAAAAAAGATACTTAGAATATTTTGGGATATGACTACCAAATGTTAAGAAGATAAGATAGAGAAAAAACTTTTCAATGCATATTTTGTATTTTATTCTTACCAAAGAATATTGATTCAACAATAATAATCTCATCGGTGCCCATCAGTGCCTCCTCATCAGTGCCCATCAATGCCCATTAATGCATCCTCATCAGTGCCCATCAGTGCCACCTCATCAGTGCCCATCAGTGCCATATCATCAGTGCCTATCAGTGCCACCTCATCAGTGCAGCCCATCAGTGCTACCTCATCAGTGCAGCCTATCAGTGCCCATCAGTGCAACCTATCAGTGCCCATCAGTGCCACCTCATCTGTGCCTATCAGTGTAGCCTATCAGTGCCTATCAGTGCTACCTCATCAGTGACGCCTCATCAGTGCCCACCAGTGCTGCCTCACCAGTGCCCATCAGTGCCACCTCATCAATGCAGCCTATCAGAGCCCACCAGTGCCACACCTTCAATTCAGTCCTTCAGTACCACCTCAACAATGCAGCCTATCAATGCCACCTCATCAGTGCTGCCTCATCAGTGCCCATCAGGGAAACCTCATCAGTGCCCATCAGTGCTGCCTCATCAGTGCCCATCAGGGGCACCTCATCGGTGCCCATAATTGCCCCCTCATCAGTGCCTACCAGTACCACCTCATCAGTTCCCATCAGTGCTGCCTCATCAGTGCCCATCAGGGCCATCTCATCCTGACTAGTCTCCCAGTTACTGCCACTAAAAGACACCCCTACAGCATGATGCTGCCACCACCATGCTTTATTGTAGGGGTGGTATTGACCAGGTTATGAGCGGTGCCTGGTTTCCTCCAGACATGAAGCTTGCCATTCAGGCTAAATAGTTCAATCTTTGTTTCATCAGACCAATCAGATAATTTTGTTTCTCATGGTCTGAGAGTCCTTCGGGTGCAGTTTGGCAAACTCCAGGTGCACTGTCATGTGTCTTTTACTGAGGAGTTGCTTCAATCTGGCCACTCTACCATACAGGCCTGATTGGTGTAGTGCTGCACAGATGGTTGTTCTTCTGGAAGGTTCTCCTTGCTCCACACAGAAATGCTGGAGCTCTGTCAGAGTGACCATCGGGTTCTTGGTCACCTCCCTGACTAAGGCCCTTCTCCCCGATCACTCAATTTGTCCAGGCGGCTCGCTCTAGGAAGAGTCCTGGTGGCTCCAAACTTCTTCCATTTATGGATGATGGAGGCCACTGTGCTGCAGCAATATTCTGTACCTTTCCCAGATCTGTGCCTCGATACAATCCTGTCTCGGAGGTCTACAGACAATTCCTTGGACTTCATGGCTTGGTTTGTGCTGCACCTGAGCTCTATTTTGAGTGTTATGGCAAAGGCTGACACTTAAGGCCCATACGCACCATGCAAAATTCGGACGGGAATTGTCGTTCAAATTTTGTACTGTTAGTATGCTCCTATTGACAGCCGATTGACATTTTTCATCAGGCAAAAGCTGGATGTGCAGACTAGTACATTTTGTCGTACAACAACGCCACGTTCAATTTTCGTTCTGTTGGTATGATCTTTGTACAAGAAAAAATTGAAATACTGAGGCTGGGTTCACACCTATGCGAATTGGATGCGGCATCCAATTTGCAGGACACTTGAAAACACATTGTTTTCAATGTGTCCGGTTCACATATGTGCGGTGCATTCGCACTCCGCATTGCACCAAAAAAAGTGTGCTCTTTCTGTGCAGTGCAGTGTGAATTCCCAGCCCATTGAGTTCAATGGGAGCGCATCTAACACGGAGATGCACTCCGCACTGAATGGGGATATTTCCCCGTTCCAGCCTGAGACTACGCATGCTCAGAAAGGAAAAAAAGATGCGAAAAAGATGCAAAACATGACGTCACTTCTGACGTTGAGTTCGGTCCAATGAAAATTTTCGGATAGTCAGTATGCTTTACAAAATCATGAACACACACTTTTGACAATCGAATAGTGTGTATGAGGGTTTATACTTATGTACATGGGATTTTCTTTTGTTTTTTTACTTTTAATAAACTTGCAAAATTTCAAACTAACTTCTTTCACATTGTCAGTATGGGGTATTGTTTGTAGAATTTTGAGGAAAATAATGAATTCAATCTATTTTGGAATAAGGCTGTGACATAGCAAAATGTGGAAAAAGTGAAGCACTGTGAATACTTTCTGGATGCACTGTAGAAGATGCACAAAGAGGACATATGTAAAAAAAAATCAATAAAATCAATAAAAAAAAATCAATAAAATGTCCAAAACTTTATTGTGCAATTAAAAACATCATTAAAAACACTCAAAAGTAATTGCCATGTATGGTTGTATTTAGTTGATGCATATACCCTATATATATGCTATATTCTTTTACAAAATTACAATGTTACAGTCTAATTACTGGGAAAATGGAGACTGAGGAAATGCATTCTGCAGTAGACTAAAGACGTCATTTCAGCTTAGGTAAAGTCAATGGACTGGAGCTCAAGGATGGCTTTTTAAGATAAAATGTACAGCTATTTTAAAAATGATACTATTGCTGTATATGGTGATAAGTTGTAATTTAGTTAATTTAGTCATGCAGTCTAGTTACTTTTTAAAAGCGTATGGGATTGTAAAAAAAAAAAACAGATAAACTCACCTAAATGGATGCAGCATCGTTTCTCCACCGGCTCTGAGAACTGATCGATTGAACACCGCTAATCACTCAGTTCTCAGTCTTCAGTGAGCAGAGAGCCGGGGACTGTCAATCGCCAGCTCTCTGCTCTGCCCCTCCAGCGCTCACTGGAGTGCTGAGCTGTAGAGGGGAAGGGAGCAGATGGCTCAGGCTCTCAGTAGCTCGCTGAGAGGCTGAGCCAGCTGCCAGTTCAGACATCTAGGTGGATACCAACCATATCGTCGAGATCTTTTCAGAGCCTGGTCCGACTCTGTGACGTCAGCCGACGTCACCCCAAAACGCTTCTTGGCAGAAGTATAGCCAAAATAGCTTTGGCTACACTTCTCCTTTAACTTACTGAGAGGTTCACTTTAACCAGCTTATGCCCAAAAAACTTCACTGAAGTACACAGAGTGCACATAGCATGTCCTGTCCAACCCTGCCGCATTTGCTGGCAAATGCCAGCTATGAAAATAACAGCTGGGAGTGGCTGTGTTAAGCTGGCCATACATTAATCTTTTTTTTTTTGATCTGCCCAAAAAAAACAGATTCCCCCATCCACACAAGCAAGGAAGATAGAGGAACCCTCTCTGCTGTTTCATTATAATCTGACAGTGGGACCCTTCCACTGCCAGAACACAATAATCAGAAGCTGCAGCCAATTAGCTGCAAGCCACTGATTAACAAATGTTTTCCAACATTCCCGGTTGACAGGAGACAATCGTTAGATCACCTTCTATCGAGCAGGAATGGCCATAGATGGGTCTGCTGAACCGGACAAATTTGGATCCATCCAGGGCTAGCAAACCATTCAGACCTTCTAAACAGTGTTTGTAAACAACGATCACATTCGGGATTCAGAGATGCATAGTAACATTGCTGTTACTTTGTAAGTACAATATACTGTTCCATTTATATACAGATCAAAGGGGTGACCATTGATCTGGATATAATGTCAGTTAAAGCAACCTGACAAGTAAAAAAATGAAAGTTTTAAAATTTGTTCCTATTCAGTCTCCTGTTAACCCTTCATTTAAACCTTAACCGCTTGCCAACCACCCTATAGCAGATTTACTGCTACAAGGTGGGCTTGCTGTGCAGAATTGTGTACATTATATAAATATACATGATTCTGCACTTCCGCTAAGCAGCACACAGAGTACACAAAAACACTGGCTAGGCACATATTTAACACTTTGATCGCCCTAGATGTTTAACCCCTTCCCAGCCAGTGTCATTAGTACAGTGACAGTGCATATATTTAGCACTGATCAATGTCTTTGTATCATTGGTTCCCACAAACTGTCAAAAAGTGCTTTTTTTTACCAAAAATATGTGGCAGAATACATATTGGCCTAAATTCATGAAGAAATTTGATTTTTAAAATTTTTGTATTGTATATACATTGTAATATTGTATATTATGTTTTATAGCAGAAAGTAACACATATTTAAAATTTGTCAGTCTATTTTTGTTTATAGCACAAAAAATAAAAAAAATGCAGTGGTGATCAAATAACACCAAAAAAAAAGCTTTATTTGTGGGAAAAAATAGACATATGATTATTTGGGTACAGCATTGCATGACCGTGCAATTGTCAGTTAAAATAGCGCAGTGCTGTATAGCAAAAAATGGCCTGTTCATAAAGGGGGATAAATCTTCCAGAGGTCAAGTGTTTAACCAATTCCGGACCGCCCACTGTGTATTTACCTTACTACTTTGATGTTAAATACCGGGGTTATGGCAGCAGATAGCTGCCATAACCCCAGTATTTTTTAAAGCGCGGGGGTCCGCTTTAACATAAAAGTGTCAGACTCACCATGAGATCACTTTTATGGGCGGCGGGAGAGGTGCCCCCCGGTCGTCTCCATTGCTTACCGGAGCCGTTGGTAGCAGCGGAAACGATCCTCCCCAGGATGGAGGAGCAGGAAGTGGGGTGAAGGCAACATAGCCCCCACTCGACTCTATGCCCTTGGAGGACCGAAGCGACGTCTAATGGGACAATTTTAAAAAAATGATTGCTTTTAAGCGTAAATGGGAGATCTGGGGTCTTTTTGACCCCAGATCTCACATTAAAGAGGCCCTGTCACGGTATTTTTTTCTTAAATAAAATTTTAAATTATAAATGAAAGCGCCCATCCCTCTGAACTTGTGTGCAGAAGCAAACGCATACACAAGTCACGACGGTGTTCAAACCACACGTGTGGTATCGTCATGATCATAAGAGCAAGAGCAATAATTCTAGCACTAGACCTCTCCTGTAACTCTGTAACAAAGTTTGTCGCCATTCTACAAGCGAGCGCAATTTTGAAGCATGACATGTTAGGTATGAATTTACTCGGCATAACATTATAGAAAAAAATTGGGCTAACTTTATTGTTTTCTTATTTTTTCATTCAAAAAAGTGTATTTTTCCCAAACAACATTGTGTTTGCTGCACAAATACGGTTTGACAAAGTATTGCAATGATCTTCATTTTATTCTCTAGGGTCTCTGCTAAAAAAAAAATATATATATATATATATATATATATATATATATATATAATGTTTGGGGGTTCTAAGTAATTTTAAACAACAAGTGTCAGAAATAGGCCTGGTCCTTAAGTGGTTAATTAGTCTTAAATAACTCCTTCTTCCCTTATCTTTTTATTTTCCTTCTGATTTTTATTTATATTTGTTAACCATTATCATTTAATCATTATCAAATTGCATAAAATACGAGATTCTTGGTTTGCATATATTGTAATACTGCATCAAAGTGATCCCTCTCTGGCCAGTCCTTACTCTACTCTATATTTTTTACTGTGCAAAAAAAGTGCCAGAAGCATAATTGTAGTGTTATCTTAAATGGTACCAAATGTAGAGTAAAATGTATACTTTTTAGCTATAGTAACATTTTTTCCCCTAAACTAATACTGATGTAACACAATAAAGCGGATTTTTTTAGTTTTGTTACTTTATTGTCCATGGATTGTACAAGATATGCAATAATTTTTGCAAGACAATATCACCAATATACATTATAAACTACTTGGTTATCTTAATTAATGTGATTGTAAACTCTCACCATGAAAAAACAACCAATTTAGTTTAAAATAGAAATGAAAGGCAAAATATTTGTGTATAGATATATAACAAAACATTATAAAAACGTTTTTTCCTTTTTTTATAAGTGATCACATACCCTCTGTTCATAGCTACGCAAGAGCTGTGGGAGGAGAAACAGCAGCATACTGAACTTCCCAGTAAATGGCTGTTCAGGGGGAGGAGGTCAGGACAAATCTGATCATTGGAGGAGAGCAGGCTGAGTTCCCAGCACAGCTAGAAAACTGACCAAAGGCTTTACATAATTTAATAAAAGCTGACATTGGTGTGGGCAGCCTATTGCATTAGGGTGTGCACCCCAGAGCAAAAACACACATGCTTGTATATCAACAGAGCAGTGGACGGTGTCAGTAGAGCAGAGATTGGTGTCAGTAGGGCAGTAGAGGGTGTCAAACGTTTTTTATTTTTATTGATGATCGGGATCATCATCTCTTTTGCTGGTACCTTACCAGCTTCTGGTAAGTACAATCACTCACCTTTTCTGGATCATCACCACATCGAGCACCTGATTGTCAAGTCACCTGTCACTATATACCCAAGTTCAATCTGCAATAACACATTGCATCAGCTTTATATTCCTGTGTACCCACTACAGTTATCCTATACATTTGCATATGAACTTTAAAAGGACTTTACTGTATGGTCATTGAAAGTATGCATCTGCTATTAGTTTATATTTAGCTGTATACCTATGTATTGTTTTATTCTAAGACTATTTCCAACCTAGCGCTGCACTCTCTGTTCCCCATTAACCTCCAACTTTGTCTGTTGCCGTGTCAGCTGCTTCCACACACACCATTAGGTAGCGCAGTATTCCCCAAACCCACATCTAAGAAATGGTAAGCTGCAATATAGTAGATGTTTGCTTTTGGGATTAATACTGCTTTAACACATTTTGATGAGATTGTTAACATCAACTTACATCTCTTTATAGCTAAGAAATCATTAAAAACATTATAAATTCCCTTTAACTGAAAAGCTATTTATGGTAGAGTAGGCGTTGTTGGTTCTGTCAGTCTTTTGCTTGGGATATAAGTGCTTTCACCCTATAATGTGTGACACCATTTTCCAAGCATGCAATTATTACGCTACAGAGAGATTCAGTAAAATATACAGTAGATGATTAATGCTGAACTCCAGAAAGGCTTCTAAATACACTGCTACAAAATACATACACTATATTACCAAAAGTATTGGGACGCCTGCCTTTACACGCACAAGAACTTTAATGGCATCCTAGTCTTAGTTCGTAGGGTTCAATATTGAGTTGGCCCTCCCTTTGCAGCTATAGCAGCTTCAACTCTTCTGGGAAGGCTGTCCACAAGGTTTAGGAGTGTGTCTTTGGGCAAAGGAGGGTGAATGAAGCCACCCCAGAGGAACATCAGGATATCTCAGACCCACCTGCAGTTATGTTAGACGCCTCCAACCCAGGAAGAACTTTAGACCCCCCAAGGGTTAAACCCATAGCGGAACGTCAGCTGACACAAGTCAGAAAACCCCCGGGACCACGCCCTCCTCCACTTAGGGGCCCCCCCAAGGACCCCCCCAGAAGTTATGGGGGCTATTATCACAACAACAGAGGCCCCCCTAGGACTCCGAAAATTCAACATTATCCGGATACTTCTGACTACTATACCACCAATACACACTACAACCAACACAGATCCCAATATGATAATTACCAATCCCCAAGACCTAGGAGACCCCCGGTCACAACCTCCAACAGATTCTCTCCATTGAGAAGAAGGAACCCCTCATACAGTGACTACTCAAGACAACACGAGGACTACTGGGAACACAATCGCCCACCACGGAATTACAACTACGACCCCCCTCACACACCTGGCCATCAGGTTTTTCACAGGGCCGAGCAGGATTGGCAAACAAGACCAAGACCAGACGAGGAACCAGAGGGGGGAGGAACAGACCCCAAAAAACAAAAGAGGAACTAAAGGAATCAGGGATCTTCAATTTAAGCACTAAAACCCTCACTCACAATGAAAAATATGTCTTGGATAAAGGCCTCAAATTTGCGCCCCCCAAAAGACTGGATAAGTTTCACACATTTATAGATGTACAAAATATATCCGGAAGATCAATATCCAAAGGTATATAATTTCTAACACTAGCACAAGAGTCCCAAGAGAACCCAGCACTACCACTCCCCACACCACCCACACGAATCTGTCCAACCCCTCACTGTTCAATCCACCAGGCCAAGCAGCCCCAGCTATTAAGATATTCAAAGAAATGGTCCTCAAAGATTTCGAAAGCATTAACACTAAGAGAACATCACATGACAAATCATTTAGCATTGGTTTGAAAACTCTAAGCACTAGAAAGGATCTTATTATACGCCCAGCAGATAAGGGAGGCGGAATCGTGGTCCTGGACAAAGAGGACTATGAAAAAGAGATGCTACGAATCCTGGACGACCAACAGACATACAACACATTACCCAATGATCCTACAACAAAGTACAAGAAGGAACTCAAAACCATTATAGATCAAGGCTACAATTCAGACATTTTAAATAAGAAAGAGAAAGCATTCTTAGTTCCCAAGGCCCCAAGGATACCCACATTCTACTACTTACCCAAAATTCACAAAAACAGCACCAACCCACCCGGGAGACCTATAGTTAGTGGCATAGACTCGATCACATCCCGGGTGGGCAAATACGTGGATTATTTCTTACAGCCACTAGTGAAGAATACACCCTCATATCTCCAAGATACCAAGGATGTCATTAATCTCCTCAATCATATTCACCCAAACACAGAATATTTACTTGCAACAGCAGATGTCTCCTCATTATATACTAACATTCCCCATGACTTGGGAATTGAAGCAGTCTCACACTATTTGAGCAGAGATACCACTCTTCCTACCCTCCAAAAAAACTTCATCATGGACCTTCTAATCTTTGCGGCCACTCACAACTACTTCTGGTACAACAACCAATTTTACAAACAAATAAAGGGCGTAGCAATGGGGGCCAAATTTGCCCCCAGCTTAGCCAATTTATTTATGGCTAAGTGGGAAGAAGAGATAGTATACGCCCTACGACAACCTCAGCTAAAAGTCTGGGCCAGATACATTGACGATATTCTCGTTATCTGGGAAGGCTCAACGGAGGATCTGGAACATTTTTTCCACACCCTAAACCAGAATAACAGAGGTATCTCACTTACGCACGAGAGCAGCAGAACCAAGATCCATTTCCTAGACTTAGAAATTATTCTAAAAGATAACCATCTCACTACGAGAACTTTTTTCAAACCAACTGACAGGAATGGTTATATACCTACGGACAGTTGCCACCATACGTCATGGCTTAAGTCAGTACCTCGAAGCCAATTCTTGAGAATTCGCCACAACTGCTCAGACCCAGATGACTACAAATCACAGGCAGAGGTCCTCAAGAAGAGATTTCTAGAAAGGGGTTACAATCAAGAAGACATTAACAGAGAAATGGAGAAGGCCCTCATAGTAGATAGATCGACCCTACTTGACGACAAGCCACGGATGAACAACAACAAAAATGACTACAAATGGTCATTTTTTACCTCATTCTCCACACAACACAAACAGATCAGACATATCATCAAGAAGCACTGGAACATCCTTAAAAGTGATCGTGTCCTTGGCCCACTTTTACCCACCCAGGCAAACATTATCTTCAGAGGAGCCCCATCTCTTAGAAACAAAATAGCCCCTAACATATCCGATCCTTCCTACAAGGTCACGAAGAACTACTATACAGACTAGACAAACACAACACACCTCTTACTCCATTTTTTACTGGTAAACATCAGTAAAAACAACAACAAGTAGGCACCGAACAGCAGTTCATCCCAGCTAGATAGATGATACTCCCGGAAGAGGTAAAGAGACAATTACAGAAGAACTAACATTGGGGAAAGATCTTTAGAGAAGAACTCCTGGAGACGGACACTAAACATCAGTAGACCCAGACTCGTCAACACCGCTTAAGAGTTCTTAACCGAAGCTCCATGACTGAATTCGGTACTGCATACCACCGTTGACAGGCA
>BLSH010000756.1:1139574-1184558 GCA_018402905.1 Glandirana rugosa | reverse complement strand
TAAAATAGAAATGAAAGGCAACACATTTGTGTATAGATATAAAAAAAAACAATATAAAACGTTTTTTCTCTTTTTTTTATAAGTGATCACATTCGCTCTGTTCTTAGCTGCATAAGAGCGGGGGGGAGGAGAAGTAACAGCACACTGAGCTTCCCAGTGAATGGCTGTGCAGTGGGGGCATGTTAGGACAAGTCTGATCATTGGAGGAGGGCACACTGAGTTCCCAGCATAGCTAGAGAACTGACCATGGTGTGCTCTCCTGCTTAGTGCAGTCAGTATTTAATAAGAAATCAAGGGGACTGGCATGAACACCAGGGATTTCACATAAAGGAAGCAATACAAAGAGATCAGGATACTTTCTCATACAAGCACATGGTACAGAAGGCACATATCAGGATTATGAACTATTGGGGTAACAAGCGCTTTAAAGGTGATTTAAACCATCTTAACTTTTACAGCCAAGGAAGCTGCTATTGCTTGATCTGCAACTGCTATGGTGCTGCACATGTGACCAGTTATAACACCAGCCATTTGATGGTTTACAGTTTGGTTGAGGAAACAAAAATAATGTGACAGTTAGTAATCCTGGCATTCCAGAAATGTAACTTTTTTGAAAGTGTTAAATCAATGTGTTTAGTTCCGCTTTATGATTTACTGCTGTTCAGCAAAATGGTAGCCTTCAGTAAGAAGAAACAGGAACAATGCTGGAGGCAATTTACAGCACACACTAATTTTGGTATCATAATTATTAATGTGGAATGTATATTCCTTGCTAAAGAACATTTATATTTTTTTTGATCAAGTTGGTATGGGTAAAGTTCCACTTGAAGTCCAAGGCCCTGCATGACATCTCCTGGGCTTAGTACTATTATTTACATCTGACAGTTTTATTGCACTCCAGGAAGACAGATATCACTGTATTTCTTGGAGCCTGATGCTGATGCTTCAGCACTAAGCATCTTCAACATTAGAGCCAATGCAGCAGCTATGCCTGCCCTTCCTCCAGTCACAGAAGCCTTTGTATTATCACAAAATACAAAGGCTTCTCTGAATGGGCAGCAGAGGAAATAGGTGGGCATAGCTGATTTGTGTGCCTCTCTCTCCTCTCTTACAGTTCAGTGTTGGCAGAGCCATAAACCTATCAGATATAAATAATAAAGATACGTTCAAGAGATGTCATGCACCTCTTGGACTGACCTCATAGTGTGCTGCCCTGCACTTTTTACAAAGTGGCTGAATTCATGGTATTCAGATTTAAATTCTAATTACTAATACCCCATATAAGCTTTAAAGTTTTAATATGATTTCAAAAGTCCTGTGCAATCTGCCCAGCATACATATATTAATGTCTTGGGCAGCAAATGGCTGCAGCTGCAGCTAAAATCCTGGTATTGTTTTTAGAGCTAGCAATCAGCTTTCCATTAGAAATGTTCTGGGCGGCTGCTGTGAAGGTCCCCATGCTGCCGCCATTCCCCGATCTCCTGTTCCCCCCCGGGGAACCATGATCAGGTCAGCTGCCTACAGAAGAGACAGAGGAACATCCATTCCCCCATCTCCTCTGGGACAAATGAAGCCACAAGCAACAATGATTTTGGTATTTCCATTTTCAGCGCTGTCTTCTCCTGGCTGTTGCAACCAGGGAAACAGCTGATCAAACATCATCTGTGTTTGATCAGCTGTCTTGTAAGGCAGGGGAGACATCAGGGGTATAATAGACCCATGATGTCTCAAAAAAGAGTACCTGTTACAAGGGTAAGTGTTTACCCATTTGTGATTGTAACAAAGTTAAATGGTAAAAAAACTAAAAAAAATTTGACAGTACTTCCATACCACAAGCACTTTAACTACACCTGTAGCATATCATCATGTGTATCAGTAGTCTCCGACAATGTTCTGTAGCACTTCATATACTGAAAATGATGTGCAGGGCCCTGGAGAAGCCAGTTGAGGCCCCCTATATTTAATATATTAACCTCCTGGCCTGGGCCTATGATGGGGGTCAGACTTGTGACCCATAATAAAAAATCATGCAAGCGCAGAGAAATATTGTCACGGTCTCTAGGCAAAAGCATTTATATAGCAAGGGAATCAGTGATATAATCAAAGGTAACAGTTTTTTTATTTTACTTTTATTTATTGTAACAGTTATTGTCAATATAATCATTATAATTATGAGGATAATTAAGAACGAATAAGGCTAGCAAGACATCTAATGGCCTAACTGCGGCAAATTATTTTGAGTTATTAAATTAATTGTCCCCGGACGTCATAACTCTGTCTTCTCCGTGTCTCTTTGTTCCAGAAGTACAATGAGTAGCATTACTGCAACCGTGTTTTGTACTGAATTATAGGTCAATGATATATTTTGTGTTGCTTTTCTAATGGCTTTATTGTTGAGCTGTTTGAATGAATGCCCTTTTAGATAATTTTGCTGGGTTAAGCAATTACAAGCAAATGCTTTCATTTATTTTACACTTTATCTTGTAGAAATAATTGTAGCTCATAATGGATCAGATATCCTGCCTTACCAAGCTCCAGGAGTGTTCGGAAATATTTTGCCTTTTTTTTTTAAATTAAAAGATCAGGTCATTGGTTCTTTTATAAAATATGACTAATTAGAGCTGCAATCTTTACTGAACATCTATAGACAGAACCCAAACTTCAAATTCCTATGTTTCATATAAGAATATTTTAAATTAAGGGGGGATTTAGGCAGAACTAAATTCTCTAAAGCAACATGAACTATTTTTAATCCTTACCCTGCTAGTATTAGGCAGTAGATAAGAAGGTATATTATATTTACTGGTTTTAGACTTTTTTTTTACATTTCTTCAATTACTTCCTGGTTTCTGGCCTAGGAAAAAGGGATGTCATACATTCCAGTCTTCATGGGCATTTTTTTCTTTTATCTGGAGGAAGGGAAGAGGGGCTTCCTTAGCTAAGCACACCCTCCTGGCTGCATGCCTAAGCTAATTGCAAATGGATTTCAAGAAGTAAATGGTATATGAATCATCTGCCCTTACTCAAAATGGCCACAGGTAGGAATGCTAGGAAGGTGTTTTTCTGTTTCATAGTTTTTATTCAGACCTGAAAGAATTTATATATAATATAGTACATAAAAAATAACTTGGATACAATGTCAAATAATTTTCACAAATGCATTGTAAAAACAGAATAGGATGACTGTTATAAAGATCAACATAACATCTCAAATATATGCATTGATACAGATGTTGAAATTGAGAAAATGTGCAGATAACCTTCAAATGTAATAACAAAATTTGAGATAACATAGAAGTCAGGAATCTGTCAATGGGTTCTCTTAGCTATTATATATATAGGGTCACATATACTGTATTATCCAATAAAATGAGGATGGGTTTATATGATATTCTAAAATGGAAAATGGATATGTCATTGGGTCCACCTGAGACAGGAAGGTGTTTTTCAAAGTGTTTTTCAAAGTCAAAGTTGTGGACCCTAGATCCCTCCATAAAGAGTACCTGTCACATGCCTATTGCTGTCACACGGATGTTTACTTTCCCTGTGACAACAATAAAAGTGATAACAAAAAAAATTAAGCCAACAGTGTAAAAATAAAAAAAATAAATTACTGTGGTTAAAGTAGAACTAAAGACAGAACTTTTTTCCTGACACCAACATGGCAGCATACAATATATGTGATAGTAGTCCCGCCTACTTTCACCCACAGGACCAGTGCATAGCTATAAAGAGATGACACCCACATAACAACCCATTTCTTTTTTTTGCCTTTGCAGAACTCGGCGCCAGTGTGAAGAGAAGATACCCTTACCTGCCACCTTTTCTGGTTTTCCACACAGGTTCAGCCTCTCCTGTAGTGCAGTCACTGACCTTGGGATGCTAAAGGCTCTGATAATTATTGGGGTGAATAATTGGATGCTAAGTGTCCCCACATACAGCAATGCAGCCAGGGCTTTTTTTCATGAGAAGTGCTCTCCTTGTCTGGAGCCTGCCCCTCAAGAAGTGAGTAGATCCATGGAACTGTGACACCGCATTTCAAAGACAAGTATGTTTTATCATTTTTTAAATTTATCTGTGATTATCCTCATAAATTGTGTGTTGCAGGGCTGGCCCTACCATGGGTCCCAGTGGGTCCATTGGATCCAGGCAGCAATTTGAGAGGGGCAGCTGAACCACAGCCACCTCTCCTTCTCTTCTATTTACCCAGAAAATTGACAGCTAAGATTCTTTTCCAGCAGTTTTGTGTGTCATGATGACAACTGTCCCCCCCGGGCCGCTACACTTGCCCCTTTACTACCTTAGCCTGCCCCTATACTGCTCTAACCTGTCCATATACTACCCTAGCCTGTCCATATACTACCCTAGTCTGCCCATATACTACCCTAGCCTGCCCCAATACTGCCTTAGCCTGTCCAGATACTACCCTAACCTGTGCATATACTACCCTAGCCTATCCATATACTACCCTAGCCTGCCCCTATCCTGCCCCTATACTGCCCTAGCTCTCCCCTTGGAATTGAACATAAGGGTATGTCATATAAATTTAAATATATACCACACGTATGCTGTCATGGATTGGTGGAAGGTAAGGAAAATGATAGCAAGTATAATTTTATACAATTTGATGTTTTTTTTTTTCCATTTTGTATAGAGTAAGGGAGGGTTATAACCATCGTCAGTTTTTTTTTTCTGCGGCATCTGTGTCTGATTGGAGAGATTTCCCTTCACTTCCTGTCCCATCTTTAATGCAGGGCAAATGGAGCCGCTGCCCTGGGCCCTGTCATTGTTGAGAGTCCCAAACAACTTAAACCTGCAAATTGGGAGCCCCACTGGCACTGTGAAGCGACTGGGTATACGATGGGAGACATGCAGCGCTGCACTGTATTATTCCCCAGATAGCAGGGAGTGGGTGGGGCCAGGAAGTCCAGTGACTCCGCCCCATGTAGCCGCATGTTCTGGACTCTGGAGGCCGCAGGGTAGGAGCTGAGATCGGAGTGGCAGGGAGCAGGTGCCCGAAGCACTGAGTGGAGGGTCAGCCCAGCTGGCCAGAAGCAGGTAGGTCCTTCTCCCCAAATAGTCTGCCTGTGAGTGTGGACTAAATCCTGATCTGGCTGTGGCTGTTCTGTTCACCAACTGGAGCATTAGAGCATGGGCAACCAGTGGCACTGGCACATCTTCCATACATAGACATAGTGAAATGCAACACTGCATGATGGGCTTCCTCTAGGCCTAGTTCCCATCTATGCGGGTTTGTGGCCCACATTTGCGCTGGGACGGCAGCCCATATATCTGAAGGGGATGCCATGCCTGCATTTCCCACAGAGAAAAGGTGCATGCAGCATTTTAAAAATGCAGCGGCCTTGAAATCGCCTTGGCGCTTTCTGCACCATGCAATTTCCCTGCAGGTCCGGCACCCACAAACACGCTGCATTTTTAGATGCGTGGGGGTGCCATTAAGAATGAATGTCAGCCCGCGTGTTTTTTAAACAGCAGCGTGTGCAGGAATCACAGCCATTCTCGCACCCACAGTCAATACATGCTGCTGTTTAAAAACACAGAGGGCTGCCATTCATTCTTAGTGGCACCCCCATGCATCTAAAATTGCAGCACAGGTGTGGGAACTGCAGGAAAATCGTGAAGTGGAAAAGCTTCTGTGTTTTTTGCAGGAAATGCAGGCACAGCAGCCCGTTCAAATGAATGGGCTGCCATGCCTGCACAAACATGGGCCGCAAACCCGCATAGATGTGACCCAGGCCTAAAGCGGTAGTTAAGTCATTTTTTTTCAATGAAAAAACTGGACTCCCTGCAGGTTTAACCACTTGCCTACCAGGCACTCTCACCCCCTTCCTGCCCAGGCCAATTTTCAGCTTTCAGCGCTATCACACTTTGAATGACAATTGCGCGGTCATGCTATGCTGTACTCATATGAAATTTTTATCATTTTTTCACACAAATAGAGCTTTTTTTGGTTGTATTTATTCACCACTGGGGGTTTTATTTTTTGATAAGCAAAACGAAAAAAGACCAAACATTTTGAGAGAAAAAAAAAGGTTTTCTGTTATAAAATTTTGCAAACAGATATTTTTTCTCTTTCATTGATGTGCGCTGATGGGTCTGATAGGCAGCACTGAAAGGCACTGTTAGGGCTGCACTCATAATCAGGACACTGATGAGGAAGCACAGATAGGCAGCACTGATTGGCACTGTTGGGGCTGCATTGCTAATCAGGACTCTGATGAGGAGGCACTGATAGACAGCACTGATAGGTACTGTTGGGGCTGCACTTATAATCAGGACACTGATGAGGAGGCACTGATATGCAGCACTGATTGGCACTGTTGGGGCTGCACTGCACTGATAATCAGGACACTGATGATCAATGCCCTGATCAGTGCAGATGTCCCCTTTCACACAAGGAATGCCGGTAACCGGCAAGTGTGTTTACATCATGATCAGCTGTGATTGGACACAGCTGATCACGTGGCAAAGAGCCACTGTGATTGGCTCTTTACCCCGATCTGTAATCAGCTGTGTCATAAGGACACAGCTATCACAGAGCGTGCTGGGTGTGCACCGCAGTGGGCACAGTTTTGGGTGGATGTCAATAGACCCCCTACCAGAACTGGACGACCGTACTGTAGCTGTCATTATAAATGTAATGTAAGCTGCGCATGTGCGGCTCATATCACATTATCACTGACAGGCAAGGGGGACATTTATAACAGAAGAGACCACTACGGTTATAACCACCTCAGTAAATATTTTATTACATATTTTCATGTGATAACACTGAAGAAATGACACTTTGCTACAATGTGTCCCCTCAAAATAACTCAACACACAGCCTTTAATGTGTAAACCGCTGGCAACAAAAGTGAGTACACCCCTAAGTGAAAATGTCCAAATTGGGCCCAATTAGCCATTTTCTCTCCCTGGTGTCATGTGACTCATTAGTGTTACAAGGTCTCAGGTGTGAATTGCGAGCAGGTGTGTTAAATTTGGTGTTATCACTCTCACTTTCTAATACTGGTCACTGGAAGTTCAACATGGCACCTCATGGCAAAGAACTCTCTGAGGATCTGAAATAAAGAATTGTTGCTCTACATAAAGATGGCCTAGGCTATAAGAAGATTGTCAAGACCCTGAAACTGAGCTGCAGCACGGTGGCCAAGACCATACAGCGGTTTAACAGGACAGGTTCCACTCAGAATAGGCCTTGCCATGGCAAACCAAAGACATTTAGTGCACGTGCTCAGCGTCATATCCAGAGGTTGTCTTTGGGAAATAGATGTATGAGTGCTACCAGCAATGCTGCAGAGGTTGAAGGGGTGGAGGGTCAGCCTGTCAGTGCTCAGACCATACGCCACACACTGCATCAAATTGGTCTGCATGGCTGTCGTCCCAGAAGGAAGCCTCTTCTAAAGACGATGCACAAGAAAACCTGCAAACAGTTTGCTGAAGACAAGCAGACTAAGGACATGGATTACTGGAACCATGTTCTGTGGTCTGATGAGATGAAGATAAAAGTATGTGGTTCAGATTATGTCAAGCGTGTGTGGTAGCAACCAGATGAGGAGTACAAAGACAAGTGTGTCTTGCCTACAGTCAAGTATGGTGGTGGGAGTGTCATGGTCTGGGGCTGCATGAGTGCTGCCGGCACTGGAGAGCTACAGTTCATTGAGGGAACCATGAATGCCAACATATACTGTAACATACTGAAGCAGAGCATGATCCCCTCCCTTCAGAGACTGGGCTGCAGGGCAGTATTCCAACATGATAACGACCCCAAACACACCTCCAAGACGACCACAGCCTTGCTAAAAAAGCTGAGGGTAAAGATGATGGACTGGCCAAGCATGTCTCCAGACCTAAACCCTATTGAGCATTTGTGGGGCATCCTCAAATGGAAGGTGGAGGAGCGCAAGGTCTCTAACATCCATCAGCTCCGTGATGTCGTCATGGAGGAGTAGAAGAGGACGCCAGTGGCAACCTGTGAAGCTCTGGTAAACTCCATGCCTAAGAGGGTTAAGGCAGTGCTGGAAAATAATGGTGGCCACACAAAATATTGACACCTTGGGCCCAATATGGACATTTTTAATTAGGGGTGTACTCACTTTTGTTGCCAGCGGTTTAGACATTAATGGCTGTGTGTTGAGTTATTTTGAGAGGACAGCAAATTTACACTGTTATACAAGCTGTACACTCACTACTTTACATTGTATCAAAGTGTCATTTCTTCAGTGTTGTCACATGAAAAGATATAATAAAATATTTACAAAAATGTGAGGGATGCACTTACTTTTGTGAGATACTGTATATCTCACAATCCACCAATCCTGATGTACTGACGGCTGATCTCATTTCTTGAGGCCAGAAAATGTCAGGACAGTACAAATATCCCCCAAATCACCCCTTTTTGAAAAATAGACAGTCCACGGTATTTAGTAAGAGGCATGGCAGGATTTTTGAAGTTGTAATTTTTTTGTCACAATTTTTGGAAAATTTAGAAATTAAAAAAATTATTTAAAACATTCAAAAACAAATTTTTTTTTTTACATACTGTGACCAAGGCACTACAGTGTAACATTGTACTACTATGGGGAGGTGATCAGGATTTTTTTTTTTTACACACTATGATCGCTTATAACAGTGAAAATCACTTGTTTGTTTCTTGGAATGTTGGAACGGAGAGCCAATCGCCTTTGGGGGGGCCCAAGAAAATGTTTGCCCAGGGTCCATTCAATATTAAAGGCGTCCCTGTGTCCCATATACACATAAAAGACAAACTGCGCTAAATCCCAATCAATAATGAAGCAGCTGCTCTGCTGTGAGATGCACACAGTTGAATGACAATAACAAAAAATATAGCTGTGCTTAATGTCCACTTAAATAATAAATTAATTATATATAGAGAAACTTCATTGTGTCCATAGTAGACATAGACACCAACGGTGTCAAGATTGTGAACAAGGTGAGTTCCGCTTGATACTGTCCTCTCGTTATGTCAGTAATACATAACACACCATAGGGTAATCCTACCACCACATGAATTGTGCGCTTACCAGAAAGCAAGTGTAAAGACGCTTGTGGCATAATACCCTGCCAGGTCCTCTTGGGAGAAATCAGATGGCCACTCATGCCCATCTACACCGCTCAAAGGTGAAACTAGGATGGATGGTCTCCACTCTTACCAGGATCCAAAGGAACCAATTCTTACTCAAAGAGCACGCTCAGAGGATGACCCAAAATGAGAGAAATCACCATAGTATAAAACCAACACCAAAATTTATTACATAAAAGTATTGCCCTTACATCTAGAAGTCACATCTGACGTCGTCCTAAAGAATGTGACGAAACACTTCGGGAGGAGGGACGTGCTGACGTCACCCCGATGTCCCGATCCGGGAAGGACTTTTTTATATATGCTGTTAACATACTTCTAGATGTAAGTGCAATACATTTATGTAATACATTTTGGTGTTGGTTTTATACTATGGCAAGTTCTCTCATTTTGGGTCATCCTCTGAGGGTACTCCTGTCCCACAGTCAAAACAGGAAGTGAGAGGAAAACCCACTGGAAGATTCTACTCTATTTCTGTTCTGATGTCAACAAAAATGTGGGATTTTCTTTTCCTTTCACTTTCGATCATAATGGTAAACATGACAAATAGAGAGGGTGAATAGTACAAGCAGCAATAAAAACCTGACAGGTGTTCTGATTCCTCTTCACTCTATCCAAAACTAAAAATAGTTTTGCTTTTAGGCCCCTTTCAAACTTGTGCGTTTTGCCCTGCGACTTGGGACTGCAAAATCGCATGACAAGTCGTCCCCTATGATTTCCAAAGAGTCACAGCAACTTAAAAGTAGTCCCAGCACTACTTTGGTCCGACTTTGATGCAATGTGAGGTCCATAGACCTCAGAATTACACGGGCATTGCTTCAAGTTGCGTCAAAGTCGCGTGGCAAAGTCATGTCAAAGTCGCACAACTTTCAGGTCGTACAAGTAAATAAATAAATAAAAACACCTGTAAGGCAAAGGCATAATGAGCTAGTATGCACCGCATACTAGCTCATTATCATATAATTACCTCAGAACAAAGCTCCCACAGGGCCGCTCGGTCCCCGCAGAGGGAGCTGACATTTTCCCTGGGGGGATCCCGCTGGAGCCCTTCTTTCCGACAAGGTTTCCAGGAGGGTCCGGCGCTATTCGCCATGCCTTTGCCGGGACATCACTGCGCATGCGCCGTGACATCAGCGGCTGCATGCAGGGCGAATATCTCCAAAACCATGCCTGTGTAGAAGATATTCATTTTACCTACAGGTAAGCCTTATTATCAAGCTTTATAGCAAAAATTAGGGGATACAACCGCTTTAAGAATATCTACACAATACAGGGAGGTCAGGATTAGTCTGTTGCTTTAACAGTAACTCATCAATGACAGCTCCCATATTTCCGTCTTCACACGTCAACTTTGATAATATATAATCATTTTAATAACATTCTTCTCTCTCCTTTTAGTTTAAAGGTCACATAATCTGCAGAAATATTCACTGGCCTTTTCTATATTCCTGTCTATAATGGCTAACAATGTAAAAATAATAGGTTGCCATGTTAATGCAGTCTAAATGGGCATTATAAAAGTCAGTAACAAAAAGAAGTGAAACATTTTTCATTGCAACCAGAGATGGTTGTTTTATACATGTTACTATATAACATAGTTACAGTTGTGCTCATAAGTTTACATACCCTGGCAGAATTTATGATTTCTTGGCCATTTTTCAATATCATTGAGCCACTCTGGGGAGATCTAAACATGCAGTTCATGCAAGATGGCCCAAGAATTTCCAGGAACTGTAGTTTTTTAGCCAAGAGGAATGGGCAGCTTTACCATCTGAGATAAAGAGCCTCATCCACAAATACCACAAAAGACTTCAAGCTGTCATTGATGTTAAAGGGGGCAATACACAGTATTAAGAACTGGGGTATGTAAACTTTTGATCAGGGTCATTTGGGTAGTTTCTGTTGTCATTATGATTTAAAAAAAGTAAACACAGTTGATTGATAGTAAATGGCTTCAGCCAAACACTAACCATGAGTGAAAGAAATGTTTTTGTGTTATCATTCATATTCTCTGAAAAATTGCCAAGAAATCATAAATTCTGCCAGGGTATGTAAACTTATGAGCACAACTGTATGTTATCCCTTTGTTGAGGTTAGTATAATCTCTCTAGGAAGCGTTAAAGACTCTATCTTGATCCCTTACCCCTTTGCTCTTATATCCTTTTCAGTTCTCCTTTCCTTTTAACCCTTTCCCCTCCACGTTTAACCTCCTCCCTGCTCCAATCACTTTGTTCCCTAATCTACTATTCCCCTACCCTGGCAGTTTACCTTTGCATAAGGAGCTGCTCTCCCTATCCTTCCATAACTTACCTCCTAAACACATGATAACACTTACCATAGTTAATGCTATACTTTTTGATACATTCTAATAACAGTAAACTGTTCCTTCCCGATGAAATGAGGCACTATTCCTCCTACTGACACCAAGGATGAGGCGCTATTCTACCACTAACACCAACAATAGGGATCTATTCCTCCCACTGACACCAATGATTGGGCACTATTACTCCCCCACTGACACCAATGATGGGACACTATTCCTCACATTGTTGATACCAACAATGGACCACTATTCTCCCACTGATTCCAATGATGGGACACTGTTCCTCTCACTGACACCAACAATGGGGCATGATTCTTTCCACTGACACAAATGATGGGGCACTATTCCTCCCACTGATGCCACTAATGAGGCACTACTTCTCCCACAGATACCAATAACGGGGCACTATTCCTCCTACTAATACCAATGATGGGACACTATCCTCCCTCTAATAACAATGATGGGACACTATTCCTCCCACAGACACAAACAATAGGGCACTATTCTGCCTACTGATACCAATAATGAGACACTATTCCTTCTACTAATACCAATGATTGGGCACTATTACTCCCACTGATACCAGCGGTGGGGCACTATTCCTCCTACTAATACCAAATGGGGCACTATTCCTCCCACTGATACCAATAATCGGGTGCTAATCCTCCCTCTAATACCAATGATGGTCACTATTCCTCCGACTAATATCAATGATAGGGCACTATTCCTCCCATTGATACCAACAATGGTCACTATTCCTCCTACTAATACCAATGATGGGGCACTATTCCTCCCACTGATACCAATGATGATCACTATTCCTCCTACTAATACCAATGATGGGCACTATTCCTCCCACTGATACCAATGATGATCCCTATTCCTCCTACTAATACCAATGTTAAGGCACTATTCCTCTGGGAAAAGGGGTGGGGTCAGGAGGGGTTTTAGTTCTCATGGGTGGGAGGGGGGTGCATCTGAGCGCATTAAGCAACAGACACATAAAACAAGCACCCTGTGTCGCTGCTGTTAAAATGTGTAAATTAATGTTTTTGGCTTAATTAAACTTATTGTATTTTTAAATATTTTCATGTCTGGAAGAAACTGACTGCATATTATATCGGAGAGAGGGCCCTGGACGCTGGATGACCTTGTCCCGAAGTTTACCCATGCAGTGCAGGTGCAGCCATACTTCAAGGAAGGACTTTGAGTTTTCAGCTTTCAAAAATGCCTCGACTAAGCAAAATTTGTGTTTATTAAACTGCCCCACTAAAGGCTCGTACACACGGTAAGAAAACCGAGCGAATATTTGGAAAGATCGTATGATTTTCTGATAGTGTGTATACAATGTGGGTGATTAGCTTCAAGTGGAGAGGTTCTCAAACATGTAATCCAGCCGTATGTTAGGTTAAGGGCTTCCTGCCCATGTTTATTAATTTAGCAAATAAGGATAACAGAAAGGTTTCCCTCGCAGGGGTAGAAAAACAGTCCCATAACAAAAGTCCATTACAGGAATAAAAGCCTCCTGGCTAACAGATAGACCTCACTGGGTCTGCTTCAGTCTTTGCAGGCATGTTCCCTCTCAGCCTGCTGCTTCTCTCTCAGCACCAACACTGATTAAACCCAGGTCAGGCAAAATTATACCCCAGGTGGGGAGCAAGGTGTAACCAGTACTTAACCCTTTGCTGCCTGCAAACCTCTCTCTGCCACACCTTTACCGTAGAAATCTAAAGATTCTATGCGGCAGATATTCTCCATCAATAACAGACATTGACTGTTTGTCACATACCCCCCCCCCCTCCCCCTCTGTTTGAACCCTTGGGTTCGAACACCAGCTATTAAACAGTGGGTTCTAGAAAGGGAATCTGCATTTTTGTGGTTACAACCAGCCCTGTGCTCCACTTTAAATTAAAAATCTTGGAGGGCCAGAAACCAACGGGTAACCCTTGAATTATGATCCTTAGCCTGAGCCATCCATTTCAAGGGAGCATGGTCTGTTATGAGTCAGAAGTGGCATCCCAGCAAGTAGTACCATAAATCCTCTAAGGTCCACTTAATGGCCATGCACTCTCGCTCCTCAATACTGTAATTTCCTTCTGCCGGGGTGAACTTCCTATTCAAATAAACCACTGGGTGTTCTTCTCCGTCTACCAGTTGTGACAAAACAGCCCCCAGACCTATACTGGAGGCATCGGTCTGGACTACAAACTCCTTGCTAAAGTCTGGGGCCACCAACACAGGCTTTTTACATAGCGCCTCCTTCACACTTTGGAAAGCCGCTTCAGCCTTGGGATTCCATTTAATTGTTAGAGGAGCTTTTGCCCTTGGTGAGATCAGTTAAGGGTGCTGCCAGTGTGGCAAAGTTTGGGATGAACCTCCAATAATCCCCAACCATACCTAGGAAGGTTCTCACTTGCTTCTTGGTGGCAGGGGCAGGCCAGTCTTTAATGGCTTCTACCTTATGGACTTGGGGTTTGATTAGGCCCCGCCCAATGGTACATCCCAGATACCGGGCCTCCTCTAGCCCTATGGCACACTTATTTGGGTTTGAGGTTAAGCCAGCGTTCCTAATGGAGTTTATGACAGCCTGGACTTTGGGTAGGTGACATTCCCAACCTGTGTTTCCAATAACCACATCATCTAGATAGGCTGCAGAATAACATTGATGGGGGCTAAGGATCTCATCCATCATCCCCTGGAATGTAGCGGGAGCATCCACACATACTGCCATAACCCCTCAGGTGTTGCAAAAGCGGTTTTCTCTTTTGCTTCCTCTGTCAGGGGAACCTGCCAATACTCTCTAGTGAGATCCAGAGTGGCTATGTACCTGGCGGGGCCCAACTTCTCCACTAATTCATCAACCTGGGGCATGGGATATGTATCAAACTTTGACACCTCATTCAGTTTCCGGAAGTCATTGCAAAATCTTAAGGACCCATCGGGTTTGGGAACCATGACTATAGTACTACACCATTCATTTTTAGATTTCTCTATCACCCCGAGGTCGAACATCCTCTGAACTACCTCGGCTACTGTTTGTCTACGGGCAAAGCAAAAGGCGGCACTCCGAACTACTGCAGTTAATTTATTAATGATTGCAATGCAAAGGTATAAAAGCATATATATAATATGATAATGTCATGTTTAATTACATTTGTGCAGCTGGACAAGTCTGAGAAGAAGTCTTTATTGCACTGAAAACCCTCTCACCTGCTGTTGGGACACTGACATAGACTCAGGTATCTGAACTTCCCTTATGCATCCCTCTTTTTTAAGTGGCTGATCACCCATGGCTAGGAGAGCTTCCCTGACTTTCCATGCTTTATTTAAATTTACACAATAGATCTGCTCTTTCTTCCGCCTGTCTGGTTGGTATACCTTATAGTTTATCTCCCCAACCTTTTCCAGTATTTCATAGGTTCCTTGCCACTTAGCTAGGAACTTATTTTCCACCGTGGGGACTAAACCAAGTATGCGATACCCCGGATGGAAAGTCCAAACCTTCGCGACCTATTGTATACTCAT
Source organism: Glandirana rugosa (assembly GCA_018402905.1). NCBI lineage: Eukaryota > Metazoa > Chordata > Amphibia > Anura > Ranidae > Glandirana > Glandirana rugosa. The sequence goes on along the minus strand of BLSH010000756.1, from coordinate 1,169,586 downwards.
CTCTGTGCTTTCTGGACTTGCTGCATGTGTTCTCGAACCAGGGGCATTACTGAGGCAACCCTATCCTGCATGGCTGAGATATGCTCAATGACACTCTGTTAGGGAGTAGTTTCAGTCTCCCAAGTTTCTTTAGCAATATCCAGCAACCCTCTGTGGTGCCTGCCATACAGGAGTTCAAAGGGGGAGAACCCCTTTGAGGACTATGGGACTTCTCTAATGGTGAACAACAGATATGGCAGTAGACAGTCCCAATCTCTCCCATCTTTAGCCACCACCTTCTTGAGGATTTTGTTAAACCATTCTACTAAATCATCTGTCTGAGGGTGGTAAACTGAAGTATGCAAATGCTTAATACTGAACAATTTTCACAATTCTTTCATTACCTTTGACATGAAGGGAGTCCCTTGATCAGTTAGAACCTCCTTCTGGATCCCAGAACTGGTAAAAATGTGGAACAACTCTTTCGCGATAGTCTTGGAGGAAGTGTTTCTAAAGGGAACAGCCTTGGGATATGGGGTGGCATAGTCCATGATGACTAGGATGTGCTGATAGCCTCTGGCAGACTTAACTACTGGCCCTATCAGATCCATGGCAATTCGGTCAAAAGGAAACTCAATCACAGGCAATGGCACCAGTGGGCTACGGTAATGGGGCATAGGGGCTGCCTTTTGACACTCAGGGCATGACTCACAATAGTTTTTCACGTCAGCATGTATCCCCGGCCAAAAGAAATGCTGTACAACACATTCGTTTGTCTTTTCATAGGCCAGATGACCAACCAGGGGATGTGTATGGGCCAGGTTCAGCATTGTCCTCCTATAGGGGCCAGGCTACACGAGTTGTTCCACAGCCTCACCCCGAATTTTGTCAACCCGATACAACCATGTCATGGTTAACCGCCATATGAGGAAACACATTTTCCAGCCCCAGGGCTACCGGGGTCCCATTGTTTACCTTCACATTTACCTTCACATTTTTCCAGGCTTGTACAAGAGTAGGATCCTCTAACTGGGCGGTCCAGAAGTTGTTCAGAGAAACCGCTAGCTCCGGCACGCCGGGCAACTCTAGGGTCTCAGGGGTCACCTCCGGTTCACCCGCACATACTGCTGGGGGAAAAGACACATTTTCATAAGGGGTCACCCCTACAGCATTTTCATCAACCTTTGGTTCAAAGGGGTTGGGGTCTCCCCCTTCAGTACCACTAGGAAGTCCAGGCTCAAGGCCCTTCTCTTTCACACTGCAAAGTTCCTGGAACAGTGGAAGGTCTCTCCCCAATATTACACTGTGCAACAGGATAAGGGACACAGCCACTTCATGTCAAACAGATCCTGATCTGGTTTCAAAGGTCACCAGCGCTGTGGGGTACTTTTTACAGTCACCATGCACACATACCACTCCTACCTGATGCTGGGTCAGCTGTTCAGGGTCCACCAGCCGGGTATGGACCAGGGTGACCAGACTTCCAGAGTCCAGGAGGGCACGTACACTTTTCCCCTTATCTTTACAACAGAGCTTGGCACGTCTGGATCAGCGACTAGGCCCGGGTGAGCAAACTGGGACATGCGTCGAATTACGTCACATTCCATAGGCTCAGGGTTCAAGGGACTCTTGGCAGTGATGTGACCCCACTTACTGCACCACCAACACTGGGGATGCCCACGGGTCCCTCTAGGGCTTCCCAGGCGGAGTCTTTCAATGGGGGGTGATGTTCCAACCATTGTCACCGGCCTTTCAGGACTTCCTCTTTTTGGCTTTACCAACTGTGTTATTGAGGTTGACTGGGCGGCCACAGGAGGGGGTCTTTTGACCATCAAGGATCGTGAAACTGCAGACCCAGCAACCAGGTCCTCTGTCGCCAAGTAGTGTTCCACCAGCTCAACCAGAACATCCTTTAAATTTGGATCCGATTGCTTCACCCACCTCTGCAACTCAGGAGGTAGAGCTCTCAGGAACCGGTCCATTGCAACTCTTTCCACTATTTGGGGCCCTGTGAGTATCTCAGGCTACAGCCACCATTTGACCAGGTTGATTAGGTCATACATTTGGGAGCAGGGGGATCCATCTGCCTTGAAACTCCAGCTGTGTACTCGCCAGGCCCGGACTGGCCATAAGGCAGACCGGGCACTTGCCCGGTGGGCTGGGGCCACCCGCTCCGTGGCCTGTTGATGTGCAGACCGCACAGCGGGAGGTAAGCAGCAATCGTGGCCTAGACAGGGTCAACACAGGCCCTGGCTGCCACTCCCCTATCGCTATGCGGCCGTGCCTGTGTCTTTGGCGGGAACAGCTGCATGGGCTGAGCTGTGTGTCTCCCTGACACACAGCTCAGCCTCAGCGATCTCCGCTCGGCTTCGGAAGGACGGTCGCGTGGCACTAAATCTTCCCTGCACATTCCTTTGAGAGCAGAGGAGGGGGCAGGGAATGTACACAGCGGTGTGGGGGGGGGGGGGGTTGCCAGGTTGTGAGCAGGAAAGTGTGTCCACAAAATCGTGCTGTGACACTTGTATTCCCCTGCTGCCTGACCAAAACAAAGATTATGTGCCCTTGATTGCTGCCTACCTCCTATCTGTGGTAGCAGAGATCACTCCTTTCCCTTCTTGAGTTCCTCTGAGTCGTCGCCCCCCCCCATCAGGGCTGGTACAGTCCCAGTGACAGGAAATGTGGGTGGAGCAGGAAGAGAACATTACACTACAGCGTGGATGATTGGTTCCCACCCAGCAGAGCGCTCCTCCAGGGCGGAGAGAAGATGTGTAAAGCAAAGATGGCAGGCTGGATCTTTCACTGCGAGTCCCGACTGATCTGCATTTCACACTGTGCTGTAAACCTGGCCTCACTCTGCAGCGAAGCTTTATAGATAGTGAGAGTAAAATTCTTTAATAGGTTAAGAATTAATGGGAGATTTCAGATAGACGTATTCCACATACACATTACATCTTATTAAAATTATTCTTTTTAATAAGATATAATGTTGATTAAATCTATGTAGCCCCTGAAATGTCCCACTAATTCTTAACCTATTAAAGAATATAAGAACACACAGCAAAGGATGGGGTGGCTTATCCCAGCTCAACCCCAGGAAAGTAAAGAGAAGTCCACTCTTGCAGTGTGGGGAAAGGGGGTATAGCTTTTTTTTTTACTTTCCTGATTGTATGCTCCACTGTTCTCCTCCTCCCTAGACATAATCACATATGGAGGAAGATTAACCCTGTACGGTCCAAAGTGAAGGCTGGAGTGTGACCAAAGTCACCCCAGCCAACTTACACTGGAGCTGCTGGTAACCAGTAAGAGAGCCCGTTGAAGTATGGGATAAGGGTACAGCTGGCTACACACAGATCAGAATTCATCAGGTTCAGCAGGGGGGGCTGAATTTTGATCTGTGTGTAGCCCTCCCTGTTAGGCAGAAACCGATTGTTATATCAACTCCTTCTGGAAATCCCTGACCAGTTAGCTGTTTGCAACCAAACGGCTGCATTGCTGATTAGTGTATTCTGACAGGCGACAGTCCCCACTGTCAGAATACAATGTCCCAGTGAGGGGGGATTCCCATATCCACCCAACTTGTGTGGATCTGTTAGCCACTTGCTAGAGCCCCATCTCAATCCAGCAATGTGCACAAGAGCAGTTTCTCTCTAGTGGACTGTTTGTTTGATTTACAGCACTGGGAGTTTGGTAGAAACTTCCACACCAAATTGTGTGAAAATGAACCATAAGGCTGCTTTCACACTGGGGTGGCAAGTCAGTTAGCGGTAAAGCTGATTGCAGGGGTACTGTAATCATTACAGTGCAGTCCCCTTTATATTACAGTGTCTCCTGCACATTACAGTGTGGAGGACCGACACTAGCCTACCCGCAAATGCCTACCGACACCAACCCCCCCCATCCCTCAGATCACTGTCATGCCACCTGACAGAACGGGGAACCACCGTGTTTACATCGTGTTCTTCCTCTGTATTAGGTGATCGTGGGTTGCCAGTGGACATCGAGTCCGCCTGACCCACGGCCGCACTCAGGGAGCGTGCGCCGGGCAAGAGAGAGTGCCGCTGCGGGCGCGTGCATGCCCGCTGGTTGTGCCTGTGCGAAAAACATACTGGAAAGCATTTGATGTGGACCAGTCCTAAATGAGCCCTTAGGCCCCTTTCACACAGACACCTCCATTTGACGGACTCCGTTTGCTCAGTGCGGGATCACTCCGCTGATCTCCGCCGAGCAGGCAAATGACAGTTTCGTCTCCGCTTACTGTGCAGAGTGGAGAAAGACCCGCTATCCTCTATGGGGAGATCAGATGAAATCGGACCACCTGTCCGTTTCCATCCGATCCGCCAGATGGAAGGAAAATGGAACAACCATCCATCTGGATTTGGTGGACATGATCGGATTGGATAGCGGTGGGTGTTAGCGGACATGTCACCGCTGACATCTGGCGCTCCATATGAGTGAATGGAGGGTCTGATCAGGTCCACCTGAAAAACTAACAGGCGGACCTGATCGGACAGCCAGTGTGAAAGGGGCCTTAATGATATAAATTATGTCCCTGCTGTTCCCAGAAGCAGGTGCAAGGAATGATGCAAATGGGGCAGTTTTGAGCGCAGAGGGTCTGGATGATTTGCTGTCTGTCTATATGCAGGTGATTGTGAGCCCCCAGTCACCCCGGTGTGACTTGTCATACAATCTGACAGTTTCAAATTGCTTAAGTTGCAAGTTGGCTTCTGGGCCTACTTGCAGAATTCACCACAACACATCCTCAGGCCAGGAGGGCCCCGAGGTAAGAGAGAGAGAGCACATGGCCCAGCCCAAATACTCCCTTCCCACAATGCACAGTGGCCAGGAACCTCCTACTGGGCTGTTCTGGAAAGGAGAATAATTATTCATAACTCAATTCAGTTGTAGTTATCATACTGGCCTGTGGTAACAGCGTCACCTACTGACAACAGTGATAATGCACAACCATATTGAAATTAGGGCAAGACCAGATAAACTATATACAATCAATCTGAGCTGGTTACAGCTTAGCCAAAAACTAAATTTACATTGTAGCCCAACTTTTAGTAACAGCGGGCTACACCCGAAACAGACATTTATGGGCAGCCTGAAAATGGGCTGAAATTTAAGGGCTACCCAAAAATTAGCAGGCAGTTGGCAACACTGCCCCACACAGTAATGTAGTGTCCTCCTCTGCCCACTTCATCCCCCACAGTAGTGTAGTATCCTTCTCTGCCCACTACACCTCCAACAGTAGTGTAGTATCCTTCTCTGCCCACTACACCTCCAACAGTAGTGTAGTATCCTTCTCTGCCCATTTCACCCCACATAGTAGTATAGTATCCTCCTTTGCCCACTTCCCCCACACAGTAGTGTAGTATCCTCCTCTGCCCATTTTTCACTCCAAATTAGTGTAGTATTGTCCTCTGCCCACTTCACCTCCACAGTAGTGTAGTATCCTCCTCTGCCCATTTCACCCCCCACAGTATTGTAGTATCCTCCTCTGCCCATTTCACCCCCCACAGTAGTGTACTATCCTCCTATGCCCACTCGCCCCCCCACACTAGTGTAGTATCCTCCTCTGCCCATTTCACCCCCACAGTAGTGTACTATCCTCCTCTGCTCACTTCACCCCCACAGTAGTGTAGTATCCTCCTCTGCTCACGTCACCTCCCACAGTAATGTAGTATCTTCCTCTGCCCATTTCACCCCCCACAGTAGTGTAGTGTCCTGACCTTCTCGGCTGTGGCGAGTGGCGAGGCGATCAGACAGTACCGCCAAGACCATCACCGAGTGCCTTTATTTTAAAAAATGTCACCAGGCAGCGCCATTACATCACTGCATATGCTCCCGCCCGGCCGCAAAAGGGCGAGCATGTACGAGCTTTCCCGAGCCTAGAACGGTGCATGCGCAGTTGTGCTGTTGGCCGTAGCCATTTTTTTACGGGCATCGCTGCCCGTACTGGACATTTATGGGCTGCCCGCAAATTAACAGGCAATTGGCAACACTGGACACTAATACAGTGATAATACTGTAAACTGTACTAATGACACTGGCTGGGAAGGGGTTAACATCAAGGTGCAATGAAGGGGTTAACTGTGTGCCTAACAAGTGTAATGTGCGATGATTTTACTCACAGATCTGGCTGTTTTTTTCTCCCTGCTTTTCAGGGAGCAGAAGCAGATCACTGTATAGAGTTCTGTGTATTTGTAAACACAGATTGCTGTCTTGTAATTGGACACAGCCAATCATAAGGTTTCAGCCAAAATAATTGGCTAAAACCTGCTGACCAACTCATGCTGTATCCAATCACAGCATGGGTCAGCAGGGGGCGTGCGCATGCACGCCGGAAAACCAGGAAGTTCACTGTGTGGTTCCTGGCTGTGCCACCCACTCACAGTAAATTTACAGTGGGCGGGTGGGCAGTGGTTAAGGAGGTGCAGTTAAAATGTTGTTCAACATTCCTTGTTTACAGTTCCCCAACTGCAAATGTAAACATAGCCTAAGGGCTGAGGCAGGTGGCGAATTTGCCTATAAATGAATGGGTCACATTCAGTACTGCCCGCCATACATGACAGGGGGACTCAAATTTGCCATGCATAGATGCAAAAAATGCAAAGCATCACAGGCATGGGGATGTGTATAACCCAGTCCACTGCCTTTGCAGCTTACTGGGGAGTGTTTGGGTGGGGAGCAATAAAAACACAGCTCAACCACATGCTTTTACTGCCCCTCAACCCAAGTGTAAACATAGCCTAGGGGCTAAGGTAGGCAGAGAATGTGCGGATAAATATGCCAATTCTGCTGATAGCTTATCTGCGAAAAGAAAAAACAGAAAATGATTTGCTTTTGAAGACCCGTTGATTGGTAATATACATGGATGTCATTGCCAGCACTTCTTTCCCTACATTAACAGCAGAGAGTATGGAAGGGAAGTTATCAATGTGTCATAGATCTGTGGAGAAAACATTCGACTTGCTTTCCCCATGTTCCTGACATCTTGCAGTGCAGCCTACACACAACCACAAGATGTCTCTCTTCAATAAAATAAAACCTCCTATTCATCCAGCCTGAAGTAATTCAATAGATCGATGGGCGCATTATCCATCTGAGCAAAATTAGTTTGTTCCATAGATGGGAATTATTACTCATATTGCAATGAACTTGTAAGTATTTTTCTAATGAAAGCTCCCGAACTTTAGTATGAGTCAGCACTGGATATATGGGCTAATATTGATCTGCTCCTTTACTAATACCGAGGCATTCGGAAAGACTCCGGGAGTCTCCCTTGAGAATTCAATATTAGTACAGAAGGCTCATGGAAATATTTTTGTGTTAGGTTTGTATACAGAAAATGTGTATTCTAACCCTAGCGTTTTATATATAAGCAGAGTTTGGACTCTGTAGTACACACTGTGCTGTACACCACATACTCCTAATCCCTGCACCTTGTTGGCTATGTTGTACATTTCATGCTTCAACCTGCTGTACTGCATATGCTATGATGTACACCCCATACTCCTAGCTCCTGCACCCTGTGAGTTATGTTGTACATTTCATACTTCTACTTGCTGTACTGCATATGCTATGATGTACACCCCATACTCCTGCACCCTGTGAGCTATGTTGTACATTTCATACTTCTACTTGCTGTATTGCATATGCTATGATGTACACCCCATACTCCTAACTCCTGCACCCTGGGAGCTATGTTGCACATTTCATACTTCAACTTGCTGTATTGCATATGCTATGATGTACACCCCATACTCCTAACTCCTGCACCCTGGGAGCTATGTTGTACATTTCATACTTCTACTTGCTGTACTGCATATGCTATGATGTACACCCCATACTCCTGCACCCTGTGAGCTATGTTGTACATTTCATACTTCTACTTGCTGTATTGCATATGCTATGATGTACACCCCATACTCCTAACTCCTGCACCCTGGGAGCTATGTTGTACATTTCATACTTCAACCTGTTATACTACATATGCTATGATGAACGCCGCATACTCCTAACTCCTGCACCCTGGGAGCTATGTTGTACATTTCATACTTCAACCTGCTATACTACATATGCTATGATGAACACCGCATACTCCTAACTCCTGCACCCTGTGAGTTATGTTGTACATTTCATGCTTCAACCTGCTGTACTGCATATGCCACAATGCACGCCGCATACTCCTAACTCCTGTGCTCTGTGGGTAATGTTAGGCTTTATGTACACATTATTATTTATTAATTCAGGTACTTATATAGCACCATCAATTTACGCAGTGCTTTACATATACATTGTACATTCACATCAGTCCCTACCCTCAAGGAGCTTACAATTTAAGGCCCCTAACTCACATTCATACACATACTAGGGCCAAGTTAGACAGGATCTAATTTACCTACCAGCATGTCTTTGCAGTGTGGGAGGAAACCCATGCAGGCACAGGGAGAATGTGCAAACTCCAGGCAGGTAGTGTCGTGGTTGGGATTGGAACCAGAGACCCTTTTGCTGCTGGGCGAAAGTGCTAACCACTACACCACATAGCCAATTACTATTACATAGCGACCGCCGGTTGTGGGAAAAAGCAAAAGGCACCAAAATGGCGCAGCGATTTTACTGAATTTTGTGGCCAGGGGTCAAACATTCCTATCCTGAAAGCAATTCTTCAGCATTCAGGAGAGGAAGGTTGAACCTCCCCTAACTCCGGCAGCTCTTATACGATCATAAAAGCCTATGTGTACATGGGCAAAGGCTTTTATAGAGTTGAGTTTTTGGACATTTGGCAAAAAAAAAAAAAAATACTAAAATCTCCTAAACTCAAGTTTAACAGCTGCTAGTGTGCATGGAGCCGAATACATTTCATACTTCAACCTGCTGTACTGCGGATGCAGTACCTCAGGCTTTTATTGCTGTCTGTGCCCCCATTAGGGAGATTCACCCTTGCTATTTGCCCTGTTTACCATTATCATTGAAAACGAATTAAAGAAAACCGCAAATTTTGGGTTGACACCAGAATAGTAATAGAGTGGAAATCTTCCAGTGGGGACACTAGTGCTAGTGACCCCGTTGACAACCAGGGATTCCCTCACTTTGGAGGTATGTCCTCTCACTTCCTGGTTTGGTTATGGGACAGGAAGTGAAGGGAAATCTCCCCCAATGAGACACAGAGGGCAAAAAAAAAAAACTGACGGGTTATAATCTCCCTTACTCTAAATCTAAAATTTAAAAAAAGTTTTGCCTTTGGTGCTACTTTAAAGTAGATCTGAAGGCAAAACTTTTTTTTAAGTTTTGAACACAGTGGAGAGGGAGCAGAACACTTGTCAGTTTTTATTGCTGCCTGTGCCCCTGTTTGCGAGATTCACCCTCTCTATTTGTCCTGCTTACTTTTATCATCAAAAATTAAAGTATCAATTTTGGGTTGTCCCCAGAACAATAATAGAGAGGAAATATTTCAATGGGGTCACTGGCTCTGGTGACAACCAGAGATTCCCTCACTTTGGAGGGATATCCTCTCACTCCCTGTTTTGGCTAAGGGACAAGATGTGAAAGGAAATCTCTCCAATAGGACACAGATGCAGGGGCATCGGGAGCCCGGGGCTGAGGGGGCTGCAGCCCCGAGGATGCCACCGAAAACCCCGGGGCTCGGGGCAATCTAATTCTGTTATTAGCCTCATGCCGCCATACATAGACATGGTGATGCGGCGGCGGTGCCGATGATGAATGTGACCACACTGGTTCAATCCCGCATCGCGGTACGTGTGACGTCCATTACAGGGTGCCACCTCTGCAACCAAAAAGAAGTGACACTGTGGGGCGGGCACCGGGTGGCTATGATGGATGCACACTTGGCCAATCCCGTGCTAGCACGCGATATGTGACATCGATTAAGGGATGCTGCGAATGTAAGGCGGCATGTTGGGGCACCCGATGTAACTGGGAACACCCTGATGCAAGAAGACACGCTGGGGACACCTGATGTAACTGGGGACTCCCTGATGCAAGGAGACATGCTGGGGACACCTGATGTAACTGGGGACACCCTGATGCAAGGAGACACTCTGGGGACACATGATGCAAGGAGACACGCTGGGGAAGCCTGATGCAAGGAGACACGCTGGGCCCTGATGTAAGGAGACACGCTGGGGACATCTGAGGTAAGGAGACATGCTGGGCACACCTGATGCAAGGAGACACTCTGAGGAAACCTGCTGGGGACACCTGATGGAAGGAGGCACTCTGCTGGGGACAGCTTGATGGCATCTGGTGGCAGGCGACGTGACAAGTGACACACTCGGGGCTCCCACTGATTCTGCATTATGGTGAGTTGAACTATTTAATTTTATAATACAATGTAATAATAGAAATAATGCACTTTGATCATCCTGACACCATACCAACTATGGTGCCGGGATGATTGAAGCAGTAACACCAGGTGTTTGGAGTATCTTTTTCTGCTGATTGTTAAACTTTCTGGAATACACATATTCCTATTACACCTATTGTGGTGTAGGAGCTGGGCCTGCTGTCCCTTCATCCCTCTTTCTTTCCTTCTCTCTCCTTCCCTCCCTATTTCATTCTTTCTTTCTCCCTCTTTCTTCTCAGACTCAAACTACACCCCTTTGAGCCACGCCCACTATTTAGTTTAAGACATGCCCATTGTTCACTTTGTGCGCCACATTTCTTTGGGCTCCAGCCCATGGGCTTTTTCCCACCTAGTAACGCCCCTGCACAGATGGCAAAAAAATAAAAAATAAAAACTTGCAGGGGTTATAAGAAGATGTGTTAAATAAATTGAGTGGTGCCTTAGCACACACTGGGAGTCATGAAGATAATATACCAGGAGGTCACCAACCCAAGTACATAGCCAAATGTAATATGAATAGAAACAAAGCGGGTGTTCGAAGGGAGGCCTGTTGGTATTTACATGATTGTCCAAGTACATACACAAAAAAAAAAACCTCATATATAAAAATACATGACTTTTATTTTACAGCAATTAAAAAATCTTAAAAACATATCATTTGATCCACATATGAAACCATACAGAAAAAGGAGGAATTACTGTGCAGTGCTATTGTTCAATTACGTGTTTTGCGGTAACTTGTCGCTTCTTCAGATGCAGTCACAGCCAAGAATCTTAAAAACGTATAAAAAAGTTAATTCAATACAAAGTTCATATACTGTATCTAAAAAAATCAAACATATATGAATATACATCATATGCATAGGCGAAATGCATATGATGTATATTGATTTATCTTTTATTTTTTAGATATATTAACTTTGTATTGAATTAACTTTTTATATGTTGAAGATTTTTTAATTTCTGTACAATAATAAAAGTTATGTATTTATATACATATGTTTTTTTGTGTGAGTAATTGGACAATCATGTAAATACCAGCAGGCCACCCTTAGGCTCGGTTCACACAGGGGCGATCCGAATTCAGGCACGACTTTGCCAGGCAACTTCAAGGCAACTTGGAAGCAACTTCAAACTTAACTATGCCAGGCGACTTTGCCTGTGGCCAATCAGACAAGGGAGGGAGGGGCTTCCCCACAATAAATGCTATTCTTTTCACTGACAAAGTCGCTTGCAGTAAGATGGGGGATCCGACTTGGAGGCGCCTTCCATTGAATTCTATGGGCACAAGTCAGATAGAAGTCGCCTCCAAGTAGTATAGGAATCTCTTCTGAAGTCGCCTTGAAGTCGGAGCGACTTCAGTAGCGTACATAAAGACGGCTCTCATTCACTTGAATGGGATTTCTTATGTCAAGCGACCTGGGGCGACTTGAGGCGACTCAAGTCTGATCCCAAGTCGCCCCTGTGTGAACCCGGCCTTAGAACACTCGCTTTGTTTCTGTTCATATTACTGTTCGTTAGATGGGGTTATAACCCTCCCTCACTGCCAAAATGTAAAAAATAAATGTTGCCTTAGTTCTACTTTACCATTCCTTTCAACACTCAGTTTAGTGGGGTGGCCCCATTTGTGGGCAATATTATGGTTGCGAAGTGCCTTGGTTATAGTAGTAAGGTTACGTCTGAGGTCCAGAGTGAATTTGGACAAGTCGGCATATATCTGCACATTCCCATATGGGTCGGGAAGTTTCCCTAAGCCCTGGACTTCCGTAATACCATATCCTTTGTAGCGTAAAAATGCACTCTTAATAGCACATCCCTAGAGATGTTCTCCGGTAGGTATGCCGGCTTGGGGATGTGGTGAATGCGGTCAATCGAAAGTTTGATAGGTTGGGGGTCAGGGAGCAGAGCGCGAAATAGGTCTGTGGCATATTGATTCAAATTTTGTTGTTGGATTTCTTCAGGGATCCCCCTTAGTTTTAAATTATCGCATCTACTTAGGTCTTCTAGATCTGCAATTTTTGCACGCAGCCACTTCCTCTCCTCCACCCCATTTTCATTTGCGTCCACCAGGTTGTTATACTGTGTGTGCTATATCGCTTATTGCATTTTCCACGTTATGGACTCTGTCTCCCAGGGAGGTTAGTTCAGAAGAAATTTTGTGTGTCAGATTGGATTTGTCGGCATGTAGGGATTGCTGAAGTGATACTAGCATCTCCTTTAGGAGAATGTCCATCACTGGTTGGTTGCTTGTAGGGAAGGCAGCTATTGAGGTGCTCCCTGTGTTGGTGTGTATGGCTGGGGAAACCCCCGTACTCACCCGATCGTTCGTTGCAGCGTCACGATCATTCGTTGCACGATCCATGCGCATCCGCGCTTTCGCCGGGCTAGTGCTTTCTGGGCTGGGTGGTCGTGTAGAGCCTCTCGAGGGTGAGGTGTCCGGGACCGGAGGTTCGGGTTGTGATCAGGGAGGTCTGTATAGTGAGCTGTTTTGCTGCTCCCCTCTTCTCCTTCCCCCTGGGCTGACGAGCCGGCACCATCTTGATTGAGGCCTCTAGTCCCAGAGATGAAGAACTCAGTCAGTTTTTGAGCCTGTCTGACCTCTTTTCTTTTCCTGGACATACTTTCCGTGAGAAAGGGTGAGTTATCTGTCTGTATGGCTGTTTTTAGCTTGTGGATCGGGTCCTGTTGCTGATTAATCCTCCACTTTCAGCAGGAGCTCTATAGACCTGCTGCCATCTGCAGTGCTTGCAAACCACGCCCCCCCCTTAGTTCTACTTTAAAACATAACCGTAGTAAAATGTGAACCATTTTATCTAGCCTTGTGTAGGAAGTTTAATGTGCAAACAGATTTTTTTTTTACACCCGGAGACAATGCGAAGCAAAACTGACTCAACACATAAGCTAGAAGTGTGTGAGGGCAGCAGAAATTACTATCATACAAGCTACAAATGACAGGGACAGGGATCACATTAAATCTAAGTCATACAGATATGAATGGTTATCATTGGGAATCATGGGGAATGACTTGTCATGCGACTTTTGCAGTCTAAAGTCGCAGGACAAGTCGCACAAGTGTGAAAGGGACCTTACTGTTCAATATATGTTAACAGTAAATTGAAAATGTTTTGCGTGAAACTGTTAATACAAAAGTAAATAAAGAGTTTAACTTAACCACTTTCCAACCAGCCGCCACAGTTTTACTGTGGCAAGTTGACACGGGTGCGCGAATCGCCATCATTGTACGTCGCAATTTGCGGTGACCCACGATCGCCTTATACAGAGGCAGAACGGGGATCTGCCTATGTAAACAAGGAGGATCCCCGTTCTGCCAGATGACATGTCTGAGCTCTTCTGTTCCCAGTAATCGGGAACAGTGATCTCTGTGATGTCCTCGCTAGTGCATCCCCCCTACAGTTATAACACACCCAGGGAACACACTTAACCCCTTGATCTCCCCCTAGTCTTAACTCCTTCCCTGCTAGTGTCATTTTTACACTGATCACTGCATTTTTATAGCACTGATCAATGTAATAATGTCACTGGTCTTTTGGGGTCAGATTTGTCTGCCGCAATGTCGCAGTCCTGCTAAAAATCGCAGATCACCGCCATTACCAGTAAAAAAAAAATGAAAAAAAATAAAAGTCCTTAAATCTATCCCATAGTTGGTAACTTTTGCGCAAATCAATCAATATACACCTATTGCAATTTTTTTTACCAACAATATGTAGAAGAATACATATCGGACTAAACTGATTAATACGTTAGTTTTTTTATATATTTATTTGGGATATGTATTATAGTATAACGTTTTTTTTTCAAAATTCTCTATATTTTTTTGTTTATATCGCAAAAAATAAAAACCGCAGCGGTGATCAAATAACACCAAAAGAAATCTCTATTTGTGGTAAAAAAGGACGTCAATTTTGTTTGGGTACAACGTCACACGACAATTGTCAGTTAAACAACGCAGTGCCGTAACGCAAAAAAAGGCCTGGTCATTAAGGGGGTAAATCCTTCCGGGGATGAAGTGGTTAATATTATCAGTACAATTATGAATGCAGAAGTTAAAAGTTAACTATACATTTGTTTCCACTGGCACACTGGTTGTCCAATGCTTGTAAATTGACACTAAATTGACGAAATTTGGCTGGTTCAGTAGGGCCCGCGTGAGATTCGATCCATGTACAGTATGGGCATGCTGATTGTACCCAAGTCAGTCCATCGATTGGCTTGGGTGCAACCAGGCTGTCAGATTTTCTACATTCGATTTCTGCCATCAGCCATGGCCGCTAGCAGTAATTGTTGTGTTCTGCTGGCCAGGAAGGCTCCCCCCTTCCCCGTTGGCAGAACACAGTAGCGCTGTGGGAGGCATTCCCTCATCAACAATGACTGCATTGATTGGGGAATCTAGTGATTTTTCTTTCCTTACATCCATGGTGGAAAAAAAGAAAAACAAGTCCTCTATGGCAGTGTTTCCCAACCCAGTCCTCAAGGCACACCAACAGGTCATGTCTTCAGGATTTCCATTATTTTGCACAGGTGATTTGATCAGTTTCACTGCCTTTGTAATTACCACAGCTGTTTCATCTGAGGGAAATCCTGAAAACATGACCTGTTGGTGTGTCTTGAGGACTGGGTTGGGAAACACTGCTCTATGGGCTGCTTCAATGTGAAAAAGGTTGCCAACCTGGTCCTAGATTTTTAATTACAGAGAGGCAGACTAAATATGATTTGCTATTTTTGTAGAAAGCCCAGAGTGCTCTGTGATATCAGGTCATGGTTTCACCTTATATTGATTATTTATATGTAAAATAAAGATTTTATATAAAGGCAAAAGATACACTGATTAGCCATAGCTTTATAATCACTGACAGGTTAAGTGAATAACATTGATTGCTTCATTACAATGAAAATCGAAAGTCCATGGGATGTATTAAGCAACAAGTAAACATGTTGTCCCTGAAGTTGATGTGTTGAAAGCAGAAAAAATGGGCATCACAGTTTGTTGTATATGGGGTTGCGCAGCCGCAGACCAGTCATGGTGCCCATGCTGGCCTGTGTCCACAGCCAAAAGAGCCTACAATAAGCATGTGAGGATCAGAACTGGACCCCGGAGCCAGGGCCACTGTTAAGGCAGTACAGCCAGCTCTCCTGTACTGGACCTGGACCCCATCAGTTCAAACGGGGGGCCCGGGCACCTACCGAGCAGGAGGTTTGGCTGCACTGTCTTATTGTAGACAATGATCCTCTGCTGCCTCCCCTTGTAGCACTGCCAGCTTCTCCTCTTCTTTCTCCCTTTGGCTGCACTGCAGGGGAATTGGTTATAGCACATTCACCCCTTCCATCTGCTGTCCAAGCCCCCATGTCCCTTTACCCTTGCAGCGATGCCACCTTCCCTCCTCTCCTTTCCTGCTGGCAGCTGCTGCGGGCAAACAGGTGGATGATTCAGGTTAGAGAACAGGGGAAGGGGCCAGTAAATATCTAATTTACTGCCCCTTCCATTCTTAAATGAACACAGTGAGTGATCGGTAGCAATCACTCATGTGTCCATTCATAGTTGAAGCATAGTAAGCTGTATTTACTATGCTTCAGTTTGTGGATGATCAGGAAGCCTCAGAGAACTTCCTATTCATTTATCTGTACAGTTGAGGCTACAGAGAAAGGGACTGATAAACTTACTTATATCACTTTCAGCCTAGGGAAGGGGGCATTTTCCGGTAGGCTGTATGGGGCCCTCCGTAATGTCTAACAGCAGCCCTACATGGAGCAATGGAAGAAGGTGGCCTGGTCTGATGAATCACATTTTCTTTTACATCATGTGGATAGCTGGGTGTGTGTGCTTCATTTACCTGGGGAACAGATGGCACCAGGATGTAGTATGGGAAGAAGGCAAGCCCATGGAGGCAGTGTGATGCTTTGGGCAATATTCTGTTGGGAAACCTTGGGTCTTACCATTCATGTGGGTGTTACTTGACACGTTCCGCCTACCTAAACATTGTTGCTGACCAAGTACAATATATTCCCAGTTGAATGTATTTCTTTTACTTATATATAGATAAATATCTTAGATTTCAAGAAAATCTCACTTTTATGAAAATAGTTATAACTAGTGGTGGCCCATACATACGGGGTGTAAGGGCATCCTAATCCATGCGCCCGGCCCATAATTTACATGCAGGGCACCGGATGCATGGATTCCAATCAGGATTTCTTTTTTTTTTTTTTGAAGCAAGGGATTAGAACCTGAGGCTGTATGCTATAATTGGCTTCAAAAAAGGGAGGGCTCGGGGCGTAGAGCACTGCGCCCTGAGCCCACCCAGTTGTGCGACAATAGCAAATTAATATTTGCTACGGTCTTCCTGATTCTTCACCTGGCCAATCAGGAAGCAGTTCCTGTGACCTGATTGGCCAGGAAGTCTTAGGACTCCCTGGCCAATTGTGTCTCAGGACACACTTCCTGTTCGCCCGGGAGGAGAATCAACGACCCGGTTCTTCATTCCCCCTGACTGGTAATGCCCGTCTCTTGCAGGTGGAGGGGGGTTTGATCGACGCATTTATGTCTGTCTCTAGGGGGGGTGGGTTGGTGGGGTGCAATCGCCTCCCATGGGGTGGGGGTGTTTTAGTTTGCTGCCCCCCCAATATATTAAGCACCGGCCACCACTGGTTAAGACTTGTAATTGTTGCTTACACTGTTTGATGTTTAAAAATATTATTAAAAAGTACCTTTACATTTTAGTTTACAGCTAGAAAAGATTTTTTAGCAGTGACAAAAAATAGTAAATTAAATATGATTGTTTTCAGCCATGGCAACAGTATGTGGGGTTGATTTACTAAAGCTGGAGAGTGCAAACAACGATGCAGCTGTGCATGCTAGCCAATCAGCTTCTAACCTCAGCTTGCTCAATCAGGCTTTGACAATAAAACCTTGAAGCTGATTGGTTTCTGTGCAGAGCTGCACAAAATTTTGCACTTTCAAGCTTTAGTAAATCAACCCCTATGTGTCATCTCATTCCAGAAGTCTGTATGGAGCTTGAAGTGAAATTATTGGCACTGGCCCAGGAATGTTCTTAGGTTTCGTATAATGGCCCTGTCTTTTGTGCCAAGAGTCTTACATATTCTCCCTCCTGATACTTTCTGTAATTTACTGAAATAGCTTATATCAGTATCTACAGAGGCAAAACAAAACAAAGTCTTCCCGGAGCATGAGGGCTTAGCTAAAGAGACAGCATTGCAGTGCCTCCTCTCCAATTATATTGAGTTATGTTAACATTTGTAGCTCTCTTTTGGGGTTATAGAAAAATTGCAAGCTTTATATAAGAAAAGATGAATAACAGCACATACATCCATTGTACAAATAGCTATTATCAGTAATTGCTGGAATTGTGCACATATACCCGGGTATATTTAGTTATTAATAGAGATACCTCCAGATGAATGTTGTAGCAAAGTCCAATTGCAGGGGCCCCTGAGGATGATGAGCGTATGCCTTTGTGTCAGAGATCAGCGGTCATTGGGGGATCCTTCAATGGTTGACCAACCAGCCTGGAATGGAACTTCTGACCAGCAGGAACTGTGATGTTGCACTGGAACTCAGAGTCAGCCTATGTACTCTGTGCTTTAATCCCTCTCTGGTAGTGTATGTTGGGGTATCAGCGAGGCCTGCTGTTCTGACTGGCTTGGACCGACCCGGTGTCTTTTAAGGATCCAGTTTGAGAATAATCTTAGCGTTATAAGAAACACACACACAGACAGTTTGTATGCCAAGATTATTCTGTCTTGTATTTGAGCAAAACATTTATAGTTACTATGAAGGGCGTTACAAAGTTAATGATATTCTGCAACATATATCACCTTATAAGTTAACAATTATACAAAGTTAATAATATTCCAAATAATATGAGACTATAGGTTGGCAATTATAATAATTAGCAAAAACCCCTCCTGGAGCAAAGAGGAGATCTACATCTCGACACACCTAGAGCTATGGGGTTGAGTTAACAGAGAAACGAAAGTAATAACTAATAGTGCTTGTTACAAACTAATTATAGTGGCTGGTTGTACTTGGTACACTAATTGGAGTTAGAGATTAAATCTTGCCTGTACGTGCAAACTGGAAAATGTGAAATGGAAGGGGGGGACACTGAGAGACAGGGGAAGAAAGGATATTTTTAAAATGGAGTCCAGGATAAAATGGCGTTTCAGTGTTTTCTCTACATTCCCCCCATAGTGTATAATAGTTCCTTCTGACTTGGAGCATGGACAAGACATGTAGTGGAGACTTTCTCTCTCTCTCTCTCTTTCCACTTCCTCCTTCCAGGGTTTCAAAGTTAAAAAATGTCCGAAACATGTAGGCTCTTTTTACAGTGTTGTACATGTCTTTTCAATAAAGGAATACCATTTTTTGGATGTCATCCTAAGTGCCGACCATCCCTTTCCTTACTCTGGTACTTAAGGTGTTGGCAGCCTCGAGGTCTGAGCACCAGGTGGAGCTATTATGCGGGAAGGTTGTAGCTCCTACACACCTGTTTTCTCTAGAGCTACATCTGCTGACGGCTTATAAGACTACCTCATTTTAATAGTCCTTATTTAGCTGACCTTTACCTTAGTCATGTCCATAATAAACAAACATTTATAAAATCACTATGCATTTTTGATAAAACCCAACTAAATGTTGGTGTGAAAAGCCTCACAGTTGATTTTCTTTACAAAGAAGCCCCAGCTTGAGCCCACTGATTCTGGGTCAGGGGAGAGCACAAGTTAGTGGAATGCTGTGACACACAAAAGAAGTATGGCCAAAAAAGCGTTGGCCGTACTTCTCTTTTAAGCTTCCTAACTTCTTCCTGCAGTAGAACTGCTTTGGCCTCAAGCTTAGGCCTCCTCCAAACCATCGTACAGCACCACAGTGCACACGTACAAACTTTGTACCTCTCTCAGCCCCTTGCTGTACTGGCCCACTCCCAATCACTTAGCCTTGTTTCCATGTTGGAGGTATGGCTTTTTGGCTGCAATTCTTTCATGAAGACCACATCTGGCCAGGCATATCCGGACAGTAGATGGGTGTACCTGGGTCCCATTGGTTTCCACCCGCTCTGCGCTGATGGCACTGCTGGACATCTTCTGATGTCGAAGGGCAGTAAGAATTATGGGTCTTTCATCTGTTGCATTAAGTTTTCTTGGCTGACCACTGCATCTACGGTCTTCAATGTTGCCCGTTTCTTTGTAATTCTTCAAAAGAGCTTGAAAAGCACACATTGAAACACCAATCTGCTTTGAAATCTTTGCCTGGGAGAGATGTTGCTGATGCAGTATAACTACATTGTGTCTTCTTGTGGTGCTCAGTCTTGCTATGGTGTATGACCTGTGACACGAAACTGTCTTCCACAACACCACTTTAGTAGCAGTGTTTAGCTCTTCTTCACCCAGTTTTAAGCCTCCTACACAGCTGTTTATTTTAATGATTGTGGGGTTGATTTCCTAAAACTGGAGAGTGCAAAGTCTGGTGCACTCTCCAGTTTTAGTAAATCAACCTCTGTGCTTCAACCTACATATGAAATTGATTATCATTAGCTCCTGCTTGGTATAACAGGTTAATCAAACACCTGACTCTAATCCTACAAAATCCCTAAATTTGTGCAAAAAGAACATAAAGGTAACCTAGGCTATAATAAGATTGCCAAGACCCTGAAACTGAGCTGCAGCATGGTGGCTAAGACCACCATATAGCGGTTTAACAGGACAGGTTCCACTCAGAACAGACCTCTCCATGGTTGACCAAAGAAGTTGAATGCACATGCTCAGCGTCATATCCAGAGGTTGTCTTTGGGAAATAGATGTATGGGTGCTGCCAGCATTGCTGCAGAGGTTGAAGGGGTGGGGGGTCAGCCTATCAGTGCTCAGACCATACGCCGCACACTGCATCAAATTGGTCTGCATGGCTTTCATGCCAGAAGGAAGCCTCTTCTAAAGATGATGCAAAACAAAGCCTGCAAACAGTTTGCTGAAGTCAAGCTGACTAAGGACATAGAGTACTAGAACCATGTCCTGTGGTCTGATGAGACCAAGATAAACTTATTTGGTTCAGATTGTGTCAAGTGTGTGTGGCAGCAACCAGGTGAGGTGTATAAAGACAAGTGTGTCTTGCCTACAGTCAAGCATGATGGTGGGAGTGTCATGGTCTGGGGCTGCAGGAGTGCTGCCGGCACTGGGGAGCTATAGTTCATTGAGGGAACCATGAATGCCAACATGTACTGTGACATACTGAAGCAGAGCATGATCCCCTCCCTTCGGAGACTGGGCCTCAGGACAGTATTTCAACATGATATCGACCTCAAACACACCTCCAAGATTACCACTGCCTTACTAAAGAAGCTGAGGGTAAAGGTGATGAACTAGGCAAGCATGTCTCCAGACCTAAACCCTATTGAGCATCTGTGGGGTATCCTCAAACAGAAGGTGGAGGAGCACAAGGTCTCTAACATCCACCAGCTCTGTGATGTCGTCATGGAGGAGTGGAAGAGGACTCCAGTGGCAATCTGTGAAGCTCTGGTGAACTCCATGCCCAAGAGGGTTAAGGCAGTGCTGGAAAATAATGGTGGCCACACTAATTTATACACTATATTAATACTTTGCGCCCTTTTGTTGCCAGTGGTTTATACATTAATGGTTGTATGGTGAGTTATTTTGAGGGGACATCAAATTTACACTGTTATACAAGCTGTACGGGCACGGCTTTACTTTGTAGCAAAGTGTAATTTCTTCAGTGTTGTCACATGAAAAGATATTATAAAAATGTGAGGGGTATACTCACTTTTACAAACACACAAGGTCTGTACCAAAGGTAAAGCAAAAGTGGGCATAACTTTTTTATTAACTTACATAGGCTGTTCAAATTTCACCAAGTTTTACCAATGTAGGTAGAATGACTCTTACTCTATACAAAGATAGTACCCAGCACAAGCAATTGCACCATCGTGGAACCTGATTCTTGAATCCTCTTTGAAAAAATTCAAGTGTGCATGCAGTTGCCATTTGGTGGTTACAGCACTTTATTCTTTGAGCACTTATGATTTATTTGTTGCACCCCGTAGGAAGCTCTATTGTTGAGTGAAACATGTAGGGTATTTTGGTTTCATAAGGATAGGTTTTTGGTGCATGATCACTTTTTACATGGGGATATATTTGGTGGGAAGGGGCTTTTGATCAGTTTGAATTCCTATACTCCCTTGATCAGGGATAGTTGTGTTAGTACACTGCAGCATTGGACAGTCCTTTGGGAAAATGTAGGAGCAATAGGGATACTTTTTCATGAGTGCCTTTGAATAGTGAGGGTTTTTTCAGCGATACGACAATTCTGATACTTCCTCATATACTCCCTCTAATTGCTGCAGTGCAGACAGAGACAAACAAACTGAGAGGGTTTTTTTGAATGCACCCCCCCTATAAGTGAAAACACACATATCCAACATATCAACCTAATAAAATCCTAACATTCTTTAGGTGTCGTCCCTTGGTTTTTTGGTGCGTGGGCATGCACACCTTGTTTGAATTATGCACTGCCATACCCACTTCTTCACTGCCACTTTCACCTTGTCTGTGTCATCAAATCGGTGTTCTGGAAGACTGTCCTTCATTGAACTGATCAAGTGGAAGACAGAGGGCACTAAATCTGGTCTGTATGGTGTATGGGGTACCACTGACCAGCCACATTTGCTGATCACTAGTTTCGTCGCCAAAAGATGATGTATGGTCATTCGCACATTGTCAAGGTGAATGTGGATAGCTTTCAGATTCTTGTTTAGTCACTTCCTTCTGATGGCTTTTCAAGCATCACAATGCACATTTCGCTGGTTAGGGTATAGCCATGGTCCAAAAAATCAAGGAGAATGACACCCTTGTCATCCCAAAAAATAGTCACCACGACTCTCTGTGCTGATCACTAGCTTATTCATGTCGGTGGACACAGTTGATGGTCTCTCAGTGCGTGGTTTGTCTTCAGTGATGGTTTCCCCTACTTTAAACTTCTTCATCCATCTTCACACATTGCTCTTGTCAATAGTCTCATCTCCGTATACATTCGGTAGCCTTCTGTTGATGTGGAACAGCCTGAACGCCTCCTTCGTCAAGCACTCAATAACGACACGTTGCTTCTGCCTGGAATCCATTATTTACCTGCAATGAAAAAGAAGAAGAGTTACTATAGAGGAAGAGTTAGTCTACCAACATGTGAAATTTGAATGACCTACAGTTAATAAAGTTATGCCCACTTATGCATTACTTTCAGTACAAGAGTTGTATGTGTCATTTGATCAACTTACGGTAAATTCAGCAAGTATCAGTGTTTTAAAGACTGAACATTTCAAAATAGAAACTCATGAACTGAGACGTAAGACTAGGATGTGCATGTGCCGGTAGTCGATAATTCAGTTGTTAAGTATCTTAGTGAATAGGCTTGCTGGAAGGAGATCTATTCCTTAAGCGTTATCTGACAGTGAGAGTTGCTCCTAGCAGTGACTTTATGGCTAGCAGAACTTCCTACTGCATAGAGAGACCCACTAGTCACAGCAGATGCAAACAGCAGGGAAGCCCATTTACAACTGTGTACTGGCACTAGCAAAGTGTGAAAACATCTAAGCACGCAGATTAAAAACATATAAGGAAGCTGTTTTGCCTGGCAAACTATTTGTATTTCTATCTATTCAATCCTGAGATATACAGGATCCTCTGCAGAGGATGACAACATTTTTTCTGTTACAATCAGGGACTGCACTGGCGGTTCATTTGACCGCACCTGCCTGCACTGGATCACATAATACTTTTGTACCACGCAATCTGACTGCAGTGCATTTTAACCACTTTCTGCCTGCGTTATAGCTGAAAGACGGCCAACAGTGCGGACTTCCAGTGCCAGGAGGGCATCTATAGATATCCTCAAGTGATTGCGCTGCGGGTGGCCCGCTCTGTGATCGTTGAGTCCTTCGGACTCGGCTGATCACAGAGCAGGGTAAAGGGCCAATCACATCACAGCCCTTTACCCCGTGATCAGCTGTCAGCCGATCACTCTACTTACCCTTAGTGCTGCCTGGCCTTAGATCCCAAGACGGATTGAAAAGAGTTACACAAGTTACATATCCCTTAGCTAGTAAGAGCTCACATGTATGTATCAAATGTGAATTTAGTGATCACTCTGTCTGGCAGGTATGCCGGTATCACAAATCAAATATTTGTATATGTTAAATAAATTTTTAATATGCATGTGTGTGTATATATATATATATATATATATATACAGTATCTGTGTATTTAGATGTTTTGCCTAGAGTTCATTTACAATATAATTATAACCCCAAAGTGATAAATATTACCACTCCTAAATAATGCTTGATAAGACAAAGTAACCTCATTATTTAACAAAAAAACAAAAACTTACAGACCTGCAACATGTTTGTAGAGCATCAAAGCTGCGTATTTCTTTGTGCTTTCAATTTGGCTCTCACCATCTGCCTTAGTCATCTGTTCATATATTATTTTATTATCGCTATGTATTATTAAATTGTAACATGAATCAAGGAAAAGAGAGACATCTGTGGACAGTTAGTGGTTAATATTATGAAATACAGCTTGAATTGTAATTAATTAAATTTTGCTGCTGTGTGTGTTTGTAATTGTATAATGAAGATACATTTGCATAATTGCATATTAAAATCTGCTAGAATCAAACCCTACTAAAATGATTTAGTTTTTAGAAATTGTCGTGTCTGAAATATTGCTGCTTGTTTACTTCCAGCGAGTGGAAAGCAGAGTGCCATCCCGGAGATAAAGATGAATTGCAGTTAGTGGAATTGATGCAGACTTCTATGGTAAAGCTGGGAATGTAGAGGATATTTTTGTATTTTATTTTCCTTAGATATATATGTAAAAGACATAAGCTTAAATCCCAACTTTGGGCTCCAGGTTCCCCACAGAGGAACCATCCCCCCCATGAGGCCGCCGCTAGCTGTATGCTATGTTTTTTTTGTAAACCTCTTCTGGATGATCTCATGGCATACTAGGTTCTCTTCTTCTTTGGTCTTCTACCAGTGATGAGCAGTCCTGGATGATGCAAAGAGTGTTACTGACTTGATGACATTTACATCAATGCACTGTGAGTGCAGGGCTCCATGTTCAATGACAACCTGCACTCACTGTATGTCCTCATTCTTCCACAATCAATGAAGCTGGGTGTTTTTCAACTTGAAATACTGAAGACATCTTGTGGCAAAGAAGATGTACTGCTGGGGACAACTCTGGATTAAAAGAGAGTATTACAGCTAGCATTGCTGGCTGGCAGTATAGTTGCAATCTGCCAGAAGCTGGCAGTGTTTATGAGCACATGCAGAAATCTCATGGCGCATACGTATGCCATGTCCTACATACCTGGAAGACACCAGTGGAACATATGCATACACACCAGGACTTTTAAGATGGCGGAACGGAAGAGCATCACGGGGAGGCCATTTATTCAGCAGTTTAGTTCTGCTTTAACATGTTCAAGCTTTTATGAGATCTTAGTGATTGGGTTTAGGTCCACTTTAAGGCTTACAAAGAATTGATTACTTGGACCTAAGCACATGGAATGCCTATGACTACTAATACCAATATATATACTGTCCTCGGTACACTGACTGATAGAATTGTCTCCATATTAAGTGCTCCCAAAAAATCAGGTTCCTGTAAACAAAGAATTTTACACTTTGGGGTGCCCTGGTGCAATCAAGTATTGCTAGGATGACAAACACAAATCCTGGTTAGGAGGATTATGTACCTAATGTGAATTGCAATTGATGATATTTGACAATTTACCAAACAGGAAAAGTTGATGAGCCACAGTGCCACATCTGCATTTCAAAAATTATGACTATAGGCTTATAGAATTCGATAAAAAAATGTCTATTGTGAAAACGATTGATTGTTATTCAATTTTAACAATGATGTGATTTAATTCTATTAAATACATGTGACACATTTATACCTTTTTGTGTTCTTGCTTCATTAAATTCCACCAATTTGAGTGTTTCATTTCTACAGTTTAGCTTTAAAGAGTAACTCCACTTTTGCAGAGAAGTAAAACAATCCCTTCTGCGTGATCAATGTACATTTCTGGATTTTAAGAAACTTTGTAGCAGATTCCTACTTGTGTCTGTTCTGAAGAAATAGTAGTTTGATTCATCATGCCCTGTGCAGATGGATTCTGAGTGGGAGGGTCTGGTTCATTATAATCAGCTGGCGTACTCTCAATATTCTGATGAGAAAAGTTGCAAGGTCTCAATTCCCCTAGAACAGTGGTCTCCAAATTGCGGCCCCGGGGACCAGAAGCAGCCCTTTGCTTGCTTTTTTTCCAGCCCTTGGGGCACTGTTTCATCCACTGATACTAACAATGGGGCATAATTCCCCCCACTGATACCAGTGAAGGGACAAAATTCCTCCCAATGATGGGGCACTACTCCATCCCAGTGACCCCAACGATGGGGAACAATTCCTCCCAATGGCACCAACAATGGGGCACAATTCCTCCCACTGACACCAATAATGAGGCACAATTCCTTCCAAGGACACCAACGATGGGGCACAATTCCTCCTACTGACACCAATGATGGGGCACAATTCCTCCCACTGAAACCAACGACGGGGTACATTTACTCCCAATGACGCCAACAATGGGGCCTAATGACCCCAATGATGAGGCACAATTCCTCCCAATGGCACCAACAATGGGGCCCAATGACCCCAAAGATGAGGCACAATTCCTTCCAGGGACACCTACGATGGGGCACAATTCCTCCCACTGACACCAATGATGAGGCACAATTCCTTCCAAGGACACCAACGATGGGGCACAATTCCTCCCACTGACACCAATGATGGGGCACAATTCCTCCCACTGAAACCAGCGATGGGGTACATTTACTCCCAATGACGCCAACAATGGGGCCTAATGACCCCAAAGATGAGGCACAATTCCTTCCAGGGACACCAACGATGGGGCACAATTCCTCCCACTGACACGAATGATGGGGCACAATTACTCCCACTAAAACAAACAATGGAGCATTATTTTTTTTCCTCAATGACGTTGGAACCTTTTCTACTCCCAATGGCCACAGTCCGTCCCCCCCTACAGTCTGAGGGACAGCAAACTGAACTTTTGTTTAAAAAGTTTGGAGACCCCTGCCCTAGAAGCTATTAACCCTTGGGGGAGTATCTCACCAAAAATTAAATTTCTATAGCAGGAAGTTCCTAAAATCTGACTTGTATCCCAGACTTCTGGGAAAATAATGAGGCAATCACCCAAGTAGGAAATTACATTTCTGGGAGGCGTTCTGTACACCATCTGTGTACAGAACACCTCCAGGTTGCCATATTGCATTTTAAAGAAAATTATAGCGCTGCAGATTGAAAAGGAAAGGTAATAACATTAAATTACATTATGGTCTATATAGCAATTGTACAGGATATGCTGTATTATGTTGTATTTATTTGCTACATTTTTCCATGAAAGCGGAGTTACCCTTTAACAATAATTTGTATTTCGCTTCAGTATGAAGAAGTCTGCAAAAAGCTTTGATGTTTTATTTTTTACCTGAAGAAGTTTTAATGTCCCAATTTCCACCTTGTGACTGGTAAGTAAGTGATTAAGTTACCGCAGTGAGATATGTCACTTCTATTGACTGGAAGCAAAGGCAGGAGTACAGACTGTAAGTCTGAAGCTGGAAAGTCTGGTTCAATAAATGCGTCTGCTGTTTGTTACCTTAGACAAGTCACTTTATATTTTAGTGCGGCACACAGTGAAGAGTTTATCTAGGGGCTCAATGAACTACCCTTCAGAATTCTGACAAGGGCAGCATGACATACACTGCAAGTGCCATATGTCACCAGTTTAAAGGGAAAATATAGTAGATTTTAAGCTGTATTTCCACTTTTACAGTCAAATTTGAAAAAGGTGTTCCTATTAATGCAGCATACATATAGTATATACTGTGTTTGTACAGTCAATATAAAAAGTCTACACACCTCTGTTAAAATGTCAGGTTTCTGTGATGTAAAAAAACGAGACAAAGTTAAATAATTTCAGAACTGTTTCCACATTTAATGTGACCAATAGACTGTACAGCTCAAATGAAAAACAAACTGAAATCTTTTTTTCTTTTGGGGGGGGGGGGGGTAAAAAAACGAAAATAATGTGGTTGCTTAAGAATGCACACCCTCTTATAACTGGGGATGTATTATAGCTGTGTTCAAAATTAAGCAATCACATTCAACTCATGTTAAATAGGAGTCAGTACATACCTGCCATCATTAACAATGCCTCCGGTTAACCCCAAATAAAGTTCAGCTGTTCTAGTAGGTCTTTCCTGACATTTTCTTAGTGGCATCCTACAGCAAAAGCCATGGACCGCAGAGTAAGCTGACCAGATTTTTAAAATGAAATCCAGGGACATATTTACAGTCTCTCAAGTCTCACTCTCCGGGCCCCGGCTACTATTGGGTTGGGAGCGGAGGGAAATCACTCAGCCAGGGAAGGCAAGGAGAAAGGCAGGCAGGCGGCTGGCCGGGACTTTAGCCAAGGCAGAAGAACATGCAAGTGGGAGCAGAATGGGCATGCGCCCAAAACGGAAGAAATAGTCCCTCTGCTCTGACCAGCACATGATCATCAGAAAGGGGCACAGATAATGGAAAAAAATACACCCCCTAAGCTAGTAGGAGCAGTGGAGCCGGCGTGTGTATTTCAGAATCGTTTTTTTAATTCTGCACTGACTGTCTTTGAAATTGCCCGGGCCCCTGTTCCCCCTTGTCCGGGGACAAAACTGGGGACAGACTTGGTCCGGGGACAATGTCCTCAATCCAGGGACTGTCCCCTGAAACTGGGGACGTCTGGTCACCCAACCACAGAGAGCTTCCAAAGCATTAGAGGGATCTCATTGTTAAAAGGTATCAGTCAGTAGAAGGGTACAAAAGAATTTCCAAGGCATTAGATGTACCGTGGAACACAGTGAAGACAGTCCTCATCAGGTGGAGAAAATCTGGCACAACAGTGACATTACCAAGAACTGGACGTCCCTTCAAAATTGATGAATAGACAAGAAGAAAACTGGTCAGGGAGGCTGCCAAGAGGCTTACAGCAATATTAAAGGAGCTGCAGGAATATCTGGCAAGTACTGGCTGTGTGGTACATGTGACAACAATCTCCCCTATTCATCATATGTTTGGGCTATGGGGTAGAGTGGCAAGACGGAAGCCTTTTCTTACCAAGAAAAACATCCAAGCCCGGCTAAATTTTGCAAAAACACATCTGAAATCTCTCAAAAGCATGTGGGAAAATGTGTTCTGGTCTGATGAAACCAAGCTTGAACTTTTGGGCCATAATTCCAAAAGATACGTTTGGCACAAAAACACCATTGCACATCACCAAAAGAACACCATACCCACTGTGAAGCATGGTGGTGGCAACATCATGCTTTGGGGCTCTTTCTCTTCAGCTGGAATAAGGGCCTTAGTCAAGATAGAGGGAATTATGAACAGTTCCAAATACCAGTCAATATTGGCACAAAACCTTCAGGCTTCTGCTAGAAATCTGAACATGACAATAATGCAAAGCATACATCCAAATCAACAAAGGAATGGCTTCACCACAAGAACATTGAAGTTTTGGAATGGCCCAGCCAGAGCCCAGACCTGAATCCGAATGAAAATCTGTGGTCAGGAGATGCCCTCACAATCTGACAGATTTGGAGAGTTTTTGCAAAGAAGAGTGGGCTAATATTACCAAGTCAAGATGTGCCATGCTGATAGACTGCTGTAATAAAATCAAAAGGTGCTTCAACAAAGTATTAGTTTAAGGGTGTGCACACTTATGCAACCATATTATTTTAGTTTTTTATTTTTACTTCCCTCCGCCTAAAAGATTTCAGTTTGTTGTTCAACTGAGTTTATAGGTCACATTAAAGGTGTAAATAGTTCTAAAATGTCAGCAGAAGTGGAAATAGACTTTAAGAGAGCACATATCGTATGTTTTGTGTACAAAATAGTGTTCAATGTAAATTGTACATGGTTACATGCTTGCTGTATCATACTTTCAATATAATATTTAGGGATGGGCCGAACACGCCCTGGGTTCGGTTCGCACCAGAACTTGCGAACAGGCAAAAAATTTGTGCGAACACGCAAAAGCCGTTAAAATCAATGGGACTCAAACATGAAAAATCAAAAGTGCTCATTTTATATGCAAGTTATTGCCCTAAAAAGTGTATGGGGACCTGGGTCCTGCCCTAAGGGACATGTATCAATGCAAAAAAAGGTTTTTAAATGGATCGTTTTTTCAGGAGCAGTGATTTTAATAATGCTTAAAGTGAAACAATAAAAATGAAATTTTCCTTTAAATATTGTGCCTGGGGTCTACCTGTAAAAGGGCGCACCTCTGTGATGTTTAGAACATAGCCAGAGCAAAATGACAAAAAAAAAAAACAATTGTAATTTATTATCACGGCTGTAATGTATTACCAGTTCCCGGCAATAAAGATAAAAATCACTGAAAAAGCATTGCGTTGGGGGGGGGGGGGGGGGGGGGGGGGGGGGGGGGGGGGGGGGGGGGGGGGGGGGGGGGGGGGGGGGGGGGGGGGGGGGGGGGGGGG
>BLSH010000756.1:1104379-1125766 GCA_018402905.1 Glandirana rugosa | reverse complement strand
GTCACCCGCCTGCAGGAAATGTACTGTGGGCGGGTGGCTAGTGGTTAAGCCTGTGATCGGCTCTCATGA
The DNA here is from genome assembly GCA_018402905.1 of Glandirana rugosa. Classification (NCBI taxonomy): domain Eukaryota; kingdom Metazoa; phylum Chordata; class Amphibia; order Anura; family Ranidae; genus Glandirana; species Glandirana rugosa. The sequence continues at coordinate 1,125,697 of BLSH010000756.1, read as the reverse complement.
AAAAGTGATCTGGGTGGCTATAGAGCTGCTTCATCACTTTTATAGTATGAAATCTGCTTGCCCCCCCCCCACCTCTGGTACCAGATGTGGAGAAATGGGAGAACTTAGGACCAAGTGTGAACTTTTTGCTCCAACTCCTGCTTACAGTAAAGTATGCCTGGGATTGTTCTTGTTGTTAGAGGGAGAGACTGAGTTAGAAGTGTGCTTTCCAGCAAAACATTGGCTACTACAAATTACTGTTGCTACCGGCAACCACCAGCAAAGTCAGCAAGTTGGGACAAGTTCTGCTAGTGTCAGACAACCTGCAAAGTTGCATCCTTCACACAAGGGGTTACAGCTACGTGACATGCAGCAAGCCTGCTTATCAGGACTTTTGGCGCCAGCTCGTCTGGTAATGTGGGAGCGGCGCCATGCCCTGGAGGAGTCTCAGCGCTTGCAACTTGTAGCAGACACCATGAGACAGAGGAAGATGGCGGAAGGTGGTAATCCCTTGCCAGTGCTGCCTTGGTTGTCAGATAAGCCGGAGAACACCCTGATAGACACGGGGGTCCAATTGGACTCGCATTGGGAGGCGATTGACGGAGAGGAGCGGCTGTGCCTGATCTGCCCGGACTGTCGGATCCGTCACTGCCTGGGCCCGGTGCGGCCATTGTGATGAGCCACTTATTTGGTTGGCATCTGTGCAGCAGGGTCCACAGTACTACAATGTGGACCTGCTGTCCAGGACGTATGTTCTGCAGCCACGGAGGTCTCGGAGGGCTGAGTCGGGCCTGGTGTCACTACCCAAAGGCGGGGGGGAATTGCAGCCTAGCGACTCCCCTGCGAAATCGGAGGACACGGAAAGACAGAAGAAGGCTGTCGTGGCCTGTGGCCTGGCCGGGGACCTGGGTACCGTGAGTTCTAATATGCAGGAATCTGGGGTCCCTGAAATGCCAGGCATAACTTACCCCATGGCCATCCCAGTGGAGCTGGAGCAAGCGAGCAAGGGAGGAGAGTGCCTGGAGGAGCTAGCTGGGGATGTTGGGGAAAGGGTCATAGACTGGGGGTCCCCCAGACTGGTCGCAGAGTTTGGGTCCATGGAGCACCTAGCAGAATGGTCATCTCCCAGTGAAGGGTCAGAGGAAGAGTGGGTGAAGGGAGGATCACACCCTAGTGATGTCCTGTCGGAGGAGGAGAATGAGTCTGGACCCTCACTACAACTGAGCCCTGCACCAGGAATCCCCAGTATCATCAGCCACCTTTTCTACAATAGGCCCTCCACTACCCAGACCAGAGCAGAAACATACCATCAGCATGTGGTCAAGTCATTGGACACTCTAGTTCGGCTGGGGAGAGGGAAGATGAAGAGTCTGCCAAGGCTCTCCCCGTACCAGCGAGAAATCCAGTGTAGAGTTGCTCTGGAGTGGGGCCTAGATTACCCTTACGTGTCACCCCAGGTCATGGACATTTTGGAGAACTCCCAGGAAGAGTGGGAGAATGACATGACCTGGGAATACCTCCATGTGCCTAAGCCCTTGCGGGGACCGGAGAGCAGCCAGTGGGAGAGATTCCTGCAGTTGAAGAAGGAATGGAGTCTGGACAGAGCTATCTGGAAAGACTGCATTGTGATCGTTAAAGCAGGACAGCCCGCAAGGAGCTATTCTATTTCTGTTCGGGGGGAGGAGGACAGTCAGGTGAGATTGCCTGATCCTCACTACTATGTGTAAGACTGTGATGTTGTACAGCCTATGCAGCACACTCCATGGACTGCCGGAGGAGTAGTGGAGTGTGCACTTTCCCCTGAATGGCAGGACAAACCAGTCTGCCACCCTGTGCCCAGTGGAAGAGACTGTTTCACTGCAAGGACACTGGGGTGAAGTTTGCTCCTGTTTTCACTACTTTTGGAGGACCTGTTGCTCGGGGAGGGGCCCCTCCCATCAGGAAGCTTTGAAAAAAAAACTATGGACTTTCTTTGTTTCTGCTCCTGCAGTGGGATCATAACCCCTCACTGACAGGGCAGGCAGGTGAAAGCAAAGTTTCTTTGATTGTTGCTCTACTGGAGGCTTGTAACCCCCTCGCAGTAGACCTGTTTGTAGATAGTTATAGTTCATTTTTCTCTCTTCTCTTAGGATTCCAAAGATGGACCGGCTGGTCATTCTCATCTGACAAGAGTAAAGTCAACTACCTACTACTAGTAATTATGTGGACAAATTACTTTTCTCCCGAGGAAAGTGCTTCGGTCCAGAAATGTATATTGTGTATGTACATGGTTAGCTGCAGGGACTTGTTGCTAGGAGTGTATTATACTGTACAGTGTGGATAATTTACAGAGTATTGGTATATTTTTGTACTTAAATTATTTGTACAGTTCCCCATCCAAGGTTGTTCCCTTTTCCCCTTCCACTTTTTGATTATGGGATGCCTGTGCTCCTGGGCTCCAGGAGCTAATTTTTCTACATTTTTTATTGGGGGGGGGTGGTGGGTGAGTGTAACGCCCCCTTAGTGATAGGTGCATTTTTATAGTGAATTTTGTTAGGAGAGGTAAAATCTAGTCAGGCCTGACAGTAAGTGCAGGCCTGATTGTTTTGATCTGGGCTGGGGAGTGGCTCAGAGAAGGCTGAAGATTGAAGGAAGGAACAGCCCTTGGATACTCCTCCCTTTTTGAGCTGGAGAGCTCTGGAAAAGGGGATGGATGAGGAGGTGTCACTTTCTGATGTATGACAAGGACCCCTGACCAATCCACAGTCTGGATTAGGAGGGGGCAGGCCTCCTTAAATACAATGATCTGCCAGCAGTGGGAGGAGAGTGTCAGATGGAAGAGGGAGGTGTAGCAAAGGTGCTGTGGAGGCCTCACCCGGGAAGGGAGCCCCCAGTCTGGGGGGGGGGGGTGACCTTGAGGCCTGGTGGCTTGGGTGCAGCCAGGAAGAGGAGTTGGTTCCTGGAGCGGCACAAGGAAGCAGGAGAGGCTACATAGAGGACTCTTTAAAGAATCCACCGGTGTCGGTGAGTGGCAGCCCCTGGGAGTTGGATGAGAAGGCTGTACCAGACTGGGGAGAAGACAGTGGATAGTCTGTAGAAGTTGGAGAAGCCAAGCGGGGGACCACTGGACAGTAAGGCAGGCCGGAGGGGCCTGGAAGATGGATGGGCTGGGAGCTGTAGTTCATCCAGTGCCCAGCTAGCACTAATGTATTTAGTTAAACAAATGAGGGTCCATGGCTTCACAAATGGGAGTCCGTGACCCTTACCCACAATGGGTGGTCCGAAGGCTCTGCCAACAGTAAAAGCAGGCTTCACCATGTGCTAGCTGTGGTGGAAGAGGAAGTGTCATGGAGGTCTGATAAATTGCCTTTCAGGCCGGTAACAGCGGGGAGTGTGCAGGAGAGAGGAAGGAGGAGAGTAACGGTCAGCAAGTGTATGTGGTGGAGAAAGAAGGGGTGTATATACGGTAGTGTATATAGAAGATCCCGTGATTGATTCTTGGGCCTCCCACAGTCCCTATCCCCATCCAAGTTTAACCCCTAAATAAAACAACTCTTCAGTGACTCCGGGTGTGTGGCAGTCGTGTGATTGAGGACAGTGGGCAGGTGGACCACAATTACCAGCCACCCCCAAGAGGGAACATGTCTACATAGGAAAATCCACACTGAGAAAAATACAGAAACAACAATCAGTGACCTCTCCTAATAATATGAGCTGCCTGACTGTTATGCTTTTCTAATAGCTTCATCACTTTCTGAGCAGGCAGATCAGAGGTTTGAACTTCAGTCTGACTTTGCTTGCTTTGTCTTTGCCAGTGTCAGTGATAAAGAAAGAATTGAAGCCAATAGAAACAGCCAGGTGATTAGCATTTTCAGAAAAGGGGAGTCAGGCAGCCCACAGTTTGCTTTAACATAGTGCAGCTTCCCTCTCTGTGTACAAATCTCCAGCCAGCTGGTACACTGGAATACACAGGTGTCTATTAGCATAGCACAAACCGTACATAATTAGCCTAGATACCCAAATATAATGTTGCGGGTCCATCCGTATTCCATGCCACCATACAACGCACAGGTGCAAGCTCGCCTTCTGCCAAATAACAGCGCAAAACAATAAAAGCTTAATGCGGCCTAAATGTGCTGTGCACAAAGCCACCCAACCGATGCGGCAAGAGCTCCCAGTGGTGACGGATTTTTGAGGAATTCTAATTAGCATGCAGTTAATCAGCTAGCATTGCTGTGTGTATTGCTAAGCCCTAATTGATTAATAGTGCTTTATTCAAATCCAAAGACTCTTTAGGAATTTTGAGGTTTTGAAGGAGAACTGGCAAGATGGGTTGATTGGATTGCATTCTACATAAATGAAGGCCTAGCTCCAGCAAAATTACATGTTTTAAGTATGAATAGGGTGACTGCATTGGGGAGATGTTCTCTCACTTCCTGTTTGTGAGACGCCTGTACAAGGAATGTGGGGGGCATTGGTCAATGGGATAGGAATGCACAAATAGCAATAAAAACATTACTAGGAATTGTAACTCTGTCACACTTTCTTTTTTTAGTTTCCTGCTGGAGAAATGTTACATCTCTTCCTATCCTGACAGAGAGAAAAGAGGAAATCTCCTCAGTAAAGCTGGGTTCCCACATATGCAAATTGGATGAGGGTTTCTCCGCATCCAATTCGCATGACAGGCAAGTCTGGCTGGAGCAGGTTCACACATGGTGGTCCAGATTGAAAAAGGGTCCGGTGCGCCTTTTGGTCTGGTTCAGGTGCAAATTTAGGCTAAAATTTGGGCCTGAATGGCTCCTGAACCGGTGTACAGGAATGCGCTGGACGCCAGGCACGAACCCGCGGCTGCACATGTATGAACCCGGCCTTAAGATAGGTTCACATCTTTGCGTATTGGGAATGCACACAAAATCAAAGGCTTTCCCGATAGCACAGAAACATGCTTAATTGTTAATGACACCCCCACGCATCTGAAAATTCTCAGTGTCTCAGCGAGAAACAAACCCATGGTGCTCAAGCATCACGTGGTAAGATATGCCGCATTTTTGGAAAAGTTAGGGACTTCTTTTCTGCATTTCTCACGCTGCCCTACACGCAATCTGCAGGAAAGTGCCCGTGCTCGTATTTTATCATGATTACATGATAGTTTACATTTTGGGGTTGTATTAAATATGTGCAAAGAGAGATCACACAAAAACTTGTAGGTATAACATTTAATCAAAGTGAATGTAAACCCCATTCATGAGATCTGACCTGGGCACATATATCTGTAGTGTTTACTTATCTCTCTCCAAAGCTCTAAGTGCCATGTCTTGCTGCTGCTCTGTTCCTCTGTTATCAGCAGAGTCACTTCTGACAAGTTCTCCTACACATGAGATAGATAACAGCAGCTGGAAATTTGTGTCGGGAGGGAGCTTAGAACGAGATTAGCTATTAGTCTATTCACAGCACAGCTCTGTATGTTCCTTTGTTCCTCTGGCTATGTGGAGTGTGGGGTGTGCCTTTCCTCCAATCAGCTCTCACACAGTGTATGTCCAGACTCCCCACCCACTGCTGAAAGAGGAAACAAGATTTGTAACACGATCTGCACTTTGCAAATAATGTAGAAAGGGAAAGACAGCAGATATACATGTAAAACTTATGTAGGGAGATTTGTTTCATCTCTGTGTATCATCTGAGGCTGTTCACTTCACTGGGTATATGTGAGGGTTTACATCCACTTCAAGTAATGATAGATACCGATAAGTAATAATATTAGAAAATATAATACGAATACTTAACTAAAGATGCTGTTTCTGTCACGGGTCCCTCCATTATATGGTGTTGCACAGGTGACCAGAATCAGACACATGCATGATAGTAGCTCTGATACAGGACAATTATTACAAATTTTAGCTGTAGTATATATAGGACTTGAATGTAAGGAATGGCCAACCCATCCCCCTTGGAGCAACTAGACCTTGTAAAGTGGTTGTAAACCCCATTTATGAAATTTGACCTAAGCACATATATCTGTAGTATTTACATATCTCTCTCCAAAGCTCTAAGTGCTGTTTCTTTCTGCTGCTTCATTCCTTTGTTATCAGCATGAGTCCTTTCTGACAAGTTCTCCAACACACGTGATAACAGTAGCTGAAAATTTGTATCAGGGAGGGAGCTTAGAGGTAGATAAGCAGAGAGCTTGTATTTTCAGCTCTGCACATTCCTTTGATGCTCTGCCTATGTGGAGGGGGGGGGGGGTGTGCCTTTCCTCCAATTAGCTCACACAATGTAAGCCCAGACTCCACACCCACTGCTAAATGAGGAAGAACGATTTGTAACACAATCTGCCCTTTACAAAGATTGTAGAAAAGGAAAGACAGCAGATATACATATAAAACTTATGTAGGGAGATGTGTTTCATCTCTTTGTATCATCTGAGGCTGTTCACTTTGCTGGGTATAGGAGAGGGTTTACAACCACTTTAAGGATTTGGTCCGTTTGCAATGACATTTCTTTGGCATGAAGTCAGCTAAGGTCCCCAGAATATTGGAGGCTTCCTTAGATATTGTGAGACAACTTTAATAAGCAAAATATCAAATATTTAATTCCCTATCAGCTCAATTGTACCTGTGTAATGAGAGCTGAGCCTAGTCACAGACAGCAATAGGGATGAAGTTTTGGTTTGCCGCAACCATGGGTTCATGGCGAATTCACAGAATTTGTGAGATTTGCTGCCACAAATAATGAACAATTTATATATGCCATCAGCCATATCCCTGGTCAGCTGAGTCACAAGAGCCAATAACGTGAAGGAATGGATAATCCAGCGGCCCCTTTCTATAAAAGGGATGAGATCGCAGCAGCCATGTTGTGTTGCAGACCTGACTTTAAGTTTAGGCTGGGTTCACATATATGAGGTTACACCGCATCCAATTTGCATGACACTTGAAGACACATTGTTTTCAATGTGTCAGGTTCACACAGGTGCGGTGCATTCGCAGTCCGCATTGCACAGAAAATGTGTGCGTTTTCTGTGCAATGCGTTGCGAATTCCCAGGCCATCCTGTTCAATGGGAGCGCATCTGACCTGCAGATGTGCTCCGCATTGAACGGCAATTTTACGGGGATCTTTCCCCTCCTCACTGCACCTGATGAGCTGCGAGAATGGATAGGAGCTGCCTAACAGCGGCTCTACCCCTTCTCAGCAGCAGACAGGCTGGAATTCGCACTGCAATGGTGTGAATCCAGCCTGAAGAAATTGATTTTGGCAGTGGTACATGTCCCCATACCAGTTTCTGGCTTCCCATGTCTTTTGTTTAACAATAGCTTGTTTATTAGACCTACAAACGGGCAGAAGTTTATAACACGGTCGGCTCCCTATAGACTTCAATGGAGTTCATTGCAAACTTTGAACTTCAAGCAAGATTCATGAAACTGTTTGAAAATCGAACATAGGAAGCTTTGCTCACCCCTGGACAGCAATATAAACCTAACAAAGGCTCAGTTTTCCCCACATCATCTAAAGCTAATTTGCTGGGGTTGGGCAAAACTAGTTACCACTTAAAAAAAAATGAGGAGAGCAGTTCATTAAAATAATGTACTGTATTTCTAATCTCAAGAACAGAAGTGTATTATATTGCAGGTTAACATGATATATGTCTATGTTTCTTGTACAACAGATGCTATTCACCAATCAGCCAGAACATTATGACAGCCGTGACACATCAAAGCATGGACTCCACTAGACCTCTGAAGGTATGCTGTGGTCTCTGGCAACAAGCCTTCAGTAGCAGATCTTTTAAAACAGAACTCCGGGAAAGAACTTTTTTCCATGTCCTTGTTGCTGATCTCCTACCTTCACCAACTATGCCATTCATCCTCTGCTGAGCTATGTAGTTCCTCTGTAGTAGCCTGCTGAACTTGCTGAAAAACCATTATTCCCCTGTGACAGCCGGTTTGGAAGACCACTGGCCGTTCTCCATCCTGTACTGGCAGGCAGCGGTCTGGAATGCCTTCCTGTAGTTTTCTAAGAGCCCAGCAGGCATTTCTATTTCCGCCTGCTGGGCTGTAGTGAGTGGAGGGGGTCTCACAGCACCTGGTCTGTGCCACCCATAGAGGTTTTTTCCTCCTCCCTCCTCCTCCTCTCTGCCAGCAGCGCCCCCCTCGTCCGCCTGCCCGCCATCTCTCATCAGTGATAGCAGAGATCTCCTGCTATGTCATGCCTGGTATTTCTGGAATGCCTATTTTTTTCCTTCCACAGCCGTATTGTGATACACAGTGCAGAGCGCACAGTTCCAATACAGCTATGACAGGAGAAAGTTACAGAGCGGAGTTTACATAGCAAGCATGCCAGACATTCCAGAAATACCAGGCATGTTGTAGCAGAAGATCTCTTCTATTTCTGGAATGCCTGGCATGCTTGCTATGTAAACTCCGCTCTGTAACTTTCTCCTGCCATAGCCGTATCGGAACTGTGTGCTCTGCGCTGTATATCACAATACAGCTGTCACAAGAGAAAGTCACAGAGCGGAGTTTACATAGCAAGCATGCCAGACATTCCAGAAATACCAGGCATATAATAACTGGAGATCTCTGCTATCATTGATGAGAGATGGCGGGCAGGGGGGTCGCCGCACTGATGGGCACTGATAAGCGGCACTGGTGGGCACGGTGTCACCGCACTAATGGGCACTGATAACCGGCACTGGTGGGCATGGTGTCACTGCACTGAAGGGCACTGATAAGCGGCACTGATGGGCACTGGTGGGCACGGGGTCACCCCACTAATGGGCACTGATAAGAAGCACTGGTGGGCACAGTGTCACCACACCGATTGGCACTGATGGGCACTGGTGGGCACGGTGTCACCGCACTGATGGGCACTGATAAGCAGCACTGGTGGGCACTGTGTCATTGCACTGGTGGGCACGGTGTCACTGCATTGATGGGTACTGATAAGTGGCACTGGTGGGCACTGTGTGACTGTGTGATGGGCACTGTGTGACCGCACTGATAAGTGGCACTGGCATGACCGCACTAATGGGCACTGATAAGTGCCACTGGTATGACCTCACTGATGGGCACTGCTAAGCGGCACTGATGAGGCTGCACTGTTTACTGACACCGTACACTTCCATATAGCTGTAGGAGGGTTTTCCACCGTCCCTTCAAAGTTTCATTTTTATGTCTTATTTTCAGTGTGATGTGTATTGTGTGTTACATATCACAGAGGCCGGTATTGTGGTGATATTGAAGTTTGAGACTGTATTGTGTTATTGATTAGTTGGTTAACGCTGCACTTTTTGGTGTTTTTCTCATGCCCACATTTACTTGTGACACCTGCTGATATAAAACATCCCAGCTCTCTTTCTGTATTGCGGCTAGGGATGTTCTCATACACCATAGGTAAAACTGTCCACATAGACAGTCCTCCGCACCCCCGGCTCTCACCGCTGTCAATCTGCAATCGCGACCGGGAAGACTACCCTGCAGTAGAACAATCTGAAAGCAGGGCTTGAAGTGCTCATGAAACACAGCGTGGAAGGAATGACGTTGATGGTGGTGTTTATGATATGGCAGGAAGATATACCCGCCTGTTTCCAGGAAGAAGTGCCCTTGACTGATGGAGTGGTCACGCGGGTGACTTCTTTTAAAGAGGGGGGGAGGCTGTCCAGACACCACCCCCACAGAGGGCCCCAGGGAGAGAGCTCAGTGCCAGTTGGGACAGATGACATTGGGACAAGTGCCCCTCCGGCCTCGTTTTACTCTAATATGAGAAGATTGGTGGATAGCTTGGTGAAGAATGGATATGAGAATGCGAACCAAGGCTATCGGAGACTCTGATTCTTCTGGGGATTGTTACCCACCCCTACTGGTGAAGAAGAGTTTGAGAACTGGATGAGCCAGGCCATACAGGCCACTGAGGAATGGAGTGTCTCAGAGGCTGTGAAACAAAAGCAGTTCAGTGAGAGTCTTCGAGGCCCAGCAGCAGAAGTAATTCAGAATCTGAGGATGGTCAAGAAGGCCTGTGGTGCTATGGAATGCTTTGTATGCAGTATTAGGGAGAATTGAGACCATTGCAGATCTGTTGTATAAATTCAACCACATTCATCAAGAGAGGGGGGAGAAACTTTCAGAATGCATTTCCTGAGTAGATAGAATGCTGCTTCAGATCATCCTCAAGAAGGGTATTGACCCGAAGGATGTGGACCAGGCCCACCTTGATTGAGTCTTGCCCTATCATTAAGTTGTTATTAAAAAGGACCCAGATAGTCCCTGCATACCCTGAACTAAAGAGGAAAGTGGGGGAAGAGGAAGCTTTATTGGGGGAGAATAATTGGGGAACCCGAGAGCTGGGCGTTCGTGGATTAAGAAGGGAAAAGGTGGCTGCCCAGACAGATGAGGATAGCAAGCTAGAATCTAAACAAGGGGGGCTCATCACTTTTGATAGTAAGAAACTGATTCACGAAGCCGGCCCCTTTGAATTAATGACTCAATCTCAGACCCAGATGTACTGAGAGTGATGGAAACCCAGGCAAAGGTGCAAGTAAGAGGGTCTCAACCCGGGGGGGGGGGGGCGGGGGGTAGGGTCTAAAGCCTTTTCAAACTAGGGCCAAGAGATGCGTTTGATGTGGAGAGGTTGGACATTTCCAGGTCAAGTGTCTCCCAGCGGGAATCAGCCCACAGTTGCTTGCAGAGGCCAAATTCTTAAAAAGAAACGAGCCCCCAGGGAAGGAAAGACGGATCCGAGAAATCAATGCACACCCTTCTGATCGCAGGATTAGAAACACCTCTCAGTTGAGAAAGTTGACTAGAGCTCAGGCTATTGAATCTCAAGCGAAGAATCTGCCAAGGGATATAGTGGGGCCCTCCCCAATAATTTTGTTGCAAGTGGAGGGGATCTACACTCAAGCCCTGGATACAGGAGCTCAAGTGACCTTACTGTATCGGGACTTTTATGATAAACATCTGAGACATATTCCTCTTTGTCAGCTAGAAGAATTGGAGATCTGGGGCATAGGCACCCAAAAGTGCCCTTACGATGGGTATGTCCCTATCAAGGTAACCTTTGACCCCCTTCTGGCTGGGAAGCCTGAAACTTATAACACTTTAGCAGTCATCTGCCCTTGACCTCCTGGGGCCGGTAGGAAGTCGTTACTGATAGGAATCAACACCAACCTCGTGAAGAGATTGCTTGCTCCCTTAGCCGTGGAAGGTGCTCCTGTGCAGAAAATTCACCCTCAGTTGAGATGGCATTCCAGCGGGTGTTACAAGAAAAGCAGGCATCTGCGGAGGGAGTGAGGAGACTGTGGAAGACACCTAAGACAGAGTGATAAAGCCAGGGGAACAACTTTGCCTGAAAGTCATGGTCAAGTTGTCCTGGGACCAGCCGGATCCCTATGTAGCAGTCAAATCAGATCCTTTGGAAGATGATATTGGAATAGAATTGGTGCCAGAAATTGTGCCTACCAGAACATTACTGAGAAAGGGGGGGGGGGGAATCCCTGTTCGTGTAAGGAATGTCATCTGTCACCCGATTCGCCTGAAGCCTCGAATGTTGATTGAGAAGGGTGACTTCTCCGTGACTGTGGTTGACCTAGCTCAGATGGAGGAAGAAAAACGGCACCCCGTCCAGGGCCCCAATTTGTCTCCCAGATGGAAGGAGAGAGTTAAGGCTGGCTCGATGGGAAAAGATGTTCTCCGTGTCATCAAATGATTTCGAGGTGGGCTGTGCCAAGAACACTCACCATCAAATACGGCTGAGTGAAGACAAGCCATTTCGTGTAAGGGCTAGACGATTCCCTTTGTGTGATTGGGAGGACCTATGAGAGCAGCCAAATTGAAAAAGTCTGGAGTAATTAGGAATTCCAGGAGCCCTTATGTGTCCCCTATCGTAGTGATGCGTAAGAAAAACGTATCCCTTCAAATGTGTGTTGATTACAGAATGCTGAACCGGAGGACTATCCCAAATCAATACACTACACCTCATATAGAGGATGCTTTGCAGTGCCTGTCAGGGGCCCAATTTCATCAGTGTCTTAGACCTGTTGGATATTACCAGATACCTATGCACCCAGATGATCGGGAGAAGACAGCTTTCATCAGTCCCTTAGGATTGGGGTTGACACGAGCTCCAGCTACCTTCTAGCAACTGATGTAGAATAGTGTGGGTGATATGAATTTGATAGAAGTACTTGTGTATCTAGATGACATCATCGTGGTTGGCAAGACTATAGAAGAACATGAGGCTCGACTTGAGAAAGTTTTCCAGAGGTTACATGCTGAAGGACTGAAGCTGTTGTTGGAGAAATGTCAGTTTTATCAAACTTCAGTTACTTACTTTGGACATCCTGGCCTCGGCAAAACACTGTCACGAGTTACGGTCATTTCTGGGATTCTGCTCTTATTATAGGAGATTTGTGAGAAACTTTGCACAGATTGCCAAGCCTTTGAATGAACTGTTGCAAAGACAGACAGATGACAACCCGCATTAAACCCTTACAAAAGGCCCCAAAAAGCCCCGCGAGTCGATCAGAGAGCAATGGACGCTGGGGTGTGAAAAGGCTTTTGAACACCTGAAGCGGAGTCTCGTTGAAGCACCAGTGTTGGCTTATGCTGATCCTTCCAAGCCCTATGAATTGCACGTGGATGCTAGTCATGATGGATTGGGGGGAATATTGTACCAGGAGATGGAAGGGAAGCTTCGTCTCGTGGTCTACGTGAGTTGCAGTCTTACCCCCCTGTGAAGAATTACCCTGTGCATAAACTGGAATTTCTGGCTCTTAAATGGGCTGTGGTAGAGAAGTTGAGGGATTATCTCTAAGGAGCAACCTTTGTGGTGAAAACCGATAACAATCCATTGACTTACCTGCTGTCCACTGCCAAATTGAATGCCACTGGGCACTGGTGGTTGGCCGCATTATCTGAATTTAGATTCAGTCTGAAGTATCGACCAGGAGTGGGGAAAAGGGGTGCAGATGCTCTCTTTCAAAGACCTTATGCCCCTGATGCTGATAAGAAAAGCTGGGCGCATGGGTGCTCGCAGTATGCCAAGGAGTTTAAGAAAGTCACAAAGGGGCCACTGGAGCTGAAGCTGTTGGGGTCACCCCTGCTGGAGTTCCCCAATGTTATTGTGACTTGACACAAGTGCGCAGCCAGGGACTGCCTCAACTGACCAGGGAAGATATGAAAAGAGACCAACGAGAAGATCTCTTAGGTAATCTGATAAAAAAATCTTTGTTAGCTAAGGATCTGCAGATATTGCTGAAGAGCTCCCTTGAAGGCACCAAAGTAGTGCATAAGGAATGGGAATGAATGAGATTGGTAGATGGAATCATATATCAGAGAGGTCGGTTTGAGGAAATGGAGGTTGTGCGTCAACTATTCCTCCCTGCTCTTCAAGATGATCATGGCCATCTAGGGCCAGAGAGGACTTTCAAAATGGTTAGGGATCGATTTTATTGGGCATCCATAAGGACTGAAGTGGAAAGTTACTGTCGCTCCTGTGTCCGATGTATTCAGTAGAAGACCTTGCCTGGAAGAGCTGCCCCTAGGGGCCATTTGCAGAGTCAGGGACCAATGAAATCGGGGCATTGATTTCTTGTGTCTGGAACCTGACCTGAGCAGGCGAAGTAATGTCCTAGTTGTGACAGATCATTTCACTCGATATGCCCAGGCCTTCCCAACAAGCCAGTACTGTAGCCAAAACCTCAGTGGAAAAGTTCTTTATCCATTATGGGCTACCACAATGCCTACACTCTGATCAAGGTTGGGAATTCTAGAGTAAACTAAATAGAAGATTATGTGAATTTTTAAGTATTCAAAAGTCCAGAAGTATTCAAAAGTCCAGAACTACCCTGTACCACCCTCAGGGAGACCCACAACCTGAACGTTTCAACCGTACCCTATTAAACATGTTAGGAACCCTTCCATTGGAAATGAAGCAACATTGGGGTGAACACATTGCTGCAGTCGTTCATGCTTATAATAGCACAGAAAGTGACTCCACTAGGTACTCCCTGTACCGGTTGATGTTCGGAAGGGAAGCCCGTCTGCCTGTGGATTTAGACTTCGGGACATCCCTGGATCACACCTCTCAGGCCTCTTACAAAGGTTATGTTGATCGGCTCTGGAAGAACTTGAAAACTGTTTACGAGAAGCCCAGGGAAGTATCTTCTGCCAGGGAGCAAAGAAACAAGAGTTCAAGACCTACAGCCTGGAGACCGAGTGCTGCTACGCAACTTAGGAATACCAGGAAAGCATAAATTAGCCAATCAATGGCATGCCCAGCCTTACATCATCTGCAAGAGTTTACCAGGACTTCCCATGTATCAAATTCGCCCTGAAGGAAAGGCAGGTCCTTTGAAGACTTGGCACCGAAACTAATTGTTGCCCATCTCTGAGGCCACCTGAGTTCCATTACCTTCCCGTTCAGAGGCCCATTCTCCTACCCTGAAGCCCAGCACCTGGAAAGGTCTGAAGCCAGTATCCTCAGAGGAGGACAGTGATGAGGAGGAGTTAACTCTTGATTGTCTATGGGTCCTGTCAATCGAAGATGATGCTGCAGTATCTCAGGCCCTTAGAGAAGATCATAATGACCTACCCCCATTCCAGGGGATGGAACTTTCGCCATTTGAGGCCAGCAGGTCTGTACCTTCTCCTGAAAAAGAGAATGAAGAAATCAAGATGGAATCCAGTGATCCATTAGAGGAACCAGAACCAGAATCAGAAACAGAACCCAAACCAGAGTCAGAATCCCAGTCAGTGCCTGTGCCAGAGTCTGGATGCAGTTTCTGGGGAACAGAGAGGGGACGCGTGTAACGCGTTTACTCAAGGTTGAGTAAGAGGATCTGCCCCTAAAAGACTAACTTATGATGCTCTAGGGGAAAGCTCAGATGAACTTATCAGTACTGCCCAACGTTCTAGGCAATTACTTGCCTCCTTTATTGAACCTTTGATAAAGGAAGACCTTGATCCACCCCCAGACCAAGCACTCGCCTCCTTTACTGAACCTTTGGTAAAGGAAGACCTCCATTCCCTCTGACACTACTGGGTGGGTCAATAATTTATTATTGGCCTGTTGTCAAGATAACTTAATTGTACCTGACAATGTATATAGTTTGTTGCTGGAAAATCCGGCTATAAGCCAATTGTTAGCTACTGCAGTTTCTAGGACTAATTAACTGTTCACCATGTTATTGTGATGCTTTAAAGGGATTTCACAGGTTGTATTCTGTCGTCGGGGGACCAAAGACTTTCAAGTGGGGGAGGATCTAGCCGATAGCAGACTATGGCTATTTTGCTCTGCAGACTATCTCAGCCATTCTATGCATTGTTATGGTTCCCCTAGTGCTGGGTGTTAATTAACTGACCTCATATGTCTGCCTCAGGCCAGGAGGATTGTGGGACTAATAGTACGCTCAGCAGGTGTATAGAAGCTGTGAAGCTATGGCTAAACGACACATTCCAGAATGCACTTTCAACATCCAGGTGCCACTGGGAGAGGGATTAAAAACCAGGCCGGCCCAGTCAGTGCTCTCTTCTTCCAGGGCCTTGCTGAGTATACATCTCCCTGCATCGGGGGAGAGAGTGGTTGCAGCCTGCTATGGAGGCATCCAGTGGTGCGGGTCAGTTACAGAGGGCTCAACCATGACTGCTGTTGGTGGGGCACCATCGCAGTCCCACTTCGTCTGGTGGGTACAACCAGAGTTCCTGTCAAGTCACATCCGCCATCTCCAGTTTTGGGGCCAAGTGCACCGCACCTGAATCTACAGTTCAGGAGGCTCCTGACGGATTCTTCAGTTGGTGAGAGGGCTGTTGTCCATCATTTCAACTCCTTGCTTTAACACCTGTTTACGAACACTGTGTACAGACACCTTGTCACGTACCGGTATAGCAGGCTGAGATGATGAGAGGGCTCCCCTTGCGGCTAAGTGCACGACACCCCTGAAAGTGGTGACAGAAGGTATAATGCCCAAAGAGGCACAGGTCGTCTGCAGCTGGAGCTTGATGGAAGTTCCAGATGAAGAGTACTCTGGATACACAGCAGGTGGACGCAAAGCTGATCAGGAAGGGCAAGCGGATCACTGTGGAAGTATCAGGCAAAGTGCAGTGTCAAAGGCCAGGCCGAGGGTCAAACACATAGGGCAGTCCAAATAAGGCAGGAGAGGTCCGGGGAACAAGCCGGGATCAGAGCCAGGAGAGAGTCAGAGCAGGTCAAGGCAAGCTGGGTCGGTAACAGGTAATCAATACAGGAACACAGACCTCAGGAACACAGGGTACTGAGCTTAAGATAATCCAGCGATTAGTGACAGTCACTGTTGTCCTTTTATAGGCCGTTTCTTGCTGGTGATTGGTGCGTATTGCGCGCCTTGCGGACAAACGTTCGTAATGGACGATCGTTCGTTAATGGGGCCATTTGCTATGGCGCCTGCGCGGGACTGCGCAGCCATCTTGGATTCTGGAAACTTTGCCAGCTTTTCCACGAATTCTTCCCTGACAGTGCCCCCCCTGAGGGGCAGCCTCCGGATGCCAACACGAGCACGTTTCTCTGGAAACTGGTTGAAGAATTCCCGAAGAAGTTTAGGGGCATGCACATTATTTGCTGGCTCCCAAGAGTTCTCCTCAGGTGGGTATCCCTTCCACTTAATGAGGTATTGCACATGTCTCCCTCTTCTGCGAGCATCCACAATGGCCTCTACCTCGAATTCAATGTTCTCACCAATCGTAACTGGAGGTGGCGGAGACTCTTCTCTTCCAGGAAAAGAATTAGGGACCACAGGCTTGAACAAGGAAATGTGAAAAACCGGATGTTATATGAGTCTGGGAGTTCAAAGGCCACAGGATTAATCTCACGCCTAATCTTGAAAGGTCCGATAAACCTTGGGCCCAATTTCCGAGATGGGCATGTAATCTTGAGATTTGCCGTGGAGAGTCAGACCTTATCCCCAACCTTCAGTACAGGACCGGCTTTCCTTTTTTTGTCAAAGTGTCCCCTGTAGTCCTCCTGAGCTTTCTGCATGGTCTCCCGAAGCACCAGATAATTAGACTGTATGAATGTCAATCTATCCTGAACTGTGGGAACCGTGGCTTCTGGAACCACATCTGGTAGGAAAGCAGGATGAAACCCCGTAGTTTGCCCAGAATGGGGATTGGTTGGTGGATGCATGGACAGAGTTATTATAAGCAAACTCAGCACATGGAAGGAGAGAAGCCCAATTGTTCTGAGAAAAAGAAGAAAAGCATCTCAGATACTGTTCCAGTGTCTGGTTTGTCCTTTCTGTTTGACCGTTACTTTACGGGTGATAAGCCGAGGATAGACAGACCTCAATCTTCAGAGCTTTGCACAAGGATTTCCAAAACTTGGAGGTAAATTGCACCCCTCTGTCAGAGACGATACTGTTGGGTAGCCCATGCAGCCGTACGATTTCCTTGATAAATAGCTGAGCGGTATCTGTGGCTGAAGGGGTACTCTTCATGGGTGCAAAGTGGGCCATCTTGAATAGTCTGTCAACAACCACCAGAATGGTAGTAAATCCTTCTCAGGGGGGTAAGTCCACAATGAAGTCCATCGACAACATCTTCCAAGGTTGCTCTGGGATGGGGAGAGGCCTCAATAGACCCCAGGTCTTGATATTACTGCCCTTATTGCGTAGACAGGTCACGTAGGAATTAACATAGTCTTTACAGTCTTGTTGTAGCTTGGGCCACCATAAGGACCTTTGTAAGAGTTCACAT
This sequence comes from Glandirana rugosa, assembly GCA_018402905.1. Lineage (NCBI taxonomy): Eukaryota > Metazoa > Chordata > Amphibia > Anura > Ranidae > Glandirana > Glandirana rugosa. The sequence goes on along the minus strand of BLSH010000756.1, from coordinate 1,108,018 downwards.
GTCTTCCGGACACCAAAGTGGCCTGCAAGTGGGGAATCATGGCACACCTTGAAAACATGAGATCTCGCCCCCTGGAGAATGAAGATTTTATCCCTTTGCCACAGAAGTCCCTCATGCTTCCTCAGCGAAAGGGTCTTGGATTCGGGACAAGCAGCAGAGGCCTCCTTGATTGTGGTACCCAGATCGGGCTGAATCATCAAAAAGTTCTGTGCTGACAAGATGGTACTAGGAGCAGTTATCTCGAGGGTCTCTAGGAACATGCGAGAGAGGGCATCAGCTTTCCCATTCTTTGTCCCTGGGCGATAGGTCAGGTGAAACTGAAACCTTGAAAAGAACAATGCCCATCGGGCTTGCCGGGGTCTCAGCCTCTTGGCAGTTCGGAGATATTCAAGATTCTTATGATCTGTGAATATTAAGATATGGTGGGCCCCTCCCTCCAGAAGATAGCGCCACTCCTCCAAGGCTGATTTAATGGCCAACAGCTCCCGGTCACCCACATTGTAGTTCCTTTCCGATTGAGACATCTTCCTGGAAAAGAAGGCTACTGGGTGGAGCAGAGACTTGGGTCCCTGACGTTGTGACAGGATGGCCTCTGTGGCCACTTCTGAGGCATCAACCTCGAGGACAAAGGGCAGAGCAGGATATGGGTGCCGTAGTACAGGTGCGGAAGTAAATAAAGTCTTTAACTGGTCAAATGATGACTGAGCTTCCTGGGACCACTGAAACCGGACATGTTGACTGGTCATCTGGATAATGGGGGAAATTATGTTGGAGAAGTTCTTAACAAATCTTCTATAGAAATTGGCAAAGCCCACAAACCTCTGGATGCCTTTCTTATCTGTGGGGGCAGGCCAGTTGATAATAGCAGCCACCTTCTGTGGATCCATGGAAATTCCCTCTGTGGATATGATTAAACCCAGGAACTGAATTGACAGTTTTTCGAACTCGCACTTTTCTGCTTTTGCATATAGATGGTGCTGTCTCAGTGTGGATAAGACTTTCTTAACATGTACCCTGTGCAGATCCACGTTGGCAGAGAAGATAAACTATCACAAAATGGTCCAGGTATTCTCAAAAAATGTCGTCGACAAAATGCTGGAAGGTGGCTGGGGCATTGCAAAGTCCAAATGGCATGACAAGATACTCAAAATGCCCAAAACGGGTCCGAAATGCAGTCTTCCACTCATCACCTTCTCTAATGCGAACTGGGTTGTCTTTGAGGCCCTCGTACTGCACCTCGTACTGGTACTTTAAGGTGGCCTCATTCCATCCAGTATCGGATGACCACTTGTGGAAGTCTACGGTGTAGTCCTCAACGGGGCGTCTTCCTTGTTGTAGCGAATGAAGAACAGTCTCAGCAGTAGCCACCCATTGAGGATCGTCATAGAGCTGGGCCATAGCGTCAAAGAACAGGGAGACAGAGTTCATCACAGGGTCTTTCTGCTCCAGCAGATGGTGGGCCCATGACTGGGGTTTATCGGAGAGGAGAGAAATGATGAACCCTACTTTTACTGACTCCAGAGAGAATGTCCTTGGCTGTAGTGCAAAGTACAGAAGACAGGCATTCTGGAATGACCTGAACTTTTGTCGGTCCCCCAAGAAGTGTTCAGGGACTGGCACCCGATGTTCTGGAGGTGGTATTACCACAGCGCTGGCAGCAGCAGCTTGACAATGTCCAGAGGTGGGTGAAGCAGAAGAGGTTTCTGGTTGGTAGATGACACAGCCAGGTTCTGTAGACTGCCTTCCAACTGGAAATAACCCTCTTGTAATCCTTTCACCACCTGGGTGAGGGCAGCGACTTGTTGGCACAGAGTCTCTAGCGGGCAAGCACCTCTTTCAGCCTCCGACATCTTAGCTGGATTATACTGTCACATACCGGTATAGGAGACCGAGATGATGAGAGGGCTCCCCTTGCGGCTAAGTGTACGACACCCCTGAAAGTGGTGACAGGAGGTGTAATGCCCAAAGATGCACAGGTCGCCTGCAGCTGGAGCTTGATGGAAGTTCCAGGTGAAGAGTGCTCTGGATACACAGCAGGTGGACCCGAAGCTGATCAGGAAGGGCAAGCAGATCACTGTAGAAGGATCAGGCAAGGTACAGTGTCAAAGGCCAGGCCGAGGGTCAAACACATAGGGCAGTCCAAATAAGGCAGGAGAGGTACAAGAACAAGCCGGGATCAGAGCCAGGAGAGAGTCAGAGCAGGTCAAGGCAAGCCGGGTCGGTAACAGGTAATCAATACAGGAACGCAGATCTCAGGAACACAGGGTACTGAGCTTAAGGTAATCCAGCGATTAGTGACAGTCACTGGTGTCCTTTTATAGGCCGTTTCTTGCTGGTGATTGGTGCGCATTGCGCGCCTTGTGGACGAACGTTCGTAATGGACGATCATTCGTTAACGGGGCCGTTTGCTACGACGCCTGCACGGGACTGCCGGACGGCCATCTTGGATTCTGGAATCTTTGCCAGCTTTTCCACAAATTCTTCCCTGACAGACCTTGCTCCTGGAAACACTTAAAACACATTGCAAAGACACTGTACATAGACCTCTATACCCTAAAGTACCTGAGGAACATCTTTACCAGCCTGGGCTGTTCTTCCTATTGGAATTCATTGTGTCATCACTAGGATAAAAATTTAAAAGAGCTCCAACTGCCGGTGAAGAGTAAGCAGGCCTGCCTTCTGGACATTACTGTTACCATCCCTAAAACAAAAGGCCTTTAATCCTTATCCATACTATTCAGCCCTTTATTCAGGGTAAATAGAGTGTATAGGCTGGCCGGGGCTATCCCTTTAGAGTGGTGTTAAATCCCCTTTAATAATGTAGTTTTGGTAATCGTACCTCAAATATCCCTTTCCCTTAGTAGGTACTTGTGATTTATGTACTGCATTCACCTTGTAGCTGCTCATTTAACTATTAGCTGTTTCCTTAAGGAGTTCTCCACCTGAGTCTGGATTGCTATCCAGGACCCAGATGATTAGAATTCCTCTGTGTATATTACTGTAGTTCTAGTAAAATCCCAGAATACATCATTATAACTTGTGTCATAGTGTTTGTTCAAGGTGTAACTAAAACCATATCTGAACCCAGACTGCCAGGGGGGTTGGAGAGTTCAAAAGGCCAGGGTGATGCACAGGAACCAAATTTTCCAAGCAGTCCCCCAGGGGGCAGTGCTACATTAACAAAATACAACCCCCTAATGACAATTCACCTAGCAACAATATATATATATATATATATACACTGTGTGCAGAATTATTAGGCAAATGAGTATTTTGACCACATCATCCTCTTTATGCATGTTGTCTTACTCCAAGCTGTATAGGCTATTCTCACGACGTAGGGAGACGTTCTATAGAGTGATAAAAACTGAAAAGCCTCGGACAGTTCAGGAAGAAAACTGGGTAAAACGGTTTCCTTTCCTTCAACGGATTATTAATACGTGTGGACTATATCCCACAACTACAGTAATTTGGTGTGGGGAAGAGTAATGACTCTACGTGTAGTGGATTATACGAATTAACCATCATCCGAAAGCTCGGATATGTCGAACCTCATTCTGTTGTACGTATTTCTCCTACTACACCAGTTTTATGAGTAAACGGATTATTAAGACGTGTGTCACATATATATATATATAT
>BLSH010000756.1:951734-1091544 GCA_018402905.1 Glandirana rugosa | reverse complement strand
CAGAACAGTGATATGGGTACTTCCGGCTTATTTATACTTTTTTGACACAGTTTGAAGATGATTTTAGAACATTTCTATGGCCTCTAATGTTAATTAATACTTTTCAGACCCATTTTGAAGATGATCTCCATTTTTGCATTTTTATGTTTTTATTTTTTTAAAAATATTTAAAGTTATTTCACTGTCCCCATTTCTTTGTAGGGCACTTGTCCCACCCTTACCCACATTTTGCTTCTTTTTGCAGACCTCTAGGACCTTCCTGGGCTTTTTTACAGCATTTTTCTAATTTTTCATTAAAATTACCAGAACCCCGGACCCGAACCCGGACTTTTTTTGAAAAGTTCGGGTCCGGGTCCGGGTCCCGGACACCCCAAAGTTCGGTACGGACCCGAACTTTACAGTCCGGGTTCGCTCAACTCTACTAATGACATCTCCAAGAGCTAATATGAGTGAGGTGTCAGCCAACTGGAGTCCAATCAATGAGATGAGATTGGAGGTGTTGGTTACAGCTGCCCTGCCCTATAAAAAACACACACCAGTTCTGGGTTTGCTTTTCACAAGAAGCATTGCCTGATGTGAATAATGCCTCGCACAAAAGAGCTCTCAGGAGACCTACGATTAAGAATTGTTGACTTGCATAAAGCTGGAAAGGGTTATAAAAGTATCTCCAAAAGCCTTACTGTTCATCAGTCCACGGTAAGACAAATTGTCTATAAATGGAGAAAGTTCAGCACTGCTGCTACTCTCCCTAGGAGTGGCCGTCCTGTAAAGATGACTGCAAGAGCACAGCGCAGACTGCTCAATGAGATGAAGAAGAATCCTAGAGTGTCAGCTAAAGACTTACAAAAGTCTCTGGCATATGCTAACATCCCTGATACATAAAACACTAAACAAGAATGGATTTCATGGGAGGATACCACAGAGGAAGCCACTGCTGTCCAAAAAAAACATTGCTGCACGTTTACAGTTTGCACAAGAGCACCTGGATGTTCCACAGCAGTACTGGCAAAATATTCAGTGACAGATGAAACCAAAGTTGAGTTGTTTGGAAGAAACACACAACACTATGTGTGGAGAAAAAGAGGCACAGCACACCAACATCAAAACCTCATCCCAACTATGAAGTATGGTGGTGGGGGCATCATGGTTTGGGGCTGCTTTGCTACGTCAGGGCCTGGACGGATTGCTATCATCGAAGGAAAAATGAATTCCCAAGTTTATCAAGACATTTTGCAGGAGAACTTAAGGCCATCTGTCCAGCTGTCACGTACCTGGTGATGGAGTCTGCAACTGCAGAGGACAGCCTCTCTTACAATCCTCACTCAGAAACCCCTGATATGGTGAACAGGAGGCTCAAGAGGGCAGAATGGCACGAGTGTTTGACAGGAACACAGGTGCGGTGGTCACAGGCAGTGCTGGAGGTGCAGCTAGCTGGAGCAGAGGAGGAACTCCGGGGAACAGCTGACAATAGCCCTGTTCGGCTGGACCAAGCAGGTGATGCTGGATGAGAAGGCCAGAAGCAGACCGGATCAGCAGTGCTGGAGGTGCAGCTAGCTGGAGCAGAGGAGGAACTCCGGGGAACAGCTGACAATAGCCCTTTTCGGCTGGACCAAGCAGGTGATGCTGCATGAGAAGGCCAGAAGCAGACCGGATCAGATGGCAGACAGGCAGATCAGGAACCGAGGAGCAGGCAGAAGGATGGTCGGACACAGGCCGGGTCGGCAACAGGCTGGCAGCGTGGTACCAAGGAGCAGGCAGAAGGATCGTCAAGGAAAGCCAAGGTTCAGGGCAGGCAGATAGCAGCGGTGTCAGGGTCAAGCTGGTAGGTCAAAAGAACGGGTTCAGCAGATAAACAGGTAACAGGAATCTCAGGAACATTGTAGACCAAACGGCATTGATCCCATGTCACTGTCTGGTTTAAATAGCCCCTTTGGCGCCAAGAACTGTTACGAACAGGGATGCGCGCCTTCCGGTTGCGCGTGCGCACAACCGTTCGTGCCGTTCGCTCGTTCGTGCACGCGCCTGCGCACCGTGTTTCTTCTTATGGAAACGCGAGTTCTCCATCTTTCCTGACACCAGCAGCTGAAGTTCAACAGAAGATGGGTGTTGCAACAGGACAACGACCCAAAGCATAGAAGTAAATCAACAACAGAATGGCTTAAACAGAAGAAAATACGCCTTCTGGAGTGGCCCAGTCAGAGTCCTGACCTCAACCCGATTGAGAGGCTGTGGCATGACCTCAAGAAAGCGATTCACACCAGACGTCCCAAGAATATTGCTAAACTGAAACAGTTCTGTAAACAGGAATGGTCAAGAATTACTCCTGACCGTTGTGCACGTCTGATCTGCAACTACAGGAAATGTTTGGTTGAAGTTATTGCTGCCAAAGGAGGTTCAACCAGTTATTAAATCCAAGGGTTCACATACTTTTTCCACTTGCACTGTGAATGTTTACATGGTGTGTTCAATAAAAACATGATAACATTTAATTATTTGTGTGTTATTAGTTTAAGCAGACTGTGATTGTCTATTATTGTGACTTAGATGAAGATCAGATCACATTTTATGACCAATTTGTGCAGAAATCCATATCATTCCAAAGGGTTCACATACTTTTTATAGCAACTGTAAGTCTTCTTTATTAAACCATTTATAATATAGCTGCTTCGATGATGTCTCTGCTCAAAGATCACCTTGCCTTATCGTGTCTCACCAGTGGCGGCCCTTCCATAAGGGGCACGGCCCCCCTAATCCATGCGCCAGCACCTAATCTCCATGCAGGCGCCGGACGCATGGATTTCAATGTGTTTTTTTTTTGAAGCACGTGATTAGAGCCTGAGGCTCTAATTGGCTTCAAAAAGGGTAGGCTTGAGGTGCAGAGCACTGTGTCCCGAGCCCAGCTACTTGTGTGACAATAGTGAATTAATATTCGCTAATGTCTTCTTGCTTCTCCTACCGGCAAATCAGGAAGCGGGTCCTGAGACCCGATTGGCTGGGAGTCCTAAGACCCGATTGGCCGGGAGAAGAAGCGACTCGGGAGGAGATGCAGTGGGGAAGCCGCGACCTGGATGGGGTAAGTGCGGGGCTAGCGGGCAACAGGCGAGCGAAGCTGCAATCAAGCAGGCGGTGGGGGGGGGGGGGGGGTTGATTGAGTGGGTGGAGTGAGAAGGCCAGAAATAGGGTAGGCAAGCCATTTAAAAATGACACTGCACCAAACTGCATGGTACTGCAAGTACGCTGCAATTTCTAGATGCAAATGGGGTCCCAAAAACAGTAATTGACACTGGTATGCATTTAGCCCTTGCAGGCTAAAATGCACCATAAACACACTGCAAGCACAAACGTTGTTTTGCTTTGTGTCGAGGTTCTTTGTGGTAAAACCAAGGAAGCAATAAAACCTCTGTAGCATATTAATGTGCTTTATTAAACTAAACGCTGTACATGCAAGCTATTTACAATTATAGTAATACAATATCATAAAGCAAGCTCAGAACCTAAAAATTGCATATAGGTACCCACATCCCAAATTTACATGGAAAATTCTAGGAAAAGGGAGGGGCTATGGGATTTTATTGGTACTGACATAAGCTTACAACATCAATTTGTTAAAACAATGTCATTTATTTAGTGAAAATAGTTTTTCTTTTACATTAAAAACTGGTTTATGCACATAGGCAGTTACAGTACATATAGATAATACATAGTCTCATGCGGTCTGTAGCATTGTGTTTCTCAACATGTTTTTCGGCAGATCCGCTTCATCAGGAGAGTATCACAAGTACTTAGGACCAAACACTGAAAATAACAACAGGGTATTATTATACATAACAATAGACACATACTAGATATGTATAATGACCCAACATGTATATTGTTGTCACAATGATGTGCTGGTTATCTCTATCACAGTAATGCATTAACTGCCAGCGGTGCTTACCATGCAGACATTACCACAGAAGCAAAGCGCTGAAGGCATCGGATATTCCCCCAGGCGAGCATGGGAGGGTATACTGTTTGAATGATAAGATAGCATATTATTGACTCCAACCAGTGAACATGTTATACCTTCAAACGTTAGGACAATTCTTACGCTAACTAGTTATCAATAAATTTGGTAAATTGAAATCAAAGCTGTTGTTTCGTACAAAGACTTGATACATAACTAATGTATGATGCTAACGATTCTATCTTATAATGATACCCATTTGGACTATTTAACCAGGTGTACTTATCCCCACAAACCTGCTCTATGAGGTACTAGACTCCCCTTTCTATATATATCTATCTGCGTCTCTAGTGGTTTTTTCATGTCCTCGTATTTAGAGACAGGTCCCTTTTGGGCAGGTAACAAAACATCGGATATATAATCCCCAATGTCAACTACTAATCTGTATTTTATATGCTACAGACCGTATGAGACTATGTATTACCTATGTGTACTGTAACTGCCTATGTAAACCAGTTTTTTAATGTAAAAGAAAAACTTTTTCTACTAAATAAATGACATTGCTTTAACAAATTGATGTTGTAAGCTTATGTCGGTACCAATAAAATTGCATAGCCCCTCCCTTTTCCTAGAATTTTCGATAGTAATACAATATATGATTGACAAATATACATAAAACACATTAACAGGCTATCTAAACTTCCTAGCAAATAAGCATGAACAATGAACAACACTAAAGGTTACTTAGCTCAGGTTATAGTAGCTTTGTGATCTCCGTAGCCAACCAGGGTCCCAGGCTCTAGTCTATGAGTGATTGCAAGATATCAAGCACTAGCATAATCCCCAGGTGAAATTCCTCCTTTGGTCCTGTAAAATCCTCTCTGGCACAGACCTTCCTTTTTTATGCTGTTATGGAGTCCTGCAAAAACTGCTGCTGCTTCCTTTGTCATTAGCACATCCCTGTTTTTAAGTTCTTTTCCCTCTCCCTTGTTTCTGCCAACCCCACTTCTTGTCCTGAGCTTCATGAACCAGTCCAACAAGTTCATTAGCATATGATTAGAGAAAGCTCATCTTCTACTTATATTTATGCTCTAAAAATCACTAAAATAGCCATAGCAACACAAAAATATACTGCAAACTCGTTATAACTGCATGTAAATGTGCATCTGGACTCATTTACACTTGTGGTCGTGATTGCTACGCTGTGGTGGATCACTGTTTAGAGAGCAGTTGACAGGTGGCTGGGAGGCAATATGCCACTTCCTGGATGCCTGGTTTTATTCTCAAAAGCTTGTGGTTGTGGCCTGGGCCTATTAATTTCCTTGGATCACGTTTGGTCTTGGTATTGTCTGCCAAAAGTGACATTGGGCAAAATGTTTGCTGCAGTTGTGAAGCAATGCATTATGGCCACCTCACTGGGCCTCATTGTAAGGTTAAGGTGGGCGGTCGGAGGGGTGGTAAAACTGTGGCTCAAATGCCTTTTTTACTGCTATCCTGCTGCAAGTGTAAAGGAGCAAAAAGCCCTGGATATCAGTACAATTTAATCAGGGCATCTAATCTTTCCCCTTTCTTTCTCCCCCTCAAATGTTTGGCTTGATGCACAATTTATGGAGCATATATAAAATGCAGTGGGGTTGATTTACCAAAACTGAGGAGTGCAAAAACTGGTGCAGCTGTGCATTGTAACTGGAAGCTGATTGGTTTCTGCACCACATTTTGCATCCATCCATTTTAGTAAATCGACCCCAGTGAATCAAATATTCACTATACATTCACTGCAGACGAACCTGTGTTTTGAATGGCGGTGATTGTCTGCTGAAAAATGACCCTATGTATATACTCTTCTTAGTAAATAGCTGTATTCTTTCCTTGCATTTTATAGTTTTATCTGTTGGCTGTGTTAAAAAAAGACACAAAAAACTTTTTTTTTTTTTTTTGTTAAACCATCTGAATGAGTGTTTGCATCATCAAAACAGATACAGCAATTTAGGATGAAAGAGACTTCAAAGGGTATTTTAGCATGCAAATACAATTTAGATGCCTGTCACCTAAGTGGGAGCGTTTCAATGGATGTCATCTTTTACAGAGCTCTGTACAATTATGGGGAATATTGGCTGTTTATAAAGAGTTTTATTCAAAAGCATAATTTTATGTTTCGTGGATCAAAGTGGGGGAATAATATGACTGTATACAGAATGTTCTTTTGCTTTTTTCTTTAAGTAAAAAACTTTGCTCTGCACCAGGCAGCGGCTGGGAGGCTGCAAGTCCTAGTATGCACTGGAAGCCTGTGACTGTACACCTCCAATGTTGATGCAAACCCGAAATCAACCATATTTTTAAATAAAATGCCGTTCTAACCTTTTTTTCTCCTTTGTAATATCTCTCCTGCAGCCTCTTTGCAGCCATGTCCTGTCTACATGCATGGACTTAAAGTGGTATTAAACCCAAAAGCAATTTATTATATTGCAGCTTACCAATTTTTAGATGCGATGGCTGCAGTATTTTCTTTTTAGGCCTCCTTTCTTCTATTTTTATCTGACGATCCAGCCAGTTAGTCTATTGTTTTTCAAAAGAACAAGCTCTCCAGCAGAATGTATCAGTTACAGGGATGAAACAAATCATTTAACACTAGCAGGGATGCTTACAATGATCAGCTTTTATTTATTTATGTAAAACCTTTATTAACTGTTTGGTGTAACTGCTTATAAAGTATTAGCTGGAGTTTGGCTTCAAATTGTTAGTGTATCTAAATCTGCTAGTGCATCTAACACCCCTCTCCCGCCAGACTGACAATGTGCTGTCCAAAGGTGCCCCCTGTGCTCCTTCATCTAGAGTGGGGGGCACTTTAACCCCTCCAGATCCGCGCTATTGCCGAAGTACGTCCCCTGTGCACGCTCCCGGAGCGCCCCCTGGCAGCAGCAGCAGCGCTGCGTGGGCATGCCCATGGCTCGGGCGGACTTGATGTCCGCTCGAGACCCACGATCGCCTGACAGAGCTGCAGAACGGGGAACCGCCGATGTAAACACGGCGGTTCTCCGTTCTGTTACAAGGGACATGACAGATCTACTGATCCCTATCACTGGGATCAGTGAGATCTGTTATGTCCCAGCCAGCCAGCCCCCCCCCCCAGTTAGAACACACCAGGGAACACTGTTAACCCCTTCCCTGCCAATGACATTTATACAGTAATCAGTGGATATTTAAATTTCTGATCGCTGTATAAATGTCATTGGTCCCAAAAATGTATAAAAAATGTCAGACATTTCTGCTGCAATATCGCAGTCCCAATAAAAATCGCAGAATGCCGCCATTATTAGTAAAAAAAATAAAAATAATAAAAACGCCATAAATCAATTCCCATAGTTTGTAGACGCGATAACTTTTGCGCAAACCAATCAATATTCGCTGAGTGCGATTTTTTTTACCAAAACTATGTAGAAGAATATATATCGGCCTAAACTGATGAATAATTAATTTTTTTTTGGATTTGTATTATAGCAAAAAGTAAAAAATATTGTTCTTTTTTGCAAAATTGTCGCTCTTTTTTCGTTTATAGCGGCAATCAGAAATGACGCAAAGGTGATCAAATACCACCAAAAGAAAGCTCTATTTGTGGGAAAAAAAGGACGCAAATTTTGTTTGGGTACAACGTCACACGACCGCACAATTGTCATTCAAAATGCGACATCGCTGAAAGACGAAAATTACTGATCAGAATCGCCAGGTGAAAACAGAGGGGACAAAAAAGCCTAGAAAATAAAACAAATGCAGCCACTAAATCTAATGATTGATATGCTGCAGTATATTACATTTTTAGTTTTGGTTTAATACTGCCTTAAAGCTAAACTCCGGGACTAAAAAAAAAAACTACCCTTGCAGGGGGGTCCCCCCTAATGCTTAATAATTGAAGGGGTATATAGTCTGTATCACTTACCATACTCCTTGCTCCAACCAGCTTTAGCACTGTCCTCTTCTCCCTGGCACTCTGTGAAAGGCCCCCCTGTGTCATTATCTACAATGCAGGTCTGGACCAGTGACATTGATGAAGGAAACCTGCTGGAGCCAGAGGTAAGGTATTACTACTTATGCCTGTATCCCTAGACTTAACACGCATTTAACCATTGGGCGTGGTGCCCTCATTGCAAAGGGTACTTTTGATTGTTGCCTGAATTGCTGATGGTAACAAATCTGCAGCAGAGATGGCCAGATCTGCGTGCCTACTTTTAGAAACTGAAACCACACTAAGTACAGTGCATCCGAAAAGTATTCACAGCGCTTCACTTTTTTCACATTTTGTTATATTACAGCCTTTCTACCATTCTTCTTGGCTGGACCTCTCAAAGCTCCATTGGTGCAGAGCCATTTTCAAATCTCTCCAGAGATGTCCAGTTGGGTTCAAGTTTGGGCTCTGGCTGGGGCACTCAAGGGCATTCACAGAGTTGTCCCGTAGCCACTCCTTTGCTATCTTGGCTGTGTGCTTAGGGTTGTTGCCCCATTGGAAGATGAACCCTTCCCCCGAGTCTGAGGTCCAGAGCGCTCTGGAGCAGGTTTTCATCAAGGATGTCTCTGTACATTGCTGCATTTATCTTTCCCTCGATCCTGACTAGGCTCCCAGTTCCTGCCGCTGAAAAACATCCCCACTGCATGAGGCTGCCACCACCATGCTTCACCGTAGGGATGGTATTGGCCAGGTGATGAGCGTTGTCTGGTATCCTCAAGACATGACACTTGCCATTCAGGCCAAAGAGTTCAATCTTTGTTTCATCAGACCAGAGAATTTTGTTTCTCATGGTCTGAGTGTCCTTCAGGTGCCTTTTGGCAAACTCCAGGCAGGCTGTCATGTGCCTTTTATTGTGGAGTGGCTTCCATCTGGCCACTCTACCATACAAGCCTGATTGGTGGAGTGCTGTAGAGATGGTTGTTCTTCTAGAAAATTCTCCTCTCTCCACAGAGAAATGCTGGAGCTCTGTCAGAGTGACCATTGGATTCTTGGTCACCTCCCTGACTAAGGGCCTTCTCCCCTCATTGCTTAGTTTGGCCGGGCGGCCCGCTCTAGGAAGAGTCCTGGTGGTTCCAAGCTTCTTCCATTTACAGATGATGGAGGTCACTGTGCTCATTGGGACCTTCAATGCTGCAGAAATGTTTCTGCACCCAGATCTTTGTCTCGATACAATCCTGTCTTGGAGGTCTACAGACAATTCCTTGGACTTCATGGCTTGGTTTGTGCTCTGACATGCACTGTTAACCGTGGAACCTTATATAGACAGGTGGGTGCCTTTCCACATCTTATCCAGTCAAATGAATTTACCACAGGTGGACTCCAATCAAGTTGTAGAAACATCTCAAGGATGATCAATGGAAACGGGATGCACCTGCATTCAATTTTGAGTGTCATGCAAAAGCTGTGAATACTTATGTATATGGGATTTTTTTCGTTCTTTATTTTTAATAAATTTGCAAAGATTTCAAACAAACTTCTTTCATATTGTCATTATGGGGTATTGTTTGTAGAATTTTGAGGAAAATAATGAATTTAATCCATTTTGGAATAAGGCTGTAACATAAAATGTGGAAAAAGTGAAGCGATGTGAATACTTTCCAGATGTACTGTATAGTAAAGGAAATTAATTAATAGTAAAACAAAAGACACCCACACCCCAGCAAACAGTGAACATAAATATATAAGCCAGCCACAACCATATAACTAAAATGCCTAACTCACAGGAAGCTTAACTACAAACGAACTATATACAATATCTACAATATACTGTATATAAGAGCACAGGTCACAGGGAATATTGGAGATGCAAGAAAGGGGGGGGGGGGGCAGGACCGGGATCAGGAACAAGGGGAGCAGATAAAGGCAGCAGGGTGCTGGGTACAGGATACAAGACAAGAGCAAGATCAGTAGCAGGAGCAGGATACAAGGCAACAGCATCTGACTTAGCACGGCACAGCAGAACACTGACTCAAGGTGTATTAGCAGAGGAGAGACTTAACCACTTCAGCCCCGGAAGGATTTCCCCCTTTAGGAGAGCCCTTTTTGCGATTCGGCACTGCGTCGCTTTAACTGCGTCGTGCGACGTTGTACCCAAACGAAATTTGCGTCCTTTTTTTCCCACAAATAGAGCTTTCTTTTGGTGGTATTTGATCACCGCTGCGTCATTTCTGATCGCCACTATAAACAAAAGAAGAGCGACAATTTTGCAAAAAAAAAAACCTATTTTCTTACTTTTTGCTAAAATACAAATCCAAAAAAAAATATAAAAAAAAATTTTTTTCATTGGTTTTGGCCAATTTATATTCTTCCTCATATTTGCGATAAAAAAAAAATTGCAATCGGCGTTTATTGATTGGTTTGCGCAAAAGTGGTCGCGTTTACGGATGATGAGAATTCATTTCTGGGGTTTTTATTTATTTTATTTTTTTTACTAGTAATGGCGGCGATCTGCGATTTTTAGCGGTACTGCGATATTTCAGCGGGCATGGCGGAACATTTTGACACTTTTTTGGGACCATTGGCATTTATACAGCGATCAGTGCTATAAAAATGCACTGATTACTGTGTAAATGCCATTGGCAGTGAAGGGGTTAACCTGCAGGGGGCGCTCTAAGGGTTAACTGTTTTCCCTGGGCGTGTTCTAACTGTGGGGGGACTGTCCTAGCAGGGGAAGGGAAGCGATCACAGCTTCCGTGTAGAGGAAGGCTGTGATCACAGCCCTTCCCTCTCTCACAGAACGGAGGTCCGTGTTTACTTACATGGACCTCCGTTCTTTCACTCCGGGGGGGGGGCATCGTGGGTGGCCGGCGGAGATCGAATCCGCTGCACATGCTCCCTGGCCCTCCCCGGACACAGTGAGCGTGTGGGCGCGCCTCCGGTGGCGCGTGCGCGCTCACTGGGCGCTATCTCGCAGCCACCGTCATATGATGGCGATTTGCGCAGGAGTGCCACCTTGTCGCCATCAGATGCCGATCGGCGGTCGGCAAGAGGTTAAAGAGGAGCTCCAGTTACATTTGTGTTTATTAACCACTTACCAACCGGAATGTTTTCCAGCTTTAGGACCAGAGCACTTTTTGCGATTCGGCGCTGTGTCGCTTTAACTGACAATTGCGTGGTCGTGCGACGTTGCACCCAAACAAAATTTGCGTCCTTTTTTCCCACAAATAGAGCTTTCTTTTGGTGGTATTTGATTGCCTCTGCGTCATTTCTGAACGCCGCTATAAATAAAAGAAGAGCGACCATTTTGCAAAAAAACCCAAATTTCTTACTTTTTGCTAAAATTCAAATCCAAAAAAAATATATAAAAAAACATTTTTTTCACAGTTTTTGGCCGATTTATATAATTCCTCATATTTGTGATAAAAAAAATCACAATCAGCATTTATTGATTGGTTTGCGCAAAAGTGGCCGCGTTTACGGATGGTGAGAATTAATTTCTGGGGTTTTTATTTTTTTTTTTATTTTTTACTAGTAATGGCGGCGATCTGCGATTTTTAGCGGTATTGCGATATTGCAGCGGACATGTTGGACATGTTTGACACTTTTTTGGGACCAATGACACTTATTCAGTGATCAGAAATTTAAATGTCCACTGATTACTGTAAAAATGTCATTGGCAGTGAAGGGGTTAACCTGGGGGGAGATCTAGGGGTTAACTGTGTTCCCTGGGTGTGTTCTTACTGTGGGGGGGGGGGTTGGGCTAACATGGGCATGAGAGATCTAACTGATCCCAGTGACAGGAATCAGTAGATCACTCATGCCCCTACTAACAGAGCGGGGAACCGCCGTGTTTACATCGCGGTTCCCAGTTCTTTCCCTGTGGCCGCTCATCGTGGGCACACTCCTAAGGAGTGCGGCGGGCGCGCGCGCCCCCCATAGTGGCTGTTCGCAGATCGCCATCTTTTTACGGCGATTCGCGCTCTGCATTCCGATTGCCGCCATGAAAACACGGCACACGGTCGGGAAGTGGTTAAAAGTCAACAGCTACAGAAACTGCGGCTGTTGATTTTTAATAAACAGACACTCACTTGTCACAGGATTCAGCGATGTGCTCACCCGAGCCGTTCTTTCCATCGCTCTTCTGTCCCCGGTGCAGGCATCTCAACTGTGGGCACCCAGATGTGACAGTGGCTTCACAGCTAGGTGCCCACTGCACATGCGTGAGCCACACTGCGCATTGTGAATGGTCCCTGTGATTTGTTCCAGAAAACTGCGGGAGGGAGGTGGAAAGAACTTCCACTCTGATTGCCTAGGCAACCTGAATGTAAGTGGGAATATCACAAAAAAAATATCACAGTACCACTGTGTATAAGTCACTGATCACCACCATTGCTAGTATAGAAAAAAAATCCCTTTATATATTCCATAGTTTGTAGGAGTTATAACGTTCACGTAAACCAAACAATATAAGCTTATTGGTCTTTTTTGTTTTGTTTTTACCAAAAACATGTAGCAGAATATATATTGGCCTACAGTTATGAAGAGAATAGATTTTTTTTCAGTTTTGTTATTGGATGTGTTTTACAGCAGAAAGTAAAAAATATTTTTTTTTTTCAAAATTGTCAGTCTTTTTTTGTTTATAGCGCAAAAAAATAAAAAACGCACTGGTGATCAACTACCACCAAAAGTATGCTCTATTTGTGGGAAAAAAAAGGTCATAAAGTTTATTTGGGTACAGTGTTGCATGACCGCGCAATTGTCAGTTAAAGTAATGCAATGCTGAATCGCAAAAAGTGGCCTGGTCAAGAAGGAGGGTAAATCTTCCGGAGGTCAAGTGGTTAAGTACCCTACCAGCAACCAGGATCAGGTGGAGACTGCATACTAGACACCCGCTGGCGAACACTGGAACTACAACTTTCTGCTCTGGGAAGCACAGTGCCATCGCAGGTAACTCAAGTTCTGATGCTAGTGTGAGAAAGTTGTGCCTGATATAGATATATATATAAAATTACAATATAATGTTACTGAACAATTACAAATACTAAAACAAAGCTCAACCTACAATATACAGCATGGTTAAGTGTCAATACACAACAAACCACAGTTTTTGGGTCACAACTAGGGTTGTCCCGATACCGATACTAGTATCGGTATCGGTGCCGATACCTAGCATTTGCACGAGTACTTGTACTCGTGCAAATGCTCCCGATGCCTCATCCGATACTTGGACACTAGGATGACTGGAGGAGGGGGGCTTAGCACAGAGGAGGATACAGAGACACACAGGGATGATCGGTGCAGCGGTGGGGGAAATTACAATCAGCGATCTCCCCTCCGCTGCTTTATTGAAAGCTGCACAGGGAGAGTGTCCCTGTATCCTCCGCTGTATCCTCCTCTGTGCTACTCCGCTCCCCCCTCCTCCTCCGGTTCCCGTGTTCACTTCTGAGTTCTCATACAGTCCCCGTCCCCCGTCCCCCCCCTCCGGTCCTCCGGTCCGGCCTTCCAGTCCCGATCAGTACTTCCCTGGTCCCCCCCCCCCCTTCGGTCCTGATCTGTACTCCTCCGCCCCCCCCCCCTTCGGTCCCGATCTGTACTCCTCCACCCCCCCTTCGGACCCGATTTGTACTCCCCTGGTCCCCCTCTGGTCCCGATCTGTCCCCCCCCCTCCCCTCCGATCCCCTCTGTTCTCCCTTTGTCCTGGGATTGTTCAGGATGGAGAGCGGAGGAAACAGCCGGTAAATCTATCATTTACCGGCTCTTTCCTTTTCTGAATGAACAGAGTCAGTGACTCTGTCCATTCATAACTGAGCATCGTTAATTGTGTGTTACGATGTCTCAGTTTATGAATGGAGAGGAGCCGCTGTCTCCTCTTCATTCATCTTCAGTGCAGCTGAGAAAGGGACTGGGGAATCTCTATCCTTTCTCCCTGTCTCAAAGGAGAGATGTTGGGGGTCTGTTTAGACCCCTGACATCTCACCAAAGCCCCCCCCCCAACAGGGGTGATAAAAAAATAAAAAAAACGCAAAAAAAAAAAATTTAAAGTAAAATTGTAAAAATAAAATAAAAAAACAATGGCATTGTCCACTCCCAAAAAAAAGAAAGCGTTGTAAAAAAAACTATAAATTGTAGAAAATAATAAAAAAATGAATTGTAAAAAATAAAATAGTGAAAAAAAAATTTAATTCAAAGCTACTGAAAATCCACGCCTCATCAGCGCCACCTATCATTGCCTATCAGTGCTGCATATCAGTACCACTGTCACATGACATTAAAAAAAAGTATCGGTAATCGGTATCGCCGAGTACTTGAAAAAAAGTATCGGTACTTGTACTCGGTCTTAAAAAAGTGGTATCGGGACAACCCTAGTCACAACACAAGGATTTCCCGAACTGCGTAAAATCAAAGGGGGAGCATCTACCACATGAACCTACCTTGTGTTCCTAAACATTCAATTCCATAGATAATCAGTGAGACAAGATGTTCCGGCTGGAAAAAAGCAGCACAGTGATACAACTGTATCAAGAATATGCTAAATATCCACCCACAGACCTTCACACCTATCAAACTCTTAGCATGTAACGCATGCCTTCATTCAGTCCATTGTTCTAGCAAAACCATTGTTATGAAAAATGATGTCTGCATATGTGATGGAGCAACCCCACTAAAGGTATCACCGCATCATATCTTCACAATGTATGCGTTTTTGCATAAATCAATGCTTTTAATTCCAAGTGTCCATAAAATATATTCTCTATCGAAGGACAAAAAAGAGTGCCACACTTGATGTATATGTTATGCTTTACAATGATGTCAGTATATCTGCTCCAGGGCATCTTAAATCACAACTGTTACATTGAATCCTGCCCAAGCTTTCCTTAATAGTTAGTATGCTCAATGCAACATTTGAATCATCCCTCGAGGTATCTGATATTATGTGATATTCACAGACACTGGATATCCATCCTCACTGCTGATACAACATTAGCAATCTTTGCACCTGCTTTCCCGGGAGTGAGGATATATAGCAGATCAGATGGTGATGGAAGCACCCCTCGGGGCATACACACCACTGTTTGAAAACCAACAATGTAGGTGTTACTGTATCATCCAATATCCAATATGCTATCATAGCCAAAGGGAGTTCTTTTGTGAATGTATGTGGATAAATAAAGCCTTCATGTGGCATGTTCCTGTTCCAGAAGCTCTTCCAATACCCAATATCCAAGAATAAATATGGAGAAGGGACATCTAAGGGTCTTCCACTGTTCCACAGTTAAAACTTTTTGGTTTACTTTTGGATAGAATAGGTAAGGTTTTAACCCTGATAGAGCCATTTTTACATTTTTTTAGCACACGTTTAAACAATTATTTTAGGCCTGAAGATTAGTTAAACCCCCAGACATTATATATTTTCTGAAAGCAGACCCTATAGAAAAAATTATGGCAGTTCCAGTTTTTTACACATTTGCACAATGGTTTATTAAGGACAAAATGTCAGTAACAAAATACACAAAGGTTAATTTTAGGTCACAAAAAAGCAATACAGCTGGTAAAATAAGTATTGAACACATCACCATTTTTCTAGGTAAATATATTTGTAAAGGTGCTATTGACATTAAATTTTCACCACATCGGTAACAACCCATGCGATCCATAAATACAAATGAACCGAAACAAATACGTTCAGAAATTAAGTTATGTGTAATAAAATGGAAAGACACAGGGAAAAATTATTGCACACATGAAGAAAGGGAGATGAAAAAAGGCACAGAAAGCCAACACACCAGCTGGAATCTATCACTAATTAGAAAGCAACCCTGTCCCTTGTCAGTGAAAAGTACTATTAGCTGGTTCAGTCTCAACTGATGGCCTATAAAAAGGCGTCTCATTACCCACGTGTCACACAAGAAACATCTCACGATGGGTAAAAGCAAAGAGCTCTCTCAAGACCTTTGCAACCTTATTGTTGCAAAACATACTGACAGCATTGGTTACAGAAGGATTTCTAAACTTCTGAATGTTTCATTGAGCACTGTTGGGAGCCATAATCTTGAAGTGGAAAAAAGCATTCACCAAAAACTGGCCATGACCAGGTGCTCCTCGCAAAAGATTTCTGACAGAGGAGTGAAAAGAATCATCAGAAGAGTTGTCCAAGAGCCAAGGACCAATTGTGGAGAGCTTCAGAAAGACCTGGAATTAACAGGTACGATTGGTTCAAAGAAAACAATAAGTAATGCACTCAACCGCACAGTATGCACAGTCACCACACAAGACTCCATTGCTGAAGAAAAAGCATGTTGAGGTGCGTTTAAAGTTTGCTGCACAACATTTATACAAGCCTGTGAAATACTGGGAGAATATAGTCTGGTCAGATGAGACCAAAACTGAACTCTTTGGATTCCATAATACACCCCATGTTTGGAGGTCAAATGGCACATCACCCCAAAAATACCCCCCATACCAACAGTGAAGGTTCGAGGTGGGAACATCATGGCATGGGGCTGTTTTTCAGCATAGGGTACTGGCAAACTTCATATCTTTGAAGGAAGGATGAATGGAAAGCGATTCTTGTTAAAAATCTGCTTCCATCTATGATGATGAAGATGAAACAAGGGTGGACATTTCAGCAAGACAATGATCCCAAACACAGAGCCAAGGAAACTCTCAGTTGGTCTCAAAGAAAGAAAATAAAGCTTCTAGAATGGCCCAGCCAATCACCTGACTTGAATCCAATAGAAAATCTATGGAAAGAACTAAAGATCAGAGTTCATAGAAGAGGCTCACAGAACCTTCAAGATTTGAAGCCTGTTTGTGTGGAAGAATGGGCCAAACTCAAACCTGAGCAATGCATGCGACTAGTTTCTCCATAGAGGAGCCTTGAAGTTATCGTTACCAATGAAGGATTGTGTACAAAGTATTAAATACATTTCAGTTAGTGTGTTTAATAATTTTTCCCTGTGTCATTCCATTTTATTACACATAACTTCATTTCTGAACTTATTTGTTTTGGTGTTTTTGTATGTGTGGATTGCATTGGTTGTTACTAAGATGGTGAAAATTTCATGTCAATAGCACCTTTAGGTTGGATTCACACCAGTGTGGTGTGAATTCCAGCTCCGATCTGTGTGAGAAGGAAACAGGCCACTGTTCAGCGGCTTATCTCCGTTCTCGCACCGCATCAGCTGGCTGGGAGGAGGGGGAGGTGCAGTGAGGAGGGGAAAGAATCCCCATTCAATGCGGAACACATCTGCAAATCAAATGCGTTCCCATTGAACAAAATGGGGCTGTAATTCGCACCGCACTGCACAGCACAGAAAACGCACACTTTTTTTGTGCAATACGGAGTGCGAATGCACCGCACATATGTGAACCGGACACATTGAAAACAACATGTTTTCAAGTGTCCTGTGAATTGGATGCAGTGTAAGCCGCATTCAATTCGCATAGGTGTGAACCCAGCCTCAGAAATATATTTACTTAGAAAAATGGCAACGTATTCAATACCTATTTTACCCACTGTATACAACCCAATTTTTTGGTACAATATGAAAGATGAGGTTGCACTGAGTAAATAGATACCCAACATGTCAAGTTTTTATTTGTGCATGCCTGCAAAACAACAATTAACTTTTGTATCCTATATTTTCCGTTGGCAACAACCACTTGCCGACCAGGCCATAGACAAATGACGTCCTCTGTCTGAAATGCAATACATTTTTTATGGCTGCAGCAATATGCCATAATCCCGGCATTGTTTTTTTCAGCTGGCAATTTAATTCTCTACTCTCTTTACTTCTCTATTCTACTCTCTTCTCTATTCTCTCTTTACTTTCTGCCATAAAACATATCCAATAAAATGTAAAAAAATTGAATTTCTTCATATTTTTAGGCCAATATGTATTCTGCTAGATATTCTTGGTAAAAAATCCCAATAAGCGTATATATATATATATATATATATATATATAAACACACACATATTCATTGGTCTGCCAGACCCGCTGATTGGCTCCAATCACAGCAGGGGCAGGTCGTCGTCGGCGCGCCTACGTGCCCCAGACCTGGAAGTGTTGGATTACTTACAGGTACATGATCCTGCGGAGCGGAGCCACTTTGCCTCTGTATATATACAGTATATGGTCAGCAAGTGGTTAATTAGCAGATTTGAATATATACATTTTTATTTTTTAAGGTTTCAATTTTGAGTAAATACTAGCGAAAAATGTAGCCAGGAGCTGGGTTTACACACTCCCAGCAACAGAGAGACATTTTTGCCATTGAGTTTAATGCAGCTGTTTCCCCCTAGTGCCAGTCTATTGATTTATGACTCTAACAATGATAAGAGAGAGATACACTCTGGGGGTTGTAGTTTGCTTGTGAGAATTAGCCCGCTGGCTGTACTGGGAGAGAACTACATTTACCAACAGGCTGTGGGGGGGGGGCAAAGGAGGCTTTCTGGGAGAAGAGGTGCCTAATGGGAGAGAACATTAGGCTTGAGGCCTAACACGCTCTCTCTGGACGGCCCAAGCAACAATATTACAGCCAATTAGGGTTACAGGAAACTTCAGTTCTTCTCAGGTCGCATCCCCACCCCAGAAGGTGAGGAAGAATTTGAGAACTGGATGGATCAAGCCATTCAAGCCGTGGAAGATTGGAATGTGCCAGAGGCAGTAAAAAGACAGAGAATAAGTGAGAGCTTGAGAAGTCCTGCCGCAGATGTTATCTGGAGTTTGAAGAGAGGAAAGCTTGATTGTGTGACCATAGATTACATTGACGCTTTGTGTAGAGTGTATGGCAGGGTGGAGCAGATTCCTAATTTGATGTACAAATTTGAGCACACGCACCAGTACAGAGGAGAGAAGCTTTCTGCCTATGTTGTTAGGGTGGATCGTGTCTTACATCAGATTATCTTGAAAAGGGGAATCGACCCAAAAGAAGATGACAAAGTCAGGCTGGAGCGAATTTTACAAGGAGCAAGACCCAATCATCCAATCGTGCTCCGTTTGCTTCTGAAGGGGACACAGACAGCGACAACCCTGAACTGATGAAATTCCTTAGGGAGGAAGAAGCTCCGTTTAATGAGAAGAATCAGGGACCACAAGAAGGCATCAATACTACCCCAAAGGCCGGGAAGGTGTCTGCTCAACCGGTGCAAATAGAGAAAGGGGTCTTTGAAGTGGACAGTGAAGAAGAGTCAGAGTGGGGGGAGAGTACTAAAACCCCTGTGGCTTCACCGGCTCCTGAGGAATCCCCAGTCAAGTTGCACACTCAAGTGGCCCAGGCACATGATCAACTACAACAGACGTTGTTGCGGGTGATGGAAGCTCAAGTCACCACCCAGTTGGATAAAGCTGATATTCAAAAGTGCTTTAAGTGTGGAGAGTCTGGGCATTTCAGAAGAGAGTATTCAAAGAGGGATGAAGAATTAAATTTCATGGCTGAGTTACTGAAAGCATTACAGCAGTTGCTATCTACTCAGAAGGCGGGAAACTTCAGAGGGTTTCAGTGAAGGAGCCAACTGAGAACCCAAAGAAGGAACGGAGCTCCAAGAAACAAGACAGAGGCAAACAGAGTCCGAAAAAAGGGAAGAAGAAGGGGGAGATATCTGCTAAAGCAACTAACCTGTCACCAAGGTCTGAGGGTCGGGTGCAGGGAGTCAATGCTTGTTCACCACCCAGGGCTAGAGTTAGATCCTCTCAAAGTGGGCCAAAAAGAGACACTAACAACGCAGGGGTGGACAAGTTACCTGAGAAGTTAGTGCGGCCACCCCCTATTGTGTCAGTGCAGGTGGAAGGTGTCTACACGTGAGCTCTTTTGGACACAGGAGCCTAAGTCACTCTACCGAGATTTCTACAATCAGTGCCTAAAACATATTCCTCTGAACAAACTTAAAGAATTAGAGATTTTTGGGAATTGGGACTGACAAGTTTCCACATAATCCATACATTTCCATAAGAATATCTTTTGGACCAGCAGCGACATGGAAGGTTGAGAGATTTGATACCCTGGCCATGGTGTGTCCCAGGCCTCCAGGTGCTGAACAAAATTCCATGCTGATCGGAAAACAAA
This sequence comes from Glandirana rugosa, assembly GCA_018402905.1. Classification (NCBI taxonomy): domain Eukaryota; kingdom Metazoa; phylum Chordata; class Amphibia; order Anura; family Ranidae; genus Glandirana; species Glandirana rugosa. The sequence goes on along the minus strand of BLSH010000756.1, from coordinate 1,071,589 downwards.
CACAGATTTGTTGAGAAGATTGCTGGAGAAGGTAATAGGAGAAGGTGGGTCTGTGCCAACGGAGATTCACCCTAAATTATATCAGGCCTGCCAGCAGGTGATTGAAGAGAAGAAGGCTCCTGCCCATGGAGTGGGGTGAATATGGAAGCTGGACATGAGAGAGAAAGTGCTCCAACCAGGTGAGGTTGCTTGCCTGGAGGCCACTGTGAAACTTACTTGGGATCATCCAGGGCCCTTCGTTGTGCTGGTGACAGATACCCAAACGGAAGCAGCTGGCATAGCAATGGTTCCTGTGTTGGTTTCTACTAAAGCTCTGTTGCGAAGAGGGTGCCTATTAGCCTTCAGAATGTCTCTGATTACCCTGATATTGAAAGCACGAATGTCAGTAGGTCAAGTGAGTGCAGCTACCCCAGTGCCTCCAGAAGAGGTTGAGTAGAGTGAGAAGCGAGAAGGGTTACAGAAGGAATTGGAAGAGTGTGCTACTGTACTACCCCCTTCTTGGAGAGAAAGGATGAAGTCACTGTTGGATCGTGGGAGAAGATATTCTCTAGCAATAATTTTTGATGTGGGATGTGCTACAAGTGCTCAGCATTGAATACGCCTGCAAGGAGATAAACCCTTCCAGGAGAGAGCTCAGAGGATTCCACTCAGTGACTTGTAAGATTTGAAAGATCAGGTGGCTGAACTGAAAAAATCCAGGAGTGATTCAAGAGTCTTGAAGTCCGTATGCCTCCCCCATTGTGGTGGTTCGGAAGAAGAATAGAACACTATGTTCTGGATCCATACACCACCCCACGGATTGAAGATGTCTTTCAGTGTCTTGCTGGAGCCAAGTGGTTTAGTGTGTTGGACAGTGGCGGCTGGTGAAGTTTTAGAATGTGAGTGGCGCCAAACCCCGCCCTTCTTTTTGACCCCTCCCACTTCTCATAAGCCCCACCTCTTATCAAATCCCCCTGTATTCCACTTGCTTCCACCCATAGTGTCAGGAGTATATAGCTCAGCATCACAAGACAGATTATACAGCCCCAGAATCACAGAACAGAGTATACAGCTCAGCATCACAGATCAGGGTATACAGCCCCAGAATTACAAGACAGAGTATACAGCTCAGCATCACAGGACAGAGTATACAGCTCAGCATCACAGAACAGAAATATACATCTGAGCATCACAGAACAGAGTATACAGCTCAGCATCACAGAACAGAGTATACAGCTCAGCATCACAGAACAGAGTATACAGCCCCAGAATCACAGGACAGAGTATACAGCTCAGCCGCACAGATCAGGATATATAGCACAGATCAGGGTATATAGCACAAGTCAGGGTATATAGCACAAGTCAGGGTATATAGCACAGCCTCACAGATCTAGCACAGCGTCACAGATCAGGGTGGACGCGGATGTAACCCCCACCCCACCAAGGGCTCCTGGCACTGACAGCTGCTACTAACCCCCCCAGCATCAGTGGCGGCCGGGGGGCTCCAGGCACTGACAGCTGTTACTGACCCGCACCAGCGGCGGCCGTGGGGGCTCAAGGCACTTACAGCTGCTACTAACCCCCCTGCAGCAACGGCAATCGGGGTAGCTCCAGGCACTGACAGCTGCTACTGACCCCCCCCGCACCAGTGGCGGCCGGGGGGCTCCAGGCACTGACAGCTGTTACTGACCCCCCCACCCCACACCAGCGGCGGCCGGGGGGCTCCAGGCACTGACAGCTGTTACTGACGCCCCCACCTCGCGCCAGCAGCGGCCGGGGGGCTCCAGGCAATGACAGCTGCTACTGACCCCCCACCTCGCACCAGTGGCGGCCGGGGGGCTCCAGGGACTGACAGCTGCTACTAACCCCCCTGCACCAGTGGCAGCTGGGGGACTCCAGGCACTTACAGCTGCTACTAACCCCCCCACACCAGCGGCGGCCGGGGGGCTCCAGGCACTGACAGCTGTTACTGACGCCCCCACCTCGCGCCAGCAGCGGCCGGGGGGCTCCAGGCAATGACAGCTGCTACTGACCCCCCACCTCGCACCAGTGGCGGCCGGGGGGCTCCAGGGACTGACAGCTGCTACTAACCCCCCTGCACCAGTGGCAGCTGGGGGACTCCAGGCACTTACAGCTGCTACTAACCCCCCCACACCAGCGGCGGCCGGGGGGCTCCAGGCACTGACAGCTGTTACTGACGCCCCCACCTCGCGCCAGCAGCGGCCGGGGGGCTCCAGGCAATGACAGCTGCTACTGACCCCCCACCTCGCACCAGTGGCGGCCGGGGGGCTCCAGGGACTGACAGCTGCTACTAACCCCCCTGCACCAGTGGCAGCTGGGGGACTCCAGGCACTTACAGCTGCTACTAACCCCCCCACACCAGCGGCAGCCGGGGGGCTCCAGGCACTGACAGCTGCTACTGACCCCCCCACACCAGCGGTGGCCAGGGGCTCCAGGCACTGACAGCTGCTACTGACCCCTCACCCCGCACCAGAGGTGGCCGGGGGGCTCCAGGCACTGACAGCTGCTACTGATCCCCCCACCCTGTACCAGCGGGGGCCGGGGGGACTCTAGGCACTGACAGCTGCTACTAACCCCCCCGCACCAGTGGCGGCCGGGGGGCTCCAGGCACTGGCAGCTGCTACTTACCCACCCCCCACCAGCGGCAGGAAGTCCGGCACTTACTATTCTGGAGACTTGCTGTGGTGTGCTTTCCTCTTCTCCTCCTCCATCATGCAAAGGTGGCTCCAGTGTGTCTCCTCTGATCTATTCTTCTGTAAATCAGTGCACTGCAAGCTGTAGACCTTCACAGCGGCGACTCCGTGTCTCCTCTAGCTTAGCCCCAGGCATCCAATAGGATCGCCTGGTGCTTTTGCCAATCGAGAAACAGGTCTTACTGACATGGCTCCTGATTGGCGGGGGCAAGGTTAGTGTGAAAATAGCAAAAATCCATTCGCTATGCTCACACCATTGGGTGGGATCGGGGCGCACTCTCTGAGCTCCGAGCCCACACTATTTTGAAGCCAATTAGAGCCTCTGGCTCTAATCAGGTGCTTCAAAAAAAAAACACCCCCTCCCGCCCCCGGCTTAGGAATCCATGTGTCCGGCGTCCTGAAGGGGGCCGGGCGCATGGATAGGGGAGAGGCGGCAGGGACGGGGGGGTGGCGCCCATGCGGCCTTAATGCACGGGCCACCCCTGGGAACCAGAGGGAGATTGACTTATCTTGCCACCCTCAAGAAGGAAGCGCTACATATAATTAGTGCAGCCCCTGGTATGGACCCCAGAATATAATGCTCAAAGTGAAGGTTGGCGTTTTAATTTAGCAAAGCTTTATTCCTCTTTCAAAGAGACATTGACACACACAGGAGAAAGTATTTGGTTTCCATAAACTGTTAGCATAACATTCAGATGAGATCAGTTTGGGTTGGCAAGATCCCAAATTAGCACGACGGCGACTGTTTGTAAAGGTTTGCGATTGCTACAATTCTGAATTATATTGCATTTGCTTATATGAGCATTTGGCACTTACGCTGTAAACAAAGAGATCATTGAGATCAAGAGACATTATTGCTGGGAATCGGCAATAAAGCCATAAAGGAATTGAATAAAAAAAATATTTATATATACACAGGGGTCTCAAACTGGCGGCCCTCCAGCTGTTGCGAAACTACAAGTCCCATCATGCCTCTGCCTGTGGAGGTCATGCTTGTAACTGTCAGCCTTGCAATGCCTCATGGGACTTGTAGTTTTGCAACAGCTGGAGCGCCGCCAGTTTGAGACCCCTCATATATACACACATTGTCAAAAGTATTAAGACACCAGCCTTTACACACACATGAACTTTAATGGCATCCCAGTCTCAGTCCGTAGGGTTCAATATTGAATTGGCCCACCCTTTGCAGCTATAACAGCTTCTGGGAAGGCTGTCCACAAGGTTAAGGAGTGTGTCTATGTTTGACCATTCTTCCAGAAGAACATTTGTGAGGTCAGGCACTGATGTTGGACAAGAAGGCCTGGCTCGCAGTCTCTGCTCTAATTCACCCCAAAGGTGATCTATCAGTTAAGGTCAGGACTATGTGCAGGCCAGTCAAGTTACCCAAACTCACTCATTCATGTCTTTATGGACCTTGCTTTGTGCACTGGTGCGCAGTCATGTTGGAACAGGAAGGGACCATCCGCAAACTGTTCCCATAAAGTTGGGGGCATTAATTGGTCCAAAATGTCTTGGTAAGCTTCGCCTTAAGAGTTCCCTTCACTGGAACTAAGGGGCCAAGCCCAACCCCTGAAAAACAACCCCACACCCTAATCCCCCCTCCACCAAATGATTTGGACCAGTGAACAAAGCAAGTCCAGAAAGGCATGGATGAGTTAGTTTTGGGGTGGAGGAACTTGACTGGCCTGCACAGAGTCCTGACACCAACCGAATAGAACACCTTTGGGATGAATTTGAGTGGAGACTGCGAGCCAGACCTTCTCGTCCAACATCAGTGACTGACCTCCCAAAAACGCTTCTAGAAGAACGGCCAAACATTCCCATAGACGGGGGGGGGGGGCGTGTCCGGACCTGCTAGGAGGAAGGAGTGATGGTGGAGAGCTCTGGTGATCTACAATGTAATCCGGACCCATCGTAGCGCCAGATGACTGGGTGAGAGCCATCTAAGGCAGCATCTGCTCTCCCCTTTGCTACCCATTGCACCAAAAATCGGGACTGTCCGCCACGTATTTCTGACCCCACAGCCACAGCACCAGCCCTCATCAGCCTGCCGTGATCGGCACTTTCCGGGCCTCTGACCAGTCATCAGCAGCTTGCCCCCACATCATCCATCTCCCCACGGGCCTTAGGACAGCGCTACAGGTGCCCCATGTCTCCAGAACATTCCTAGAACAATCCCTATATCGTTCCTGGGCCGCGGGCACTCAGGATAGGCCGTGGCTCCAGCCTTCAAGGTGTATGGCGGCCATCTTGGTACTCCTGTCGTCCAGGCCCACACGGCCCTGCATCTAGGGTTGCCACATCATCCCTTTAATCCAGGACACATACTAATTATACAGGTTGTTCTGAGGCTAATTTAAGGCAGATAAGGCACCAAGTGAGTTTAATTACCACCTTAATAAACCTCAGAACCTGTGTAATTCATATGTGTCCTGGATTAAAGGGATGATGTGGCAACCCTACCTGCATCCCTATAGTGCCCCTTACAACAAGGATCCAGTGATCGGAGCACAGTGCACTGCCAGCAGCACCTGGGGAATACAGCTGCATAGTATCTGGAGCCCTGGACTGGACAACTGGGCAAAAGTTATTGCTAGAGCGGCGGCCATCTTGCTCCTCCAAGCAATCATTAACAGTTACCACAGCACTGAGGTGCACAAAGCGATGCGTACAGTCATTAGCGGTGGAAGCAAACAACTACCCATATCCCCTACTGCGTAGCCAAGCCGGCGTCTCGAGTGGACGTGTTTGTGAGCGCTACACAGCAGCACTAATACTGATCTGGGTGAGGAGGGGTATTATTTTGTCCCTTGTGCCCACGGCCAGAGCTACAGATACCGGGCATGAGAAGGAGCACCTGTAGCTCCAGGAAGAAGGGAAGTGCCACTTACAAGCCCCCTTCTACTGCTCAGCCCCGGTCTCCACAAAGCCTGCTCAACATGGTGACACAGACGGCCACAGCGGATCCGGCGTTACTGAAGGAGGACCGCTTCACCGCACTCATGCAGGCAATCACGGGATGCCGAACGACGCTCACCACACAGATTGAGAAACTCCAGATGGACTTTGGCCTGATGAAGTGGGACATGGATGCCATCAGAGACTGTGTTAAGGAGACAGAGAGGAGGGTGAGTGACTCTGAGGACATGACACGAGAACACCATGCCACCCTCCACACACTACAAGTGAAAGTTAAAGCCCTGGAGTCCAGGGCAGAAAATAGTGAGAACCACAGCAGGTGGAACAATTTGAGGGTGATAGGATTACCGGAGGGAGAGGAGGGACAAGATCCGGCTACCTTAGCTGAGCAACTCCTGCGCACCCTGCCCCCCCGTGCCCAGTTCTCCCCCCACTTTGTCATTGAGCGGGAGCATCGGATGCCATCCATGCGAGGGCTGCAGGGAGCCCCCCGTGCACATTTATCTTCTGGTTACTTAACTTTAGGGATCGTGATCTGGCCCTTAGGGAAGCCAGAAAAGTGGAGGAGTTACGCTATGAAAACGCCAGATTGATGATGTTTCCGGATTACTCGGTGGAGACCCAATGCCTTCGCAAAACCTTCGATCATGTGAAGGCCAAGCTGCGCACCCGCGGTCTGAAATATAGCATGCTTTTCTCTGCCCGCCTCCAGGTGGTTGATGGTGAATCTACTCGTTTTTTTCACTTCACCAGAAGACGCCTGTCACTGGCTTGATACCCTCCCTGGTTGACGATAAGTATAATGCTTGACTGAGATATCTGTTTACTTTGATTGTCATCTCCCTACCCTCCTCCCCCCCCTCCTGGAACTCTGTCCCCTATTCCTTCCCACCATTTAACCCCTTACTCCCTGCACCTCCTACTCCCCCCATGGTCATATGAATAACTATGTTCTCTTTGGGTCCATGGGCACTACTACCCCCCAACAGGATGGAGAAACTGGAACTCTATTACCCTCATTGAGTAAACAGGGGGTAATGCTTCTGACTGGGTGCAATGTTGGGATGGGATGTTCCTGTTGTCAGGTGGAGGGTGGGAGAATGACGCTGCATACGTTTTGAACATATATGCTGGACAGTAAATGTCTGTTATGGTTCACACCGTTGGTAACTAAAAAGTTCATGCCCCTAGTTAGATGTTCTGCTAGGTGATTTTTTGTTTTCCTCCATAATGATTTTCCCTTCCTTTTGGTTATTTCTTTAAACCTGGAGCAGATGCTGCTACGGTCCGCTCTCAGATTACGAACCCGCATTTTTAGCGGTTCTTAGTTCTTCTGTTAGCCCCACGTAGGTGCAATTCCTACCTCATGTAAATATGTTCTTGGGTTTGGGTCGAGCAATAGGCACTCCATCAGTTTTTGAGATGGCTGTGCGGGGTGGGGGGATGGGCTGGACCTTGGTTGAGGTTCATTGGTTTATGTGTTTTGTTTTACAGCGGTCATTACTAGAAATAACTGTGACATCTCTGCAAAATCTGTTTACAATGTGGAGTCGGTATGCATTTCATGGGCGGACCCCTCCTGAAGGGTCGACTGGGTGGCTGTCCCCCTCCATACAATTCCTCCCACTAGAGTTATGGCCCCCTTGACTATTATGTCCTGGAATACCAGGGGACTAAATGATAAGATGAAACGCTTGCTTGTGTTTGCCTATGTCAAGAAATACAATCCCAAAATCTGCATTGTGCAAGAGACCCACCTGACAGGATGGAAATCACTGTCCTTCAAAAAGCCGTGGGTAGGCCACCACTACCATGCAACCTTCTCTGGCTATGCCAGAGGGGTCAGCATCTTAATCCATAAATCACTCATGCTTGACCTACTAGCCACTTGGATCGACCTGGAAGGGAGATTTATTGTTCTACATGTGGTTATAGACATGATTGAAATGCTTATTGTAGGAGTGTATCTTCCCCCACCTGCCAGAGCCTCCATTTTGAAACTTCTGGCCTCCGTTATTGCTGAGTTCCCTACTAATAATGTACTGATAGCAGAGGATTGCAACCTGCTCCCTGATCCCTCAGTTGACAAGTTGCCCCCGGGTACAGCTTCCGATTCGGTGCTGTCCTGATGGACTTCCCTGTACGACCTGACGGATGTTTGGCTGTGGAAAAACCCAGATGTAAAGAAATACTCCTGCCAGTCAGCCTCCTTTAACGCCATGTCAAGAATTGATCTGGTATATGCGACGTCAGGTTTGCTTTCCAGGATCAAGGAGATTAGGATGCTCCCCAGGGGCATTTCTGATCATGCTCCCATGTGGTGTAGTCTTCAGACATTAACGCCCCCCTCTGATCGTATTTGCCGGCTATCGTGCTATTCGATTATAGACCCCAGTATAGATATGGAATTGGCAAAAAGTTCTATTGATTTCTGGACCTGTAACCCTGGCTGGGCATGGGCTGAGATGGTGTGGGATGCCTATAAGATCCACGTTAGGGGGTGCTATCAAACATCCATATCGAGGGCCCGTCACGACGTGATAATTACATTGGAGGAGGCAGAGGAAAAGGCCCAACAACTCGAGTCCCAATACGTTCTCACTCAAAACCCTGTTACCAAAATAGACATGATGTCGGCCTACAGAGAGGTGATGCTTCTTAGAGTAGCCAAGGCCAAACAACATCAACTATCACAGGCTCAGCGCATCTTTGAGCAGGGGGAAAAGACAGGCAGACTTCTCTCCTCGTTGTCTAGAGAGCAGAACCCACTCGTTAATATAGCACGCATTAGGGATCCTGATGGTAATATTTTGGTAGATCCCCGGGGCATTAATGATAGATTTGCTTCCTACTACGGAGATCTATATTCTACTAGGATAGGGAAAACGGAGGATGAATTGAGCACCTTTCTCTCCCAGGTCGCTTTCCCTAGGCTTACAGTGGAAGAGGCAGCCCGGCTAGATGACCCAATCACCCTCACGGAGGTACAACATGCCTTGGGTGCTATGCAGGCTGGTAAGACTCACGGGGCTGATGGATTGCCCCCGGAGTTTTACAAACAGTACAGGGAACTGCTTGCCTAAGTTGCACAAGACCCTTATCACAAACTTGAGGCAGGGCTCCCCACCCCCTTCTATGGCAGAAGCCATAATCGTGGTTGTCCCTAAACCGGGTAAGGACCCGGAGGAGTGTTCCTCCTACCGTCTCATTGATAAACACTGATGCCAAAGTCTTGGCGAAGGTACTGGCCACTAGGATCAATGGGGTTATTCATAAGTTAATCAGTGAAGGTCAAACGGGATTCATGCCAGGGAGGGGAACAGACATTAACTTGCGAAGGTTGTATGCTATCCTCTCCTCCGTGGGCTCTCTTTCTGACACGGACGCAGTGGCCTCCCTGGATGCTGAGAAAGCATTTGACTCCGTTGAGTGGGAATATCTATGGGAGGTCCTGCATCGATTCGGATTCGGGCCTAACTTAGTTTCATGGATCCAGGCTCTGTACTCCGCCCCAGTGGCCAGAGAGCGCACCGGATCCACTCTTTCGCCCCGTTTTCCACTACAGCGTGGTACCCACCAGGGGTGTCCACTCTCGCCGGCTCTATTCGCCTAGGCCATTGAGCCTATGGCGATGCTTCTTAGAAAGTCATCAGAGGTCAAGGGCATGCCGTTCGGGACTCTCCTCGAAAAAATATCCCTACATGCGGACGACACCTTGCTCTATTTGAGAGAGGTGTCCTCTTCCCTCCTGGCCGCCCTGACAATTAAAGACACTTTTGGAGACCATTCCGGTGTGCGTATTAATTGGACCAAGTCTGTGCTGTTTCCCCTTCGCCCGGACACAAGGCTTCCCTCCCATACCCCGCTCATTGTAATCCAACAATTTAAATATTTAGGAGTTGTAATTAATAGATCCCTTCCATTATTTCTAACACTTAAACTAACCCCAGCGGTCTCCCACCTGTCCCAGAGATGCGCGGCCTGGAGGGCCCTTCCCCTTACCCCAGTGGGCAGGGTCAACCAAATCAAAATGATTATTCTTCCGAAATGTATACGACACACACCGATGCCTATACCTCTTTCATTTTTTCAGAAAGTAGATAGTATAATAATTTCCTTCATTTGGAATGGTGCTCCCCCTAGGATAGCAAAAACCACCTTACAGCTACCCTTTGACACTGGGTGGGTTGGCTCTCCCCGATCTCCTTAAATATTATTGGTCAGCAGTCCTGGTCACAGTGCAGTGGTGGCTATCGGAGGAGCCTGCCAATGCGGCCTTGGCTGTTGAAGTGGCTCTGCTGGGCTCATACACTGAGCTGCGAAACCTGATTCATAGGGGTCCAAAATCAAACCCGAAAATCACGATTCCCATGAGGACTACCCTATGGGTTTGGGACACAGTCAGGACTAGGGCTGTGGTGAGACACTGCTAGTCCCCCTCCACCCCACTATGGGGCAACCCATGCCTCCCTTCTGCTCTATCCCAGATCCTGTTATCTGGGCTCGGGTGGGAGTTACTACTCTTCCAGGCATAGTGTCAGGGGGGGCCATAGCGTTTTGCCGAGCTAAAAAATAGGAAAAATCTCCCAAATCAGATGCTCTTTCGGTACTTTCAGATACGTCACGCCTTCCAGGCACAATTCCCACTTCCCATAACCCTTGAAAGTTCAACCATAGAGGATCTTTTGAGAGCCCCTGGGGATTCCAAAACGTTGTCCGCTCTGTACTCTGTTGTGAGGGGTTGGGATACTTACAGAGCGTCCCAGCTGTATGATAGATGGAGAGAGGATATTCCGGACTTGGCGGAGGATGACTGGGAGGAGGGTGTCCAGCAATTCATTCCCCTAATGATATCAGCGAGGGATAGGTTCTCCCTGCTGAAATTCCTCCATAGGGCCTATTATACACCCCAGCGATTAGCTAAGATCTACCTCCTCGCTGTGTCATCGCTGTAAACAGGAAACGGGCACACTCCTCCACATTGTCTGGACTTGTCCACGAATTAGACCTTACTGGGAGGCAGTGACGGGTTTATATCTAAGGTGGGGAAGATTGCTCTTCGGACCAATCCTAAAGTATTACTCTTAGGCATATGTGACACACTGGACGCCCCGCAGGCCAAAAAATGAATGGTGTTCTATGCAGCCTTCTACGCCAGGAAGGCGATCATGCTTCAATGGAAAGCTGAGCTCCCCCTTACTGTGACCCAGTGTAAGGCCCTGGTCAATGCAGCTTTGCCCCTCTACAAACTTACATACTTAGGGCGTAATTGCCCTAAACAATTTGACAAGGTTTGGGCATCCTGGATAGATATGGAGAAATTGTCACTATACTGATCCTTGAGCAGACCTCAGGCCATGATTCCCCAGAGTGGTACCTCTATGGTTACTAGGCCCCCCCCCCCGATAGGATACCGACTGATGACACTTTGTACTAATTCTCTTATTGTTATCTATCCCCCCCCCCCCCCCGAGTAGGTAGGGCACATAGGGTTAATGGGCATCCGCCTTGTACTTTTACTGGGTTTTTTCTTTGTCTACTACTAGTAATGATTTGCCAATGTAGATGTCTATGCTGTTACCTCGCATTCCAGTTGTTAAGAGCGATGTACCGCTGTAAGTTGCTGTTTTAATGAAAAATATAAATATACTTTATGTAAAAAAAAAAAAAAATCCATACACACACTCCTAAACCTTGTAGACAGCCTTTCCAGAAGAGTTGAAGCTGTTATAGCTGCAAAGGGTGGGCCAACTCAATATTGAACCCTATGGACTAAGACTGGGATGCCATTAAAGTTCGTGTGAGTGTAAAGGCAGGCGACCCAATATTTTTGGTAATATAGTGTATCTAGGAGGGTGCTATATATGATTATGATGGATACATTAGAATGTAAGCTCCTGCATTGGGGACTACTACAAATGTTCCCTGTCCTCAGTGAGAGGCGCCACCGATTTTGTCATTGCTATTTAAACAAAAAGTACTCGGTGCACAAAATATCCGGGAATTAAATCTAGGTGCCCACCGCATGTGGCCTGCACAGTGCATACACAGGAAAAGGCATCATGTACATAGCTTAATACCGACGCATACCAAAGTCAGACAAGAAAGACAAACAAATATGTTCTCATGAATTTCATTATCCAGCTGAAGTCTTGCCGTAATCAGATGACTGATGCAGAAAGGGCAGTATGATTATTTAACTGAAGGTTCAATTATGATAATGAGACTTATCACTGCCTTCCTTTCATTTACCACAGGGAAAAGCTTATTATTACTCTCTGCGTTTTATAAGAACGCCGATGAATCTTTATAAGAATGTGCAGTTAAAATTTACTAGCAAAACACCAGACATGATTTCTAAAACATTAAAAACATGGAGATTGATTTGCTATAGGGGGCATTTTATTACTTAGCTCACTGGACCTGTATTAGCTTCAAACATACAATTATATTTTTTATTTTACTACCTGTGGTTGAGTGTGTGAACACCTTCAGCTTGAGCCTTGTGCAAAACGACAAGCTGTATGCTGCATCTGCCAAGAAAAAAAATAAATGTATATCATTTTTAGATGTAAAAGAAAAAAAAAGAACACATTGATGTGGATATTCTTTTTGATGTGTGGTTACTGTTTTAGAAACCACATTTCTGTTAGCAGAATTGACTTTTTGCTTTGTTTGTCTTGAAATTCTATACTTTGCTAAAATTTATGGTGACTAATGGAATTGCACAAAGCGGCCACGAACAGCCATGAATCTCCTCTTCTTGGGTCCCCTGCCAGCGCTTATGCCCCCATCCCCGCTCTGTCCAGTGCCCCCATGGGAAGTGGCTGCGTCCAATGACAAAGACAGAGGGAGTCGGCCCCACCCCCTGCACCCTCATCACTGGCTTTGATTGACAGCCGATGGCTCCCGGCAGGACCGGCCCTACCATGGGTCCCAGTGGGTCCATTGGACCCAGGCAGCACTTTGAGAGGGGTAGCAAATTGAACCACAGCCGCCTCTCCTTCTCTCCTATTTACCCAGCAAATTGACAACCAAGATTTTTTCCCAGCAGTTTTGTGTGTCATGATGACAATTGCCCCCCAGGCCGCTCCGCCTGCCCCTATACTACCCTAGCCTGTTTATATACTACCTTAGCCTGTCTATATACTACCCTAGCCTGTCCATATACTAGCCTAGGCTGCCTAAATACTGCCATAGCTTGTCTATATACTAGCCTAGCCTGTCTATATACTAGCCTAAGCTGCCTAAATACTGCCCTAGCCTGTCCATTACTACTCCAGCCTACCCATATACTACCCTAGCATGTCCCTATACTGCCATAGCCTGCCCCTTGAAATTGAACATAATGGTATGTCATATCATTTTGTATATAAAGGTGCTGTTGTATGTAAATCTGACATCCTGATAAATTAAATTTTAGTTTTAATTATCATGATCTAAAAGAATGGATGTGATGGCCTTTTGGTGGACGTGAATTTCTTTTTTTTTTGGGGGGGATGGGGGGGGGCAGCATTTGATTCTTGGACCCGGGCAGCACAATGTCTTGGGCCAGCCCTGGCTCCCGGTGCCCCAGCAAAGCTAGCGAGACTTGGAAGTGAGGGGAGATAAGAGCTACAGACGTGCACAATGCTGGATGGAATGAGGGCTCAGGTAAGTAAAAGGGGTGGTGAGGGGGGATGCTGACACCTAAACATTTTTTACCTTAATGCAAGGAATGCGTTAAGGTAGAAAGTGTTAAAGTGTTACTAAACCCACAACAGTAAAATCAGTCTGTATATGCAGCATAGCATCCTTGTTATGTGAAACTTAAGGGGTTTATCCTCTGTATTGTGTAAAAAGGCACTGTGACACTATATGGACAGATCCTTCTCTCCTGCACTGACTATCTTGACAAGGCCACCCAATACCGTGTTACAAGCCATCCTGCACATGCTCAGTTTAGTATCTATTGCTGGAGAGAACATTTCCTGTTTCATTTGAACTGTTCAAGTCACACATGAGGGCGTGTATACAGGCTGTAGTGGAAATCTCCTCCTACCTGAAAACTCAGCACTGGACAAACTGTGCAGTTTATCATGTGATTATGGTATACAGATCAGTAAAAAAGGTCCATAGTGGACGTATTTTAATGTAAAAAGATGATTTATAAGCTGTGGGCACCGTGGGGGGGGGGCGGGGCAGAGGAACTATTTTCATATTACTGGGTTTAGTAACACAGGCTTTACACCACTTTAAAGGGCCTCTATGTAGGCATAAGGTTCAAGTTTGCCACTGCATTTGAGGGAAATCCTAAGTTTGAGATTTGCAGTGCCAATGAATTTATGTGCAGATTTGTCGAAAAAGTCCGGGTTCGGGTATTTTATTCCACGTGTTGAAAATCTGCCAAGGGCAGCCAATCAACAAGTGTTTAACTGGTTTTCCCTAGAAGCCATCACAGCCATGCCTACTAATGGCATGGCTGAGATTGGCCAGTGCAACATGTGACCCAGCCTCTATATGGGGCTGGAGTCACCGTGCTGCATGTCATATGCTCTCAGGATAGTTTAGGGAGAGGATGCTGCTGGCTCTGTGAGGGACAGATTGCAGAACATCTCATCCTGCATTACTGAACGATCTGATTGTGGACTAGGGAGAGATGCTAGTACTGCTGCTTTGAGGGACAGATTGCAGACCTCATCCTGCTGCACAGAATGATCTGACTCAACTAGGTAGAGTCTGTTGCTTTAAGGGAAAGATTATTGTTCTAAAATCATCATCAAGTTGTACAGGGAAAGATTCCAGCTGTTGCTTCAAGGGAAAGATTAGTGTTCTAAAATCATCATCAAGTTGTACAGGGAAAGGTTCCAGCTGTTGCTTTAAGGGAAAGATTAGTGTTCTAAAATCATCATCAAGTTGTACAGGGAAAGGTTCCAGCTGTTGCTTTAAGAGAAAAAATAGTGTTCTAAAATCATCATCAAGTTGTACAGGGAAAGGTTCCAGCTGTTGCTTTAAGGGAAAGATTATTGTTCTAAAATCATCTCCAAAATGCGTGGGAAAAGTCTATTGCAGGCGCATAGAGCCATATTACTGTTCTAAAATCATCTCCAAAGTGTGTGGGAAAAGTCTATTGCAGCCACATAGAGCCATATTACTGTTCTAAAATCATCTCCAAAGTGTGTGGGAAAAGTCTAATGCAGCCACATAGAGCCATATTACTGTTCTAAAATCATCTCCAAAGTGTGTGGCAAAAGTCTATTGCAGGCCCATAGAGCCATATTACTGTTCTAAAATCATCTCCAAAGTGTGTGGGAAAAGTCTATTGCAGCCGCATAGAGCCATATTACTGTTCTAAAATCATCTCCAAAATGCGTGGGAAAAGTCTATTGCAGCCGCATAGAGCCATATTACTGTTCTAAAATCATCTCCAAAGTGTGTGGGAAAAGTCTATTGCAGCTGCATAGAGCCATATTACTGTTCTAAAATCATCTCCAAAGTGTGTGGGAAAAGTCTATTGCAGCCACATAGAGCCATATTACTGTTCTAAAATCATCTCCAAAGTATGTGGCAAAAGTCTATTGCAGGCGCATAGAGCCATATTACTGTTCTAAAATCATCTCCAAAGTGTGTGGGAAAAGTCTATTGCAGCCGCATAGAGCCATATTACTGTTCTAAAATCATCTCCAAAGTGTGTGGGAAAAGTCTATTGCAGGCGCAAAAGGTATCACGTCTACAAACTACAGGATAGATTTATGGACTTTTATTTTTTTACAGATTTTACTGGTAATGGCGGCAATCTGTGATTTTTAGCAGGACTGTGACATTGTGGTGGACATATTTGACCCCAAATTACACTTTTTGGGGACCAGTGGCATTATTACATTGATCAGTTGCTATAAAAATACACTGATCAATGTATAAATGACACTGGCAGGGAAGGGGATAACAGTAGGGGGTGATCAAGTGGTTAACTGTGTTCCCTGGGTGTGTTATATCTGTAAGGAGGATGGGCTGGCAGGGACATAACAGAGATTGCTGTTCTCGATCACTGGGAACAGAAGATCTCTGACATGTCATCTGGCAGAACAGGGATCCACCTTGTTTACATAGGGAGATCCCCATTCTGCCTCTGTGTACAGCAATCGCGGGCGGCCGGCGGACATCAAATCCCGTGTTCGCAATCTCACATGCACGGACCGCCGTACAGGTACGTCGGTTCGCGCAGGAGAGCCAACCTGCCACCATATAATGATGGTGGCTGGTCAGCAAGTGGTTAATGCAGGTAAGGTACCAAGTGAGTTTAATTACTACCTTAACCACTTCCGGACTGCCCGCTGTCATTATACGGCAGTATTGTGCCATTGAATACCGTTGCTATGGTAGCAGATAGCTACCGAAACTCCGGTATTTTTTTAAACAGTGGGTGACCCATTTTCAGATAAAACTGGTCTCTGTGGCGGATTTGCCACAATATCACTATTATCGGCAGAGGGAGAGGTGCTCAACCCCCTCCCGCCACTTTTCCATCGTCTCTGCCACTTACCAGACCCACTGGTAGCAGCAGAGACGATTGAGTCCGATCTCCTCAATGCCTGTGAGCCAAGTGTGTGGCAGATGACGCCCACTTGGATACATAGCATTGAAGAGCGGAAGAGACGTCAAACGTCACCTCCGCCCATTGCTCTTGGGAGAAAATGTTTTTTTTTTTAAATGACTATTTATTTTTTTATTTATTGCATTTAAGTGTAAATATGAGATCTGGGGTCTTTTTGACCCCAGATCTCACATTTAAGAGGTCCTGGCATTCTTTTTTCTATTACAAGTGTCTATATACTGCCTGTATTACCCTGATCTGCATACTGGCTATATTACCCTGATCTATATACTGGCTATATTACCCTGATCTATATACTGCCTATATTACCCTGATCTATATACTGCATATATTACCCTGATCTATATACTGGCTTTATTACCCTAGGCTATGATACTGGCTATATTACCCTGATATATATACTGCCTATATTACCCTGATCTATATACTGCCTATATTACCCTGATCGATATACTGCCTATATTACCCTGATCTATATACTGCCTATATTACCCTGATCTGTATACTGGCTATATTACCCTGATCAATATACTGCATATATTACCCTGATCTATATACTGCCTATATTACCCTGATCTGTATACTGGCTATATTACCATGATCTATGATACTGGCTATATTACTCTGATCTCTATACTGGCTATATCACCCTGATCTATATACTGGCTATATTACCCTGATCTATATACTGCATATATTACCCTGATCTATATACTGGCTTTATTACCCTAAGCTATGATACTGGCTATATTACCCTGATATATATACTGCCTATATTACCCTGATCTATATACTGCCTATATTACCCTGATCGATATACTGCCTATATTACCCTGATCTATATACTGCCTATATTACCCTGATCTGTATACTGGCTATATTACCCTGATCAATATACTGCATATATTACCCTGATCTATATACTGCCTATATTACCCTGATCTGTATACTGGCTATATTACCATGATCTATGATACTGGCTATATTACTCTGATCTCTATACTGGCTATATCACCCTGATCTATATACTGGCTATATTACCCTGATCTATATACTGCATATATTACCCTGATCTATATACTGGCTTTATTACCCTAAGCTATGATACTGGCTATATTACCCTGATATATATACTGCCTATATTACCCTGATCTATATACTGCCTATATTACCCTGATCGATATACTGCCTATATTACCCTGATCTATATACTGCCTATATTACCCTGATCTGTATACTGGCTATATTACCCTGATCAATATACTGCATATATTACCCTGATCTATATACTGCCTATATTACCCTGATCTATATACTGGCTATATTACCATGATCTCTATACTGGCTATATTACCCTGATCTATATACTGGCTATATTACCATGATCTCTATACTGGCTTTATTACCTTGATCTATGATACTGGCTATATTACCCTGATCTGTACTGACTATATTACCCTGATCTGTAATACTGGCTATATTACCCTGATCTGTGTGGCTGCATTATATACCATGATCTGTGAGGCTGTATACCATGATCTATAAGGCTGTGTTATATATCATGATCTGTGAGGCCAACCATGGTGCCAGGAAGCGCTAACACCAGGTGTGTGAAGTATCTTTATCTGCGGATTGTTAAACTTTATGGAATACACATATTGCTATTGTGGTGTAGGATATGGGCCTCTTGTCCCTCCATGCCTTTTTTTTAAAAGGACAGTGTAAAAATAAAAAATAAAAAAGTAAAATAAATAAGACATTTTTTTTTAAAGTGCCCCGTAATTTTCTAGCAAAAAAACCTGATTTTAACTTGTAAACACCGAATCTCAAAAAGAGGCTCGGTCCTTAACCACTTCAGCCTCGGAAGGATTTCACACTTTAGGGAGCACTTTTTGCGATTCAGCACTGTAACGCTTTAACTGACAATTGCGCGCTCGTGCAACGTTGTACCCAAATGAAATTGATGTCCTTTTTTCCCCACAAATAGAGTTTTCTTTTGGTGGTATTTGATCACCCCTGTGTCACTTCTGATCACCGCTATGAACAAAAAATAAGGACAATTTTGGAAAAAAAAAACTATATTTTTTACTTTTTGCTATAATAAATATTTAAAAAAAATATAAAAACCACATTTATTCATCGGTTTTGGCCGATATATATACTTCTACATATTTGTATATGCAATCGGCGTTTCTTGATTGGTTTACGCAAAAGTTGCCGCGTTTACAAACCATGAGAATTCATTTATGGTGTTTTTACTATTTTTTTTAAAAAAGTAAGTAACTAGTAATGGCGGCGATCTGAAATTTTTATCGGGACTGCGATATTGCGGCGGACATGTCGGACATTTTTTACACTTTTTGGGACCCTTGACATTTATACAGCGATCAGAGCTAAAAAACCCCACTGATTACTATATAAATGTCACTGGCAGGGAAGGGGTAAACCTGCAGGGGGCAATAAAGGAGTTAACTGTGTTCCCTGTGTGTGTTCTAACTGTATGGGGGTTGGGCTGGCAGGGGCATAACAGATCTAACTGATCCCGAGTACAGGGATCAGTAGATCTGTCATGTCCCCCCTCACAGAACGTGTTTACATCGGCGGCTCCCTGTTTTGGCTCTCTCAAAGGCAATCGTGGGTCACCAGTGGACATCGAGTCTGCCTGACCCACGGCCCCGCTCACGGAGCGCGACCGCTACTCGCGCAGATCGCCGTTTATAAACGGCGATTTGCGGGAACGTGCCACTTTGCCGTTATATATGTACTATATGCGGTCAGCAAGTGGTTAAGTGGATAATCAACCACAGAATCTGTGTAATTCATATGTGTTTAGTTTTAAAGGGATGAGTTGGCAACCCTATCTTAGAATAGTGAATAAGGGGGATTTTAGTTAAACCAGCCCTCTCAGTATAAATGGAGGTGCACAAAGCAGCCATAGTATCAGTGAATTGGAAGCTGTGTTAGGGAAAGCATAGGAAAAGAAAGTCAGTTAGGAAACTGTACTTTAATTCTGATTGCTAGCTCTTTGGCCAAAAAAAAACCTTTATTGTGTTTTTTCCCGCAATTTTTTCTTTCATTATACTTTGTGATTGATTTGGGGTCAGCAGGTACTTTCAGCTGCTGTCCGGTTCACAGCATTTTTTATTTATTGTCCCCAGGGTGCAGTATTTTCAGTTCTTCATGTATTTTTCTTTTTAGATAACAACAGTTTTACGACTCCCCCCCCCAGTCTATAGCTCTCCCTTTGTCTTATCTCACTAACTATGCTAGTTTTATTACCATTGCCATGTACATTTGTTTGTGTGTGTCTGTTTTTCCTTTTCTTTATATTTTTCTTTCAGTGGGTTGCACAAGGCCTTCAGACCAGGCCAGGTGTTCTCTGAACTGAGTATATCCCCCTGGAGGGCCTGCCCACTGTCATACACTCCACACTCCTGTAATGTACAAAAGGGAAAGACAGAGAATATAAATGTAACGCATGCAAATGTAAGGTATTCTACAAAACATATACAGTTGTGATAATAAGTTTACATACCCTGGAAAAATGTATGATTTCTTGGCCATTTTTCAGAGAATATGAATGATAACTCAAAAACAATTTTCACTCATGGTTATAGTGTTTGGCTGGAGCCATTTATTATCAGTCAACTGTGTTTACTCTTTTAAAATCATAATGACAACAGAAACTACCCAAACGACCCTCAAAAGTTTACATACCCCAGTTCTTAATACCGTGTATTGCCCCCTTTAACATCAATGACAGCTTGAAGTCTTTTGTGGTATTTGTCGATGAGGCTCTCATCTTCTCAGATGGTAAAGCTGTCCATTCCTCTTCGCAAAAAGCCTCCAGTTTCAGGAAATTATTGGGCTGTCTTGCATGAACTGCATGTTTGAGTTCTCCCCAGAGTGGCTCAATGATGTTGAGGTCAGGAGACTGAGATGGCCACTCCAGAACTTTCACTTTATCCTGCTGTAGCCAATGACAGGTCGACTTGGCCTTGTGTATTGGATCATTGTCATGTTGGAATGTCCAAGTACGTCCCATTCGCAGCTTCCTGGCTGATGAATGCAAATGTTCCTCCAGTATTTTTTTGATAACATATTGCATTCATCTTGCCATCAATTTTGACCAAATTTCTTGTGCCTTTGTAGCTCACACATCCCCAAAACATCAGTGATCCACCTCCGTGTTTCACAGTAGGAATGGTGTACCTTTCATCATGTTTGAAAGGAAAATGGTACTGCGCAGCCTCAGATAATATCTATCTGTATCAACCCTTTGAATAATAATATATAAATAGGGAAATGGCAAAAAATATTCTGTGATTAATTCATTAATAATGTGACTCTTCCATATAAAACGTTCAGCAAAAATGCATAAAAATGTGACCAATAAAATCTTCAATATAAAAATACATTTACATAAATTATATGAACCAAAAATTAGTGAAGTGATATTATCACAGTGAAGCAGGTGTAAACATATAAAAACACAAATGTGTATAAAAAGTCCTTGTAACAAAAATAAAGTGCTTGTAGTGATATTTCCAGTGACTTGTGCTCAGATAGTCCTTATGGGTATTCGTGCTCCAAACAGGTGAAGGATGCCTCTTTTGCAGGGGGATAGGCGTGCTATCCCAAAAGGATTCCTTTATAAAGTGCTTCAAACGCGAAAGTGCTCATAGAATGCTCACCTCTATGGCTTGGTGTATGTGCACATCAAGGTTTCTTTTGGGGATTCTGTTCGGTCGTTCCACGCTCTCTCAATCCTGATCCTGATTGTCATCAATGCTCCCACTGTCCGATCAGTTGCTCTCCTTTGAGTTGTATAAACTCAATGCCGCTCAGGAAGGGGGGAAGATAAAAAAGCTTCCATAGTGTAGTATTTAAAAAGGAATACTTTATTGTGTCCAAATAAGGTATATAAACCAAAAAATATATATATAAAATCACAAAAATCATCAAGTAACACAGTAGCGCCTGGGCGCCTCTCACTGTGTGTCCAGCAAGCTAAAACTCTGCCTACGCGTTACATCACCTCACGTGACTTCTTCAGGGCTGGAGAAGTCACGTGAGGTGATGTAACGCGTAGGCGGAGTTTTATCTTGCTGGACACACAGTGAGAGGCGCCCAGACGCTACTGTGTTACTTGATGATTTTTGTGATTTTATATATATATTTTTTGGTTTATATACCTTATTTGGACACAATAAAGTATTCCTTTTTAAATACTACACTATGGAAGCTTTTTTATCTTCCCCCCTTCCTGAGCGGCATTGAGTTTATACAACTCAAAGGAGAGCAACTGATCGGACAGTGGGAGCATTGATGACAATCAGGATCAGGATTGAGAGAGCGTGGAACGATCGAACAGAATCCCCAAAAGAAACCTTGATGTGCACATACACCAAGCCATAGAGGTGAGCATTCTATGAGCACTTTCCCGTTTGAAGCACTTTATAAAGGAATGCTTTTGGGATAGCACGCCTATCCCCCTGCAAAAGAGGCATCCTTCACCTGTTTGGAGCACGAATACCCATAAGGACTATCTGAGCACAAGTCACTGGAAATATCACTACAAGCACTTTATTTTTGTTACAAGGACTTTTTATACACATTTGTGTTTTTATATGTTTACACCTGCTTCACTGTGATAATATCACTTCACTAGTTTTTGGTTCATATAATTTATGTAAATGTATTTTTATATTGAAGATTTTATTGGTCACATTTTTATGCATTTTTGCTGAACGTTTTATATGGAAGAGTCACATTATTAATGAATTAATCACAGAATATTTTTTGCCATTTCACTATTTATATATTATTATTCAAAGGGTTGATACAGATAGATATTATCTGAGGCTGCGCAGTACCATTTTCCTTTCAAACACTATTCTTCTATTGTCACATAGTAGGTACAGCAGCAACCTCTCTAAACACTATAGTAGTCTCATAGTAGCGCGAGGATACACCACTATATTTTACCTTTCATCATGGGCCTTGTTGACTCCTCTTCAAATGTAGCGTTTATGGTTGTGGCCAAAAAGCTCAATTTTGGTCTCATCGCTCCAAATGACTTTGTGCCAGAAGGTTTGAGGCTTGTCTCTGTGCTGTTTGGCGTATTGTAAGCGGGATACTTTGTGTCATTTGCGTAGTAATGGTTTTCTTCTGCCGACTCGATCATACAGCCCATCTTTCTTCAAGTGCCTCCTTATTGTGCATCTTGAAACAGCCACACCACATGTTTAAAGAGAGTCCTGTATTTCCCCTGAAGTTATTTGTGGGTTTTTCTTTGCATCCCGAGCAATTTTCCTGGCAGTTGTGGCTGAAATTTTTAGTTGGTCTACCTGACTGTGGTTTGGTTTCAACAGAACCCCATTTTCCACTTCTTGATTAGAGTTAAAACACTGCTGATTGGCATTCTCAATTCCTTGGATATCTTTTTATATCCCTTTCTTGTTTTGTACAGTTCAACTACCTTTTTCCGCAGATCCTATGTGTCACGTACCTGGTGGAGATCGAGCTGTAGATGAGGCTTCTCTTGCACCTCCTGTCCAACACCCCTGATAGCAATGACAGGGATTGTAGGACACAGAGTGGCACGAGGGCTGGTATAGCGGGTGGCACCAACTGAGGCTTGACAGGGACCCGATGGCCGTGGATCACCAGGCAGGTAGCTGGAACTCTGTGATATAGGACCAGTAGGCAGGAGCATAGCCGGGACATAAGCCAGGGGGTCATCAACAGCCGAGCAGTGCAGGTACAATAATGTGAGGCTGGAACAGGATACAAGCTTGGTCTGGTACACAACCGGGCAGCAAAGTACAGGAACATGAGACAGGAGTAGAGTCAAACACAGGCCGAGGTCACAGGTAGGCAGGCGGAAGTCCAGAGGAGAGTTCAGATAAAGCCAGGTCAAATAAAGGCAGACAGGAACGAACTGTCTCAGGGCACAGGTAAACAGGTACAAGCTGAAAGACCACTCAGCAATGTGTTCATGTCACTGCTTGGCTTAAATAGTCCGTTTGGCGCCAGTGCGTGCACGTGTGCTCACGCACACCCGCACGCAGATATATGTTTCTTCCTGTGCCACGCTAGTCTGCATGCACATGCGCGCAAATGCGTGTCTGTTTACAGGACTTCTCTTACATTGCCCCCCCAATGGGCAACTTCCAGGTGCCCATTTGTAACATCTTTTGAGGGTGAGCCCTCAGAATGCCTGTATCAGTCTTTTGGTGTGAAGGTTGGTTTCTGGTTCCGATCAGTTTTGTTCTGGCCGGTAGCCTTTCCATTTAATTAGATACTGGATAAGGTTTCCTCTTTTTCTACAATCCACAATTGTTTCAACATCATAGTCATCATTGCCGTTGACTATCTCAGGAGCTGGTGGACCCGACTCAGGACCCGGGAGTGGGTCTAACCTTGCGGCTTTTAGCAGGGATACATGAAAGACAGGGTGGATTTTGTATGTCTCTGGGAGAGAAAGTTCATAAGTTGCTGGATTGATTTGTCTTTTGACTGAAAATGGACCGATATATCTAGGTCCCAGTTTCTTGGATGGGCATGACATATTTGGAATTGCAGTAGATAACCAAACCTTGTCTCCTTTCTCAATTTTTAGGTCTCCTTTCCTTTTCCTGTCAAAAAAAATCTTATTGTCTTCTTGTGCTTTAGAAATGGCATCTTGCAACACCTTGTTGTTTGACTGCAGAAATGTCACCCTCTCTTGGACTGCGGGAACCGAAGAATCAGGCAAGATGTCGGGTAAAAAAACTGGAAAGTACCCGTAATTTGCAAAAACTGGGGATTGTCCTGTGGCCGAGTGAACTGCGTCATTATATGCAAATTTCACTAGGGGTAGGAGTGATGCCCAGTCATCTTGAGCAAAGGACGTGAAGCACCAGAGGTATTGCTCTAAAGTTTGGCCATTTGTCTGTGGGTGAAGCTTTAGAAAAACAATTTTTGATCTTTGGTATTCTGTAGAGATCTTTCCTGAACCTAGATGTAAATTGTACTCCTCCATCTGAGGTGATACTGCTGGGGACCCCGTGGAGCCTGACCACTTCTTTGATAAAGCTACGAGCAGTTTCCATTGCTGAGGGGGTCCCCAACATAGGGATGAAATGGGCCATCTTCGTTAGCCTGTCAACAATCACAAAGACGGTAGTGAATTTTTCAGAAGGGGAAAGTTCCATGACGAAGTCCATGTTAATCATCTCCCAAGGTCTCTTGGTGAGGGGTATAGGCCTTAGCAAACCCCAGAACTTGGTTTTGTCATTCTTATTTTCAGATGCAAACTCCACAGTTTGCATCTGAAAAAAAAAAAAAAAAAAGAAAGAAATTCATTAGGGATCAGGAGGATTATCACGCTAGCAGGGTGTTTAAATGGCAGTCCAGGAGTGTGGAGAATGAACCAGTGGGGCCCCCTACTGGCCATCCTAATGGACCAGCCACAAGCAACACTATGCTTCAACCTCAGGGACCTGTGGGAGATAGAACACCACGTAGGGAATTTCCCCAATGTGATTCTAGCTCTCAATGGGCATACCGTAATACAGAGGTGCCCAGGGGTGGGAGAGGACGTAATAGAAATAGGGGTCAACGACCCAGATACTATTCTTCTCGCCCTTATACCCCGGACTTTTCTCAACCTAATAAATTCGAACCCCTCAGATATTATGAGGATCAGTTTGAAGGCAGATATATGACACAACATCCTAATCCAGTAAGAACAGATAGTCCTTATCATATGCCATATAGATCACCCAGTCGAGGGGATGGTTGGCAACAACCAGCTCCTAGGGGTCATCAGGAGACAAATTTTCCCAGGGCCGTAACAGGATTCAAAAGACATATAGAGCCAAAAGAGGGTCCAGAGGGGGGAGGAGGGTCCGTAAAAAGACACAGGATGTAAAAACCACAGGTATTTTTAATCTAAGCCATCAACCCTTGTCTGATGAGGAGACATATGTCTTGGATCGGGGCTTAAAATTTGCTCCATCAAGGCCTCTTAACAAATTTGAGACATACATGGATGTCCATAAGTTTGTTAAGACGGCTTAATGTCAAAAGATATCTCACCAGTAATCCAGCTAGGCTAACTCATAATCAAGATAATTTTAGGCATTCTGGATTGGCCAATGCTTCATTGTTTAATCCACCAGGAAATGTGCCGTCTGCATTGGCTATCTTTAGGGATATGGTACTCAAGGATGTCAATGCTATTAAACCCAGGAGGTATTATCCTTATCTAAAGTTTGAGAAAGGCCTGAAAAAGTTTAAAGACAGAGAAGATATTGTGGTGAGACCTGCGGACAAGGGGGGTGGAATTGTTGTTCTGGATAGGGGGGCATATCAGAAAGAAATGGAGAGGTTACTCTCTGATGGTGAGACTTATCAACCTTTAGGGAGCAATCCCACGGCCAAGTATAAGCGTGAATTAGCTAAACTCGTAGAAAGTGGAGCCAAAGATGGTATTGTTACAAAAAAAGAAAAGGCTTTCCTGATACCAGTAGCCCCAAGGATACCAATTCTGTACTGTTTGCCGAAGGTTCATAAGAGCATGACCGACCCCCCTGGAAGGCCCATTGTCAGTGGGATAGATTCCGTTACCTCCAGGGTGGGTCGGTATATCGATACTTACTTACAGCCTCTGGTGACCAGTAAACCTTCCTTTCTAAAGGACAGTACTCAGGTCATAAATTTCTTGCATGATGTCCAGTGGAGGGACGAAATGATTCTAGCTACTGCTGATGTTTCCTCCCTCTACACCATCATATCACATGAACATGGTATAGAAGCAGTGGAAAAGTATCTTGCTGCAAATACTTTTTTGCCCAGAAAGCAAAGAACATTCATTTTATCCTTATTGGAGTATGCCATGAAACACAATTACTTCTGGTATGGCGGTAACTACTACCTCCAGACCAGAGGAGTCGCCATGGGCGCGAAATATGCGCCGAGCATGGCGAATCTATTCATGGCCAAATGGGAGGAGGACGTCGTCTATGCTAGCCGTAGGGTGGAACTCCGCTTCTGGCTCAGGTACATAGACGACGTCCTCCTCCTGTGGGAAGGTGACTCTCTCTCACTTGACCTATTTATCTCCACTCTTAACAACAACGACAGGGGCATCAAATTGGAGTATGAGGCTAGTACCTCCAAGATCCATTTTTTAGATCTTAATATAGAGGTTAAGGAGGGGAAATTGGTGACCTCCACGTACTTCAAGGAGACTGACCGCAACGGTTTTATTGACATAGGGAGCTGCCACCATCCTAAATGGTTGGGTGGTATCCCAAAAAGCCAATTTATCCGTTTACGCAGAAATTGCTCCGATATTGAAATCTTTATGAAGGAGGCTGCCATCTTAAAAACTAGGTTTAAGGAGAAGGGATATACCAATGAATTGATAGATAAGGCTTATGAGGAGGTCCAAGTAATGGACAGGAATACCCTTTTGGCTCCAAAACAGAAGTCCGTGGAGTCTAAGTTCAACTGTCCCATGATCACTACCTATAGTAACCAACACCGTCAGGTGACCAGAATTCTGAATAAATATTGGAATCTACTGGCCAACGACTGTGTGTTAGCCCCCTTACTGGGAGAGAAACCCACTGTATTATTCAAGGGAGCACCCCCTCTGAGATTAACAGTGGCTCCAAATATTGTCGAGCCCCCTACCAGAAAACTCATGTTTTTCCAGAACATGAAAGGGTTTTACCCTTGCAGAAAATGTAAAGTTTGCAAAATAAATTCAGTAAAATCTAAATGTACCACATTCTTCTCCCCACATGATGCTAAGTCTTATTCCATCAAATCATTAATTTCTTGTTCTACAAGGAATGTGGTCTATTTATTGATTTGCCCATGTGGGCAGTATTATGTTGGGCGTACTATACGCACCCTCCAGATTAGAGTGGGGGAGCATTTGACTAACATCCGAAAGGGGTACCCAAACCATAGTGTGTCACGTCACTATGATCTTCACCACAGTAGGAATCCCGCAGGCACAAAAATCATAGCCATAGATCATTATATACCCACTGGGAGAGGGAACAATATTAGGAGAGAAATCTCTAAAATGGAGACTTTCTGGATTTATTCTTTACGTTCATATGCCCCTTATGGACTGAACATAGAGTGGGATGTGAATGCTTTCATAAACAACGCCTAGTTAGATGTGTCTCTGAGCAAAGACCATATTTTATGTAATTTTATTCCATCTCATTTTATATTTTGTATGTATAAATGTAAGTAATGTGTCCTTGTGGTCACTAGATGGTGTGCGCATTTATCTTCCCGGTCATGGCAGGGGGAAGCGTATACTTTTAAATTCCTGATTTCAATTGTTTTTTAAGTTTTTCCTTCCTCTTTTTTATGTATCTTTTTGAACTGGGTTAAGCTCCGCATTATATTAAGTTCGTTGCCAATAAGGGATTATTTCTCTTAGGGTTGTTCTCGCTGGCTCGTATCCTCCAGGAACTCCCATAGCATGTCAACAAGTGCGCTTCCTGTTTTGTTGGTTTCTACACCAACGCTTATGGAACGCAGATAATTTCCACCCATCCCGGTCATAAAGCGCTGGCGTCTCCTGGTAGCCACACCCCCGACGACGTCATTGGATGACGAAACGCGTTAGGTGGACGCCAGGAGAACGCTCGCTCTGCATGTGACCGGGAAGCTCTGAATCGCGGACGCCATCTTTATCCCTGGACGCCGGACTTTTCATGCGGTGTATCCAGAAGTTGTACCTTGGGGCTGAGCCTCTACACGCTGTTTTTAGGAACTCCAAATGTGAGTAACCATTTTATACGCTGTATATTAATAAAGATCGCCTGTACCATCTGCACTATTGCACTTTTATATTCTTTACATGAACGAGTTCTGATCGTTGGAGATGTGCTGGTGTGGAGCTGCCTTACCGGATTACCTGTGTTAATGATCCTTCCTGGGGTGTATTCAATCATACCAAAGCACAAGTTGACCCTCCGTAACAGGGGATCACCGGGATCTGGTAAGGAGACTGGTGTGGTGGTGTCTTTGGTGGTGGGCACTTGCTGAACGCACAGGACCCTTTCCAAGAAAAATATGTGTGGACATTTGCGCTGCAGTTTTATTTCCATTTGATTAGAGGGTTGTACCAGAACCTGTCTGCGGAGCTGCATTTAAATACAGACTTTTACACACATAAAAAAATTGCCTTGGCCTAAGCGCAGGACTTTTCTTTCCCTTTTTCAAACTCCACAGGTACTGACATAATCTTTGCAATCGGATCTTAGACCAGGCCACAAAAAGGAGCATTGCACAAGTTCCATTGTTTTAAGTGCCCCGAAATGCCCTGCCACGGGAGGATCATGACATAGACTGATGATCTTGGGACGCAGACTTGGGGGTACAAACACCTTCCTGTTATGCAGGAATAGCCCTTCTTGCTCCTGGAAACAAACACCTGGCAGTAGAACATCCTTCTTGGATGCTTGTTTGAGCTGGGTAATCAAATCTACTTGTATCAGTAAGAAACTTTGAGGCAGCAGGATTGTGTCTGCTTGGTGATGTTCCTCATCCTCTGGGTACATGTAAGATCAGGCTTGCCATTCTTGAAACTCGGTCTGTAAGTTATATGAAAGGGAAAACGGGGAAAAAAATGAGTGTCCACCTTGCTTGACGAGGTCTCAACAGCTTGTCCGTCTTGAGGTATTTGAGATTTTTGTGATCTGTGAAGATCAAAATAGGGTGAGCTGCCCCTTCCAACAGGTAAAGCCATTCTTATAGGGCTGTCTTTATAGCCAGTAGCTCCCGGTCTCCCACATCATAGTTCCTTTCTGTGGGGCTATGTTTCCTAGAAAAGAAGGCAGTGGGATGCAACAGAGACATTATTCCCTGAAGCTGTGACAGGATGGCACCCACGGCATTCCCTCCAGGATGTATGGTAATGCAGGGTCTGGATGTTGACAGATAGGTGCTGTGGTAAACAGAGTTTTTAAACTGGTCGAATGCCGCTTGTGCTGCAGGTGTCCACTGAAAACGGGTATTCTGCTTTGTCAGCTGGGTAACAGGAGAGATGATAGCAGAGAAGTTTTTTCATAAATTTGCGGTAGAAGTTTGCAAATCCTATAAACTGTTCTGTCTGTTGGAGTGGGCCATTCAAGGACAGTTTTGACCTTCTGAGGGTCCATGGAGATGCCTGAAGTAGAAATGATAAGTCCCAAAAATTGGATCGTTTCCTTTTCAAATTCACACTTCTCGGCCTTTGCGTACAGTCCATGGTCTTTTAGTCAGCTGAGGACTTTTTTAACGTGTTCACAGTGTATCTTGATGGATGTCGAGAAAAAGAGGATGTCATCAAGATAAACAATCATGAAAAGATCAAGGAAGTCTCTGAAAATGTTATTAACAAAGTGCTGAAAGGTTGCTGGATCGTTGCACAATCCGAAGGGCATGACGAGGTATTCAAAGTGTCTGAATCTAGTGCGAAAAGATGCCTTCCATTCGTCCCCTTCCAGGATTCGCACTAAGTTGTATGCTCCTCGTAAGTCAAGTTTTGTGAATACCGTGGCTGCCCTAAATTATTGGAAAAGTTCCTGGTAATCAATACAGGGACGCAGAGAATGATCTTTTTTCTCTATATTTCTCGATATATTGGCGTAGTGCTTCTAGCTCCAGTTCGCAAAGCGGAAAGATGCGCCCAAAAGGTATTTCAGCACCTGGCAAAAGTTCAATTGGGCAGTCATATGGGCGATGGGGTGGCAAGATGTCTGCTTCTTTTTGTCTAAAACCTCCAAGAATTTGTGGTAAACTGGAGGTACAAGCTGTGATACAGGAGAGTCAGAATGTACACTTAGAAGGGGTGCAGTTCCACAGGACTGGACTGGAGGCAGCACTGCTGGCAATAGGTGGATGGAAATGTAATTTCCCCTGATTCCCAGTTTATTTAGCGATTGTGTGCTTGTAACCCTTGGATCAAAGGGTGAGTACATGGATTGAAAACCAGAGGGTGGGGATAAATGGGGGATACTTGGAATGGACTGATATAGAAAGAGGGGTTCCCCTGGGATCTGTCCTGGGACCAACTCTATTCAATTTATTCATAAATGATCTGGAGGATGGGGTTATCAGCTCAATCTCAATATTTGCGGGTGATACCAAGCTAAGCAGGGCAATAATTGCTCCAAAGGATGTGGAAACCTTACAAGAAGATCAAAACAAATTAATGGGGTGGGCAGATAAGTGGCAAATGAGGTTTAACGTAGAAAAATGTAAAATAATGCATTTAAATACAAAGAATATGAACGCAAACTACTCACTGGGGGGGGGGGGGGGGCTCTTGGGGAATCTAGGATGGAAAAGGACCTAGGGGTCCTAGTAGAGGACAGGCCCAGCAACAGCATGCAAAGCCAAGCTGCGGCAAGCAAAGCAAACAACATTAGTCTCATATGCAGCGCTTAGAAACAAATGTCCATAAATTAATTATACTCTGGAACAGAAAGGAGTTAATCCCAGCACCTACTTCAGTGTGGAAAGTAGACACACAATAGAGCAGCGCATAAGGAACACCCTCCAATTCCCTGTGCTCATCCGGTCTGCAGGCATCCACCAAACACGATCAGACAAGATCTTCCCCGCAGAGGTATCCACACAATCATAGGGGATAAAAGTGAACTATTACAAACATTAAAAGCAAGCACGAATCTATTGTATTGAAGAACAACGGTTGAAAGGGGCATGCTAGGCGTGACGCGATGGATTAGCTGACGCGTTTCATTCAATAGAATGTCTTCAGAGGCGTACCCGTCAGCCCCAAGCACGCTTATTTGTACCCCATAGCCGGAAGCAGCGCATGGAACACAGCGTCGCCGCCGCTGCGTACCATAGGCAGGAAACTGGGAACCCAATTCCTGACATCACTGCCGGTCTACATGTAAACAATAAAACAGAGTCACCAGCGATCCCAAAAACAAAAGCCCGCTTTAAGTATCGGGACAGCCGGGAACTCTCTAAATTGATGAAATGTACAAATATTACAACAGTAAACCAGAAAAGAAAAAAATTGAAAAATATATATAATGGTGGCAAGTATGCGATGCCGGAAATGATGTATGGACTGCATAGCAACTCTCCTCCAGTGTACCAGTAACAGGAGGTCGGACCACACCCTTATACATGAATACTTGTCCCGTACATACCTAAGTATAACATTCAGGGATTATTAATGTAGTGACAAAATACTCAAACCTAGTATATAAAACATGTAAGTAATAAAACAACCCAAAGGAGCATACCCAGTAAAGGCAATTTCACCAGGCCCCCATGTGGTAAAAAGGAGTACTACACCAAAAATAAATATATAACAAGTAAAAAAAACTCTCAATATCGTTGTTTCAGATTAATAAAGGAAAAAGAAAAGGCCAGTGTGTTAAATCAAGGTAACATAAAGAACAATGATTGGGATTAAATCAACTATTATTAATAAAACAGTTGAAATCCCAGTCAACGTTCAATCCAAAGGGTATAAAACTTTTGAGGTCATAAACCCCTTCTGACAAAACACCCATGCCAATGGGGTGTGAGTTGATCTATGGCAAGGAAAGTGGTATCCGTTGGATCCCTTTGATGGTGCTCCAGTTAATGTCTAGAAACAATGTTTCGGAAAAACTTTTTTTATATTGGCCACATGCTCACCTACCTTAACACACAGTATTCCCGATGACTAGTATCAGATATAGTCAGCAGCGGGCAAGTCTTTTGAGTTATGGGCCCAGACTTGAGATGGGATCCATCGGCCAGATGGACAGATAATTGGCGAGTCTTTGCCTGTAAAGGGATCTGGTGATGCTGAGCAAAGTCTTTATCCATGAAACAGCTGCAAGCTCCCGAGTCAATAATAGCTGGCACTTGAATGTTCTTGCCGGAGGCCTGAAGTGAAAGACACAAGGTGATGTGAGTGGATCTGTTTCCCACAGAGCAGTTGGCCAGATAAGTAAGGGGAGCAGACTTGGTTGGCCTTACAGGGCAGTTTTGTAGGTAATGTCCCGCTTCGCCACAATATAGACACAAGTTATTCCATTGTCTCTGCAGCCTTTCTTCACTGGTGAGTGGAGCCCCAAGTTGCATGGGCTCTACCTTGGAATTCATGGGACTAGTGGGAGATGGGCGAGGTGCAGGAGCTAGTGGTACTCGAGGTGACCTCAAAGTAGGTCTGGTACTGCTGGTTCTTTCTGTTCTCCTCTCCCTGAATCTGCGATTAAGCTGAATAGCCAGACAGATGAGGCTATTGAGGGAATCAGGAACACCCACTCTGGCAAGTTCATCTTTGCGGCCTTCAGACAGGCCAAGGTAGAATTGATGCCATAGGGCTGCATCATTTCAGCCTGTATCAGAGGCCCACTGGTGGAATTCTGCAACATAGTCCTCAACAGGTTGGTGACCTTGCTGTAGTGTATGTATTGTAGATTCAGCAGTGGTTGACCACTGAGGGTCATCAAAGAGCTGAGCCATCGCTTCAAAGAATGATGTAACAGAGTCCAGGACCGTACTGTTCTGTTTTATAAGGTGATGGGCCCATGATTGTGGTTCTCTGAGAGGCAGGGAGATGGTAAAACCCACCTTGGTGGTTTCAAGTGAAAAAGTATTTTGTTGCACGGCAAAGTATCGTTCACTAGTTCACAAGAGTCCTTAAAAGCCCAAAACCTGTGCCGATCACCCGAGAATCGCTCTGGGGTAGGTACCCGGGGTTCTAGTGGTGGTATAACCACTGCAGATGTGGATGAAGTCTGTTCAGACATGGAGGGGCCAGTAGCTGAAGCAGGTGCGGAGGTTACTGAGGTGGAGGCCATGGATTGGATGCGACCTTCAAGCTGGAAGTAGCTTCCTTGCAGATTGCTGACTGCCTGGGTAAGAGAGGCAAGTTGCTGGCAGAGTGTCTCCAGAGGTGAAGCCCCTCTCTTGACCTCTGACATCTGGCTGAGTGGTACTGTCACGTACCTTGTGGAGATTGAGCTGTAGAGGGTGCTTCTCTCACACCTCCTGTCCAACACCCCTGATAGTAATGACAGGGAGTGTAGGACACAGCGTGGAATGAGGGCCGGTATAGCAGGTGGCACCAACCGGGGCTTGACAGGGACCCGATGGCCGTGGATCACCAGGAAGGTAGCTAGAACTCTGTGATATAGGACCAGTAGGCAGGAGCACAGCTGGGACATAAGCCAGGGAGTCATCAACAGTCGGGCAGTGCAGGTACAGGAACGTGAGGCTGGAGCAGGAACATTAACAGGCTATTAATATTCTTGGCTATGCTCTCTTTCAGAAAGACAGGGTAAAACAGAGGGGTGGTGGTGTCTGTCAATATGTGAGAAGTGATCTCAAAGCGAGTGTGAAAGAGGACCTAGTTGATGGAGCGTGTGATGAGTCTGAAGCATTATGGGTAGAACTGTATATGGATATGTACACTGCAAAGGTTATAATTGGAGTTTGTTATAGACCCCTCAGTGTGAGACTCAGCTCCTTGCACAGATGGAAAGGGCTGGGACAGTGATAATAATGGGGGGTTTTAACTGCCCGGAAATTAACTGGAGTAATGGCACTGCTGGGACAGTTAAAAGGGAAAAAATGTATAAACCTATTACAGGACAATTTTATGGTACAGTTTATTGAGACCCCAACTAGGCTTTGCTGGACCTGGTAATCTCAAACCATGCAGAGCTTATTACCAATATTCATATAAAAGAACATCTGGGTAGCAGTGACCATAACATGATTTCATTTACTGTAAGCTGCAAGCAACAAACACATACGTAAAAGATAAAAACACTTAACTTTAAGAGAGCAAATTTTACAAGGATGAGGGCTGCTCTCCAGGACTTAGACTGGGAGGGAATATTGGCATTAATGAACACAGAACAGAAATGGGAATTTTTCAAAAAGATGTGCAAACTCACTGCAAAGTATATTCCAATGGGCAATAAGTTTAAAAGGCTTAAAATAAAACCTATGTGGCTCACGGCCAAAATTAAACAAGTTATAAATGATAAGAAAAGAGCATTTAAAAAATATGAAAATGAAGGAACACTGTCATCTTTTAAATGTTACAAAGAATATAAAAAAATATGTAAAAAGGAAATCAAGGATGCAAAAATTCAAAATGAACGACAGATTGCAAAAGATAGTAGGACAAACCCCAAAAAATTCTTCAAGTATATTAATAGTAAAAAGATCAGGTCGGAGCATGTAGGCCCTTTACAAAATAATCTAGAGTAAGTGACTGGGGACAAAGAGAAGGCAAACTTATTAAATATTTTTTCAGCTCTGTGAATACAAACGAGCATGGGGGAGCTCATGTCTATGATGGGGGTGGTAGTGACACAGCTCCAAATGATCCACAGTGGCTCAAAAGTGAAATGGTCCAGAAGTATTTAGACAGAATAAAAGGTGAATAAAGCCCCTGGACCAGATGGCATCCACCCACGGATCCTAAAAGAATTGAGCTTGGTCATTTCAAAGCCATTGTATCAAATTATCAAAAAGCAATCAAAGTAAGTATAGGCCTGTTAGTTTAACGTCTATAGTTGGGAAGATACCAGAGAGTTTATTAATAAGACCACATAGATCAATTCTTGTTGGAAAAAATGTTTTAAGCAACAGACAGCATGGATTCATGAAAGACAGAAGTTGCAAAACAAACCTGATTTCTTTTTATGAGGAGGTAAGTAAAACCTTGGACAGAGGGGTGGCTGTGGACGTGGTATACTTGGATTTTGATAAAGCGTTTGACACCGTTCCCCACACACGGCTAATGTGTAAGGTAAAGTCTACAGGCTTGGAAAGATCAATTTGTAAATGGATAGAAAACTGGCTAAAAGACCGAATTCAGAGAGTAGTGGTTAATGATTCTTATTCTGAATGGTCTAAGGTTATCAGTGGTGTACCCCAAGGTTCAGTGTTGGGACCCTTACTTTTCAATATATTTATAAATTATATAGGGTCTGGGATTAAAAGTACAATTTCAGTGTTTGCAGATGACACCAAGCTATGCAGTGGAATAACGTCCTTACAGGATGTCTCCAACTTACAAGCCGACCTCAATGCACTGTCTAATTGGGCGACTATGTGGCAAATCTAGATCTAGGTCTAGATAAATGTAAAGTTATGCACTTGGGTGCTAAGAATATGCATGCATCATACATACTAGGGGAGTACAACTGGGGGAATCCATAGTGGAGAAGGATCTGGGGGTTTTGGTAGATCATAAGCTTAATAATAGCATGCAATGCTAAGCTGCGGTTTCCAAAGCGAGCAAAATCCTTTCTTGTATTAAGAGAGGTATGGACTCCAGAGAGAGACATCATTTTGCCCCTGTACAAATCATTAGTGAGAACTCATCTGGAATATGCAGTTCAGTTTCGGGCACCAGTTCTCAAAAAGGATACCGGGGAACTGGAGAAAGTGCAGAGAAGGGCAACCAAACTAATAAGAGGCATGGAGGAACTCCTCTATGAGGAAAGATTAGAGGAACTGAATGTATTCTCTCTTGAGAAGAGGAGATTAAGGGGGGATATGATCAACATGTACAAATACATAAGTGGCCCATATAGTGAACTTGGTGTTGAGTTATTCACTTTAAGGTCATCACAGAGGACAAGGAGGCACTCTTTATGTCTAGAGAAAAAAAGATTTCATCTCCAAATATGGAAAGGTTTCTGCACAGTAAGAGCTATGAAAATGTGGAATAGACTTTCTCCAGAGGTGGTTCCGGTCCAGCACAGTAGATTGCTTTAAAAAAGGCCTGGATTATTTCCTAAATGTACATAACATAACTGGCTACTAACATTTATAGGTAAAGTTGTTCCAAGGAATATCCGATTGCCATTCGGGGGATCAGGAAGGAATTTTCCCCCCGTTATAGCAAATTGAATCATGCTTTGCTGGAGTTTTTTTGCCTTCCTCTGGATCAACTGTGGGTGAAGGATTGTGTATATGGGATTGTATGGTTTTATATATAAATATATATATATATATATATATATATATATAATTTTATTGGTTGAACTAGATGGACTTGTGTCTTTTTTCAACCTGGTTAACTATGTAACTAGATACAAGCCAGGTCTGGTACACAATCGGGCAGCAAAGTACAGGAACATGAGACAGGAGCAGAGTCAAACACAGGCCAAGGTCACAGGTAGGCAGGCGGAAGTCCAGAAGAGAGTTCAGGTAAAGGGTAAAGGGTCAAATACAGGCAGACAGGAACATAGCAGGGCACAGGTAAACAGGTACAGGCTGAAACACCACTCAGCAATGTGTTCATGTCCCTGCTAGGCTTAAATAGGCCGTTTGGCGCCAGTGTGTGCATATGCTTGCACCTGCACAGGCACAAATGCATTTTCTTCCTGTGCCCATGCTAGTGTGCACGCGCATGCACGCCAATGTCTGTTTTTAGGACTTCTCTAACACTTTAACAATTCTTTTGCTTTCCCCATGAACCCAGAAACGTCAGTGCAGCACTGGATGAAAGATGCAAGGATCTGTCAGAAATCCAGAAACTCATTGACCTTTTATACACACACACTAATTACAAGCAAACCGATCACAGGTGAGGATGGTTACCTTTAATAGCCATTCACACCCCTTTGTGTCAACTTCTGTGCATGTTATCAGGCTAAAATTAGCAGGATATGTAAACTTTTTATCAGGGTCATTTGGGTAGTTTCAGTTGTCATTACGATTTAAAAATAGTAAACACAGTTGAGTGATAATAAATGGCTTCAGCCAAGCATTAACCATGAGTGAAAGAAACATTTTTGTGTTATCATTCATATTCTCTTAAAAATGGCAGAGAAATCATAAATTCTGCCCGGGTATGTAAACTTATGAGCACAACTGTATATACAATTAAAGTACCTCTTAACCTTAACTTGATTACATTAAGTTTGCTAAAGCACAATGTATCATAACAAATCACCACGTGTTCTCCTCTGTTTTGACCATTTTTGACCATTTTTACATATTTTTTTCCAATTCTGGTGCTTTCAGTGACTTCCTGTCTGCAGGCACTCTCTCCGGTGTAGATTGAACATCATTACTCTGCACCAGCTCCCCGATAGGTTCAATGATGGACCATGCATTTGCAATGTGTGGCAGGCATATGTACTGTACAAGGATCCATGTATCTAAAGCCAAAACTTTAGTTTTTAATAGGAGTAGGGAAGAGTTAAAACCCCTTTCCAATATTATGCTGTTTGTGTTACTGATGAGAGACTCATCCTCTCTATTTGTCCAAGGACTGAAAATGAAGGAACATACAAAATTATTGAGTGCCGTAATACAGAGGAAATCTTCCGAGGACACTCATCCCCATAAAATTGTGTAAGATGATCATTTTCTGTCACTTTGTAGAGATTTTCAATCACTTCCTGTTGTGTCATCAGGAAAGAAAGGGAAGTGAAGAGTCCCCAAAGGGACATACACAGTAAAAAAAGTCTGACAAGGGTTTTATTCATCCCTAACTCTATCCAAAATAATAAAAAACAGTTTTGGCTATAAATATACTTGAACTATTCAAAGCAACAAATGTCTTTCTTTTCAGTGAACAGCATTTGAAGAGAACAGAAGTCATTAACCTTGAAAGAATCTCAGTAGGTTTGGTAAATGTG
Source organism: Glandirana rugosa (assembly GCA_018402905.1). NCBI lineage: Eukaryota > Metazoa > Chordata > Amphibia > Anura > Ranidae > Glandirana > Glandirana rugosa. Next base: position 1,033,733 of record BLSH010000756.1, on the reverse strand, counting down.
CAATTTCTAACAATACACAATTTGAAAATATAGCCTCAGCTGCTACCATGGATGTTACAATCCTGTGAAATTATGACTCACAGATGAGGGAAGCTAAAAATAATACAAAAAAGAAGATAATACAAAGAGAAAAAATGGGAGTGCCTGGGCAAAATTAGAAAATATATTGAATACTGTCTTGAAAAAAGAAATGGACAAAGTTATTGGACAGCGGCATAGATTAACTTTTCTGGGCTTTTCTAGGCATTGATGCAACTTAGCTACCCAAATCAACTATCAAATAGAAAATATAATGGCTTTGACCTAAAGCACAACTCCATTTTTAAAACCAAACCACGGGCTATTTTTTTTTTTGTTTTAAATGTCCTTCAGGCTCTGGTAAACAAAAAAGTCATGGCTGCAATACTTTTATTTTTTCATTTAGGTCAACATCTCCAGATGCTTGGTTAGAGAGTGGACGACTCTGTTCCTCCTGGATACGTTACCGGTCTCCCTAATGCCCCGTACACACGGGACGACGATCGTACGTACGATCGTCGCAAATTGTATGTTGCATAATGTAAATAGCATACTGACGTGCACCCGACGGTCGTACATACAACATGCGGCCGGCCGAATGTGATGACGCGAACGAGCGTATAAAGAGGAAGTGCTGGTATCGTAGCGTCACCCTTTGGGCTCCTTCATCTAATTTCGTGTTAGTTGAAGTGGACTTGGCGCATGTGTGTTTAGCACAATACAACTTGTTGTACCCAACTGCTCTAAACATGATACAACGTTCGTATGCGAGCTTGTTGGTACGACCAAGTTTTCTAGTCTGCTCATACAACTCCCATGTACGACCGTCGTATGTTCGACTGTTGAAAGCGTGCCTACAAACGATCGATTTCGCATACAACAGTCGTGAGTACGACTTGTTGAATGCGGTCGTCGTCCCGTGTGTACGAGGCTTAAGATGTTTTGGCTACACACAGCTTTTCGGGACACCTTCAGCAGCAGAGCAGAGTTCCTCTCTGATATACAATTCTATCCTGGGACCAGCTTCTTGCCTAATAGTGGAGGAGGTCTAATTTGGAGAGCTGGGTTGATTGTTTGGCTTGACCTGGGTGGATACCTTCCTCATCTATTAAGAGCAATTAATCACTAATAGCCTGAGGTTCAAAAATCTTTGGTAACCTGTAGAGTTTTTTTTAATATGGTTGTACAGTACTGGATGCCATTTTCCTGATTGAAGTTGAAATGTACCGTATTTTTTTCATTCCGTACGAATATTATCTGAAAAAGTTAATTTTTCTTGTGAAATCTGATGACACCTTTTGCTGGATTCTTCTGGAGATTGAAGTGTTTGCATTTATTTGGACTCCAACATTTTGGCTGGGTTCACACCTATGCAAATTGGATGCGGCTTAAACCGCATCCAATTCGCAGGACACTTGAAAACACATTATTTTCAATGTGTCCAGTTCACATAGAGGTGGTGCGTTCGCACTCCGCATTGCACAGAAAATGTGTGCGCTTTCTGTGCAATGCGGTACAAATTCCCAGCCCATTATATTCAAGATGTGTTCCGCATTAAATGGGGATCTTTTCCCCTGCTCACGGCAACTCCCCCTCCCTCCCCGGGCAGCTGCTGCGCTGCGAGAACAGACGGTCCTTCTCAGCAGCAAACAGGTTGGAATTCGCACCGCAATGGTGTGAATCCAACCTTAGCAGCCTATTGTCTATGTCAGTGGTCTCCAAACTGATGCAGCCCTTTGCTAGCTTTTATCTGGCCATTGGGGCACTATTCCTCCCAATGATATGAGGTACTATTCCTCCCACTGACACCAACAGTGGGGCATAAATCCTGCAACTGACATTAATGATGGGGCATTATTCATTCCACTAGTATCAATGATGGGTCACTATTCTTTCCACTGACACCAACAATGGGGCACTGTTTCTTCCACTGACACCAATGATGGGGTATTATTCCTTCGACTAATTCCTACTGACCACCAAGCCTGAGGTCATATAGTGCAGGCTCACCGCTCAGAGGGCAGCACAGCTCCTGTGGATCTGGTGTGCTGACTCACAAGGGCAGGTGCAGGCTGATGAAGCAATCAAGTAGTAACAGCAACAAGGTTGGAAGTAGCCGCACTCAAACGATCCAATTTCCAAAAACGATTTTATTGCATCAAAGGGTGATATAGACAACGAACAGAAGGTCCAGCTGACGCGTTTCACACCCTACAGTAGGTGCTTACTCATAGCTATAAGTAAGCACCTACTGTAGGGTGCGAAACGCGTCAGTGGACCTTCTGTTCGTTGTCTATATCACCCTTTGATGTATTAAAATTGTTTTTGGAAATTGGATCGTTTGAGTGCGGCTACTTCCAACCTTGTTGCTGTTACTAAGCCTGAGGCCATGCTGATTCTGGGCCCAGGACATTTTCTATCCCCACTGGCCACAATCTGGCCCCCCCTAAAATCTGAAGGACAAAACCGGCACCTCTTAATTTTGGCTTTTGATTACAAACTTTGTATAATGAGATCTCCCAGATAATTATACTAACTAAATTCATAAATCATTTCATGACTCCTGCAGAAATACATAAACCAAAGGGTGTTTTTTTATGTATTTGACCATGGCTTTTTTAAAGGCCTTTTACTGTATATAAACCAACTGTATCTTTACCAGTCTTTTTATACTTGCCTGGGGAACATCCATCTATTTACACATTGCATACTTTATCTGTGTTATCAATTTACTAACATACTTGGAAAGGTTTAATTAGTACAGAACATTCCCAGCAGGTTTACGTTCTTTTTTTTCCATGCATCTGATGCAGAGCGGTAAGACGTATCTCCGCTTCAAGAGTATTACTGGATTCTCTAGCACACTGGTCTGCTGCAATGTTCCATTTTCTAATTAAGATTAATGACTGATTTAGAACAACAGAACACAGGTCATTGATTATCTGTCTTTAATGTTGCAGGATTAAAAGATTTTTTCAGAAGAGTCTATTGTTTGAGGTCTCAGGCAATAGGAAAGTGGCTACAGTAAGAAGGGAAAAAATAATATCCATATTGCTCGGTGACTACTGTATTGCGCCTTGCATAAACAGAAAATAAAACATGATTATTGATGTTTTGCAAGTGATTTGACTTTTTAGCTCCTGTGTGGGCACTTTTTTTTAGATACGCTATGTAACTCGAGCATCAGGAAGAACAATGCAGTCTTGTCTATTTTCCTATTGCACACTTTCCTGGCAAACAAGCTCTTATAGCGGTGGGTGCTGCAACGAAAACCAGCTGGGTCCTGGAAATGTCATGCAAGTGTACATATTCACCAGCACACCATAGATCCTCATCTGAATTGTTCTTTATTGTCGAGATCACATCACAGAAAAGTGCAATGTTTCAGAGTCACGCAGGGCCCCTTTGTCAGGCATGTGAACATGTCATCACATGCCTGACGAAGGGGCCCTGCGCGGCTCCGAAACGTTGCACTTTTCTGTGATGTGATCTCTACAATAAATAAAAATTTGGACGAGGATCCACAGTGTGCTGGCGAATATGTACACCAGGAAGAACAATGCAGACTTCATACTCCAGTTCTTCTTCTTCTCTTACAGTGCCTTGAAAAAGATATTCATACCCCTTGGAACTTTCCACATTTTGTCATGATACCACCAAAAACGTGAATGTATTTTATTGGGATACAGCTGTTGAAGCCCTCAGAGGTTTGTTAGAGAATCTTAGTGAAAAAAACAGCATCCTGAAGGCAAGGGAACACACCAGACAGGTCAGGGATAAAGTTGTGGAGATGTTTAAAGCAGGGTTAGGTAAAAAATATCCCACGCTTTGAACATCTCACAAAGCTCTGTGCAATCCATCACCCGAAAATGGAAAGAGTATGGCACAACTGCAAACCTACCAAGACATGGTCAGCCACCTAAACTGACAGGCCGGGCAAGGAGAGCATTAATGAGAGAAGCAGCGAAGAGGCCCATGGTAACTCTGGAGGAGCTACAGAGATCCAGAGCTCAGGTGGGAGAACCTATTAGTCGTGCACTCCACAAATCTGCCCTTTATGGAAGAGTTACCTCTTGCTTTGATGACATAGAATCTGGAAATAAGTTTTTTCTGCCACCAGGATCTCAGCAATGCAAGATTTCAGAAATGCTCCTACTAATGCAGGTTTCCATCTCAGAATAAGGCATGTCATGCCAAGACTTTTTAAATCTTCCTCCACCATGACCACTAACACTACTTCTACAATAACCTCTACTACCACTGATTCTCCATATTCCAAGATTTCCCCAGTTAAGGATGACAACAGCATTAACTGAAAGAACTTCAGACTTCCACGCAACACCCTATATCTGGACACTTGTTGGGGCATGTTGGGCTCCTCTAGGATGTGGCAGTAGATCCAGATTTTGCATTCTCCAGTATTAGTAAATCACCCCCTTTGTGTTGAGGGGTGTGGTTATTACTCAGCTCTGGTAGTACAGAGTGCTACAGTGTGAGGGCAGGAAACAGCATCTTTACTGAGAAAATAGAGGCAAAAATCATTCACAAATCATACCATTCAGGGGTACATGACTTTAAAGACACATCTGTAAAATGGTGAGGGGAATTAATTGGGATTAAAGTGTTAGGGTGCAGGTTTTTTTTTTTTTTTTTAGTTTTGGATAGATTGGGGAGTTGAAGGCAGTGTACTTATAGTTCCTGTGTCTTCTTGGCATGTGACACTGGCAAAAGGTAGAGGAAGCTATACTCCCGAAGCAAAGTCTCAGCTCCAGAACCAAATTCCACCTCTGAAGTGAGGTAGGATGCAGGATTACATAGCTCAGTAAAACAACAAAATTACTGGAGGTGTTGGGGAGGAGGATAAATGAAGCCCCAGGGATCTGGTGCTTTTGCTGCACTTGTGCTGGCTGTAGTTTAGCACTTGCAATCAATCAAATTGTCCTTAACTCAAGCAGATCAGGGAAAGATTACATCTGTTTGGTAGTAACCTTCGTTTTTCTTTTTGTACATCCCTGCTGTTTTATTTATGCTGTAACCCAGTTCAATAAGGAGGCAGTGAGATTCAAGTTGCGGGATGTGTCCTAAAATGTAGAACAAAAAATTCTTAATTTTCTTCTACTGATTTTGTGCCTTTGATAATTATCACTTGTAGAAAGTGCAAATGGGATTATATTTGTGGCAAACAAAGCTGTAGTTTGTTAATGAGATTTGTCAACTTTAACTGATTTACAATTTTTAAATTACACAGGATGTAAATAGATTTATATAAAACCCTTAAAGAAATATAATGCTGTTGGAACGAAGTTGACTCAGAATAATACTGGAAACCAAAACTTTAACTCAAAGTGATTGTAAAGTCTCGTTTTTTTGTTTTGTTTTTTTTTGGTAAAAATAACAATCATGTCATACTTACCTGCTCTGTGCAGTGGATTTGCACAGAGCAGCCCAGATCCTCCTCTTTTTGGGTCCCTCTTCGGCTCTCCTGGCCCCTCCCTCCTGCTGAGTGCCCCCACAGCAAGCAGCTTGCTATGGGGGCACCCGAGCTGAGCCCCAGCTCCCTGTGGCCACTCAGACTTGGAGCCTTGGCCTGGCCCAGCCCCCTCTCTCTCCTCATTGGCTTACTGAATTTGATCGACAGCAGCGGGAGCCAATGGTGCTGCACTGCCGTCTCAGAAAATGGGGAGGGGCAGTCTCGGCCAGCTGAGTGTCTCCTGAAACATCGCTGGATAAAGATGGAGCTCAGGTAAGTGTTAGGGGGCTGAGACTAGCTGCTGCACACAAAAGACTTTTTATCTTAATACATAGAATGCATTATGAAATATAAACCTTCTGACTTTACAATCACTTTAAGAAGTACATGTCATTGCTGTCTTTGGCTTGTAACAGTCAATAAAGCTTAGAAGTAGTTAGTCACATTCTACTGGACCTCTTCTGTAGACTTGTGCATGGCTGAAAAATTCGTTAGTTTTTATTTTTTTATTTTTTTTATTTTTTCCGAAATTCTGAAATTCACGGTAATTCGGCAATTTCGGTAATTCGGCAATTGCGGTGATTCGGAAATTCGCGGTAATTCGGCAATTGCAATAATTCGGAAATTTGCAGTAATTCGCCAATTGTGGCAATCGGAACAGCCGAAAATACAAAATTTGAAAATTCGGAAATCCGAAAATAACAAAGAACATTTGAAATAGTAACTAACTAATAAATAACTATTAAATTATAGGTATTGCAGTTTCCTTGAATATATGGCTGTCAGTGATACATTTCATATTTAAGTTTATTAATTTTCAAGGAAATTCCAATACCTATAATTTAATAGTTATTTATTATTATTTCAAATGTTCTTTCTTATTTCTGAATTTCAGAAATTGGGAAATTGGGAAATAAGAAAGAACATTTGAAATAATAATAAATAACTAATAAATTATAGGTATGGGAATTAACTTGAGAATTTGGCAGTTAGTCAACAGCCATATTTTTAAGGAAATTCCAATACCTATAATTTAATAGTTGTTTATTAGTTAGTCGTTATTTCAATTTTTTTTTTTAAATTTTTTCGGATTTTCGAATTTCCAAATTTTTGAATTTCGGATTTTCGGCTGTTCCGATTGCTGAATTTCCAAGTTACTGCAGTTACCGCACTTGCCGAATTACCGCAAATTTCCAAATTGCCGCAATTGCTGAATTACTACGAATTTCCGAATTACCGCAATTGCCGAATTTCAGCTAATTTATGAATTACCACAATTGCCGAATCAACGTAAATTACTGAAATTGCCAAATTACCGCACATTTCCGAATTTTTGAATCAGAAAAACTAAAATTTGTGGAAATTCGTCCAAATTGCCGAATTTTGCAAAATTCATTAAAAACGAAATTCGGAACTAAACGAATTGCACAAGCCTACTCTTCTGTAATGTTGAAGACCTTCAACCACTCATCCAAGTGGTCTTCTCAATTTGAATAAGGCAGGCCATAGACCAGGGGACGGCAACCCAGCCCGCCGCCGCTAGGTTTACGGGCCGTCAGTTCCCCTGATAAATTTGCGGGCCCCCGGCCAAGTGGTTGTCTCCCATCAGCTGTATTATGTAATACAGTTTCAGTTATATGCCTCATTAAGCTCCGCTCAGCTCTCAGATGACTGAACGCGTCTCTTCTCCTCCCCTGCGTCCCTCCTGACTGACATCATTCTAGGGTCCGCCCACTGGAATTGTCTCACGAGGAGGAAGAGAGATGCAGTGCATTACATGAGCACTCTTAATGAAGCATATAACTGCAATGGTATTATAAAACATTTTATAAAGATATTTTGCAGAATGCAGCTGATTATTAATCAGTGAATGAATAGTAGGAATATTCTTGTATCCTCTTGCCTACAGCCACCAAATCACAAAATGATTTTAATTGTGTTATTGGTCTGATTTTTCACTTTTATCATCAATAAAGTTGCATTGCTTTCATATATATAGGCTGCAGTGTGTTCCCTATTGAAGCCTCTCTGCTGGGGTTGGTCCTTTATTCACCTGAGCAATTTTTTGTTTATTCTTATACCTCTGTATACCCCTCTGTCCGCAGCCACCTCTGTATACCCCCCTGTCTGCAGCCAACTCTGTATACCCCTCTGTCCGCAGCCACCTCTGTATACCCCTCTGTCCGCAGCCACCTCTGTATACCCCTCTGTCCGCAGCCACCTCTGTATACCGCTCTGTCCGCAGCCACCTCTGTATCCCCCTCTGTCCGCAGCCACCTCTGTATCCCCCTCTGTCCGCAGCCACCTCTGTATACCCCTCTGTCCGCAGCCACCTCTGTATACCCCTCTGTCCGCAGCCACCTCTGTATACCCCTCTGTCTGCAGCCACTCTTTATACCCCTCTGTGCGCAGCCACCTCTGTATACCCCTCTGTCCGCAGCCACCTCTGTATACCCCTCTGTCCGCAGCCACTCTTTATACCCCTCTGTCCGCAGCCACCTCTGTATACCCCTCTGTCCGCAGCCACCTCTGTATACCCCTTTGTCCGCAGCCACCTCTGTATACCCCCTGTCCGCAGCCACCACTGTATACCCCTCTGTCCTCAGCCACCTCTGTATACCCCCTGTCCGCAGCCACCTCTGTGTACCTCTCTGTCCTCAGCCACCTCTGTATACCCCTCTGTCCGCAGCCACCTCTGTATACCCCTCTGTCCTCAGCCACCTCTGTATACCCCCTGTCCGCAGCCACCTCTGTATCCCCCTCTGTCCGCAGCCACCTCTGTATACCCTTCTGTCCGCATTCACCTCTGTATACCCCTCTGTCCACAGCCACTTCGTATACCCCTCTGTCCGCAGCCACCTCTGTATACCCCTCTGTCCGCAGCCACCTCTGTATACCCCTCTGTCCTCAGCCACCTCTTTATACCCCTCTGTCTGCAGCCACCTCTTTATACCCCTCTGTCCGCAGCCACCTCTGTATACCCCTCTGTCCGCAGCGTGGGTTGTGCGTTCCGGTTGCGTGTGTAGGAATCTCATCTATACCCACAACCACACTGCTCTTGCGAAAAACTCACGGGGCTGTCATTCATTCTGAACGGCACCCCTATGCTTCTCAGTCTGCATGATTGTGGGTATAAGAACCGCAGGGGGAAGGTGCATGCACCTTTTTTGTGCATCACACACAGCATAGCCGCTCATTCAAATGAATTGGCTGCTGTGCCCAAGTAAACGCAGGATGCACGGCCCGCACTAGTATGAACCAAGCAGTGGTGGCTGGTGATTTTTAGTTGGGGGGACAGCAAACAACCACCTCCCTTGCGGTACTTCAAACCCCCCCTCCCCGTCTGCCGGTCCACTGGCACTTACCCCATCTGCGGAGGGGATCGGCAGGCACATCAGGTGGGGATCGGCGGGCACATCAGGCAGGGGATCAGACTGAAGCTCCTGTGTCCCCTTCTCTTCATGAGATCATAGTGGTTTCTGATGTGCAGTTCCTCCCCTGTTCCTATAAGCGTCCAATAGGATTGCCTGTCCTTTCAGCCAATCGGGTGACAGGTATCAGACCCGCTACCCGATTGGCCCGGGAGGACGATCAATGTTGCAACAGCAAATATTCATTCACTGTTGCAACACACCTGGGTGGGCTTTGGACGCAATGCACTGCACCCCGAGCCCACCCTATTTTGAAGCCTTTCAGGCATCTCCTGCAACAAAAATGTCATTTTCTGAGAGATACTTCCACTAGGAACACGTCTAAAGGGATGCAGGCCCAGCAGGTTTCCTCATTAGTGCTCTGCAGGTGCACAGCTGACTGATAATTATGAAACCACTCCCATTAGACCCACTCAGCACAGAGGAACAGACAAACACGCAGGGATTTCTTCAGAATAACAAAAGGTAGGAATCTGCAACAACGTTTGTTATAATCCTTACAATGTCCATAGATCATCCAGAGGGGAATTATTTTTTCTCAACAAAAGTAGAGTTACGCTTTAAGCAAAAGTAAACGCAGTATGCACGGCCCGCACTAGTATGAACCAAGCAGTGGTGGCTGGTGATTTTTAGTTGGGGGGCAGCAAACAACCACCTCCCTTGCGGTACTTCAAACCCCCCCTCCCCATCTGCCGGTCCACTGGCACTTACCCCATCTGCAGAGGGGATCGGCAGGCACATCAGGTGGGGATCGGCGGGCACATCAGGCAGGGGATCAGGCTGAAGCTCCTGTGTCCCCTTCTCTTCTGAGATCATAGTGGTTTCTGATGTGCAGTTCCTCCCCTGCTCCTATAAGCACCCAATAGGATTGCCTGTCCTTTCAGCCAATCGGGTGACAGGTATCAGACCCGCTACCCGATTGGCCCGGGAGGACGATCAATGTTGCAACAGCAAATATTCATTCACTGTTGCAACACACCTGGGTGGGCTTCGGACGCAATGCACTGCACCCCGAGCCCACCTATTTTGAAGCCTATTAGAACCTCTGGCTCTAATCAGGTGCTTCAAAAAACACCCCCGCCCCATCCCCACCATAGGAATTCATGCACCCAAGGTCCTGAAAGGGGCCAGGCGCAGGGATAGAGAGGGCGGTGGAGGTGTTTGGGGGGGCTGCGCCGGTGTTCCCACAATGCCCCTGGAACCAAGCCTTAAGGAGGGATTGGCTGCCTGAAAAAAAAATGTACATAAAAATACCTGTTGCTTTACCAGAAATGTATTCTGCTTCTCTGTCCAGTTTTTATGTGGACCGAGTTTTGTCAACCCTGCCCAGTTTTATCTTACCAAACTACTCAGACCCACGTACTCTCCCAACTCCACAAAATAAAGGCTAATCATCATGTTTACTCTCCTTGTGACAACATAGGAAGTGAGCATTGCATGCAATGCAGCTCTGAACTTCTGCCATGATCAATGGATATTTTTGTACTTTTCAAACTGACATAACAAAATACTTTCAATGGTATTTTTAGCAGTTCAAAAGGAAGCAAAAAAGAGATGTTCATTCTTAGGGTGCATGCAAATATGTGGCCTGGGCGCCAAGTAGCTGCATGTTTGGGTGCGATATTGCAAAAATAGCTGTGCCGATATTGCATTCCCTGCTCCTACAGGGGTAGTGCTACATATTTTTTCTTGCATTGAACTGTATCAAGTTATTATTGTTCTGTAGTATGCTGACACCCAGTGGCATTTTAGGGTCACTGCAACCTGTTAGTTGTGGTATCTCCCACTGTACTCCTGTTTAGTGCTAGTCAGTTCAGTCCTAGCTAGACCCTCCCTATTTCTTCCATGTTCCCTGAGCCAGCGTTAGTACTTTACAGAGACAAGGCTTAAAGTGTTACTTAACCCAGGACCCTGCATTCACTATATCTGGTCTCCCACAGTACACAGAACATGGAAATGCAATTTAATCTCCTCTGTCTGGACATGAATATAGCAGAAAATACCTGTATTAATTCCCCAAGATGATGAGCGGTTGGTGCTCTTGCTTGTAGTGTCCTCATAGCACTCGGGCAAACATGTAGATAAAAGAAAGCCGGAAGCTCAATCTTCCGCAATGAATAAATTTATTAATCCAGGTGTGGTACAAAATAATACAGGGCTTCCACGTTTTGGCATTTAGCCTTGGTCATAGTCATGCTATTAAACCCAAACACGTAAGTCCTGTTTTATTCTGTACCACACTTGGATTAATACATTTTTTCATTGCAGAAGATCGAGCTGCCAGCTTTCTTTTATCTATCAGTCTGGATAGTGCTGATTGGCCCTGTGCTGACCACATACACTCTCCCAAGAAAAAAAAAATAACTCTTGTGCAATACACACCAAACTGAGCATGTGCAGCTTGCCCCCAAGGCTCTGTTCTATCAGCAGGTATATTGGGGACTGTGAAAGGAGGGGAAGATCAGAGAAGTCAGGATCAAACAGACTTTTTACATAATGCAGAGGATTAACCCCTTAGGTACCATGATGAGTAGAACAAGCATGCTTTACTGCATATACAAACTGAATTTACCTTTGTGGGTTTAGTCCTCCATTTTTTGGGGGAGGGGAGGAGCGGCAAACAAGCCCCCCCCCCACCAGGTCTACACTTACTTAAGACCCGCTTCCTGTCCTGATTGGCTAGGAGGAGAAGCAGGAAGACAATAATGAATGTTGATTCACTGAAGTGACAAGTGGGTGGGTTCAAGGAATAGTGCTCTGCGCCCCGAGCCCAACCTTTTTGAAGCCAATTAGAGCCTCAGGCTCTAGTCATGTGCTTAAAAAACAAACAAACAAAAAAACAACCCGTAGGAATCTATGCATCCGGCATAGATTAGGGGCCGGTACATGGAGATTAGGGGGCTGCGCTCCTTATGGACCGGTCACTGCTGTTGGCCTGTCTCACTGGATGCAGATATTCTGTGAATCGGTGAAAAGAAATCCAGCTGTTTAAAATGCTGGAAACTTTCCTCTTTATCACTTCTTGATGTGACTGTTAGTAAATGGTAAGTGATAAGTGAAGTGCACTTCAGGTATTCAATGCTTTACTGCCATTGACAATCAGCAAAAGGCAAGCCAAGTGCACCCAACCTAATATCGTATAAGTATACTGGTTATCTTTCTCCTAAGTAAAATGTATTGTTGATCCTTGAGGCAAGGCTTATACATTTCCATATCACATCTTCAAAAGTGACCATCCGGCTTACAGTGCATCTGCTTAATATTAAAACACCAAACTGAGATGTGGGAATTGAATGCTGATTACAGCAAGATATGATTGTAATGTTATCTAAAAAAAAAACAACAAAAAATAAAAAAAGGAAATTTCTTTAGGATCAGAGCATAAAATGTGACACTTTATTTTCTACAATCATTATTTATTTTTTCTTTACCAGAACTGCCATTGTAGTCAGTCAGCAGCAGCTGTCAAATTTTAATTCTGCTTGGAAAATCCCTTTAAAAGACGACATCTCGGTTCATTTGTTATGAGCCTCACAATATAAATGATTTCATTATTCCAATAGACGTGAGCCTCCTACTGTATGGTGATCCAGGCTTTTAGTCAAACCCCCCAGGTTAGCATGTTCCTGATGATTGAATCTCCCAACTAAACAGATGCTTTCCAAGGTAAGTACTATTAAGCATATTGCATTGAAGAGAAATGCCCGCAAACAGCGTCTTTCAATACGTTTTAAATATATCCCTCCTGTGTTCTGAAAATCTTTCACAGGTCTAATAGCCCTGTCAATACAGAGCATTTGTTCACAGCTGCAGCTCAATCTATACACCAGGCAAGGTGAGGAAATGCCTGAGCATTGTGCTACAATAGGAACCGGCAACGGAAAATCATGCAAAGACTTTATATTTATCTTTTCTTCAATTTTAAAGAGAAAAACATATATACAAAAGGTTTGTCAGGCAACCAAGAGGCTGTACATATAGGGTAAAATGGACAAAAAAGTCTTAACCACTTGCCTACTTGGCACTTTTACCCCCTTCCTGCCCAGGCAATTTTCAGCTTTCAGCGCTGTCACACTTTGAAAGACAATTGCGCGGTCATGCAACACCTTACTCAAACAACATTTTTATCATTTTTTTCACACACATAGAGCTTTCTTATGGTGGTATTTTTTAAAATAAACAAAACATTTTTCATAGTTTGTTATAAAATTTTGCAAACAGGTAATGTTCTCCTTCATTGATGTATGCTGATGAGGCTGCACTGATAGGCTGCACTGATTGGCACTGATATGTGGCACTGATAGGTGGAACTGGTTGGCACTGATGGGGCAGCACTAGTTGGCACTGATGAGGAGGCACTGATGAGGCTGCACTGATGGACACTGATAGGTGGCACTGATAAGCAGCACTGAAGGGCACCAAGAGGTGGCACTGATATGCAGCACTAATGGGCACTGATAGGCAGCACTGATAGGTGACACTGATGAGGAGGCACTGATTGGCAGCACTGATGGGCACTGATAGGTGGCACTGATATGCACTGATTGTCAGCACCAGTGAGCACTGATTGGCAGCAGTGGTGGGCATTGATTGGCAGCACTTGTGGGCACTGATTGGCAGAACTGGTGGGCACTGATTGACAGCACTCGTGAGACTGCACTGATAATCAGTGCCCTGATTATCAGTGCGGTTGTCCCTTTAACACAAGTCAATAACCAGCTTGTGTTTATATCCTGTAATCAGCTGTCATTGGCTAACAGCTGATCACGTGGTAAAGGGCCTCTGTGATTGGCCCTTTAACTCAATCTGTGATCAGCTGAGTCTGCAGGAGGCACGCGGGCAGCGTGATCATGGGTGGACGTTCATGTACACCCTCCCGACAAAGGAAGCCGCACTGTAGCCATCTTTTGGCTATACCATGGGCAAAAAGTGTTTAAAGTACAGTAATAAATCGCACCTTACCAGTCCTTACATAAGGTAGCTGCATTTGTTTTCTATGGAACCCCACCCTTTCCTATTCTCCATAACATAGAGGGGCATGGTTATGTTTTTCTCAGAGAAGAACATCATTTTTAACAGCTCAGCACAGGCAGAGATCATAGGAAACTATCAGCTTACAGGAAAATCAATAGGTATTTCTTGAACTTATCAAAACGATATAACAAAATGCTATGCCCAGATAGCAAGCAATTGAGCTGCAAGTTTGAAAATGACTTGCTAATCTATTGCTAGACTTGCCAGGCTTCACAACTGCAGCACGTATGCATTGCATGACTCCAGATCAACTTTCTTTGCAAACATTCTGCAAGTCTGCTGCAAGTTCTGGTTCAGTTAAGTTGTGTAATAGTCCTCCCACCACAGGGAGCACTGCGGCTGAATTTTCATCATTGTTCCCTGCTGTGTGTAAGGTTTTTCTTTAATTGGTGCTGGGGCAGCCATAGAATCACTTTGGAAGTGGTGTGCAGAGAGGTGAGTGGTAACTAGTGTAGCCATGTGCTCCCTCAAGAGTGGCTGATAGATGTGGTCTACCTGCCCGCTGCCCTCAATCACACGATTCCACACACCTGGAGTCACTGAACAGGCCGGTACTTTGTTCTGTTGTTTTATTTAGGGATTTGAACTTGGATACGGATAGGGATGACTGTGGGATGCCCAGTAATTGAACACGGGGCTACTATATACACATCCGGTATATACACTTCTTCTTCTCCAGCACACTACTTGCTGACCATTACTCTTCTCCTTTCCTCTCTCCAGCACACTACTTGCTGACCATTAAACCTGTTCCCTGGTCTGAAAGGAAATTTATCAGGCCTCCACGACACCTCCTCTTCACTACAGCTAGCACATGGTGAGGCCTGCTGCAGCCCCCGGCAAGGCCTCAGAACCACCTTTTGTGGGTAAGAATCGCAGGCTTCCTTCCCTGAAACCGTGGACCCTCTGTTGTGTAGCTAAGTACGTTGGTGCAAGCTGGGCCTTGGATGAACTACTACTCCCAGCCCATCCTTCTTACAGACCCATCCAGTCTGTCCTGTTGTCTAATGGCTCTCCTTCCCCTTGGTTGGCTCCTCCCGACTTCTACAGACTGCTCTCTCTCCTCTCAGACTGTCTCGGCCTTCTCATCCAACTCCCAGTGGCTGCCACTCACTGACTATATGGTGGATCATTTAAAGAGTCTCCTTCCATGTTGACCTCAGCTGCTCTGCTGCTTCTCCTGTGCCACTCCAGGAGCCAACTCCTGCTGCCAGCTGCACCAAGCCTCAGGTTCACACCCCCCAGACTGTGGGATCCCCTCCCGGACAATGCCTGATCTGCAGCTCCAGCTACATCATCATCTCTTCCACCCAAACTCTCCAGAAACCTGCTGGCAGATCACTGTATTTAAGGAGGCCTGCCCCCCTGCAAATCCAGGTGCTGTCTTGGTCAGGGCTCCTTGTCATACATCAGGAAGTGACACCTTCTCATCCACCCCCCTTCTAGAGCTTTCCCAGCTCAAGGGGAGGAAATCTCCAAGAAGTGTCCCTTTCCTCCATCTCCAGCCCCTCCCCTGAGCCACTCCCCAGCCCAGATCAAAACATTCAGGCCTGCGCTTACAGTCAGGCCTGATTAGATTTTTCCTCTCCTACCAAAAATCTACAAAGTAAAAGCACCTACATTATGGGGGCGCTATACTAGGGATGAGCCCAATGTTAGAGTCAAACATAAGTTCGACTCGTACATCGGGCGCTCGCCCATTCGCTGAATAGTGAACACTATCGGGCGCTCGCGGTGAGTTCGCCAATCACGGAGCGCCCCATAATGCACTGAGAGATCGCAGTGCATTTACGGCTGCTGATTGACCAAAGCATGCGCCTGACCTGGCCAATCACAGCGCCAAAAGTGCAGGCTGCTTTTGGCCAATCATGGCTCAGGGGGCTAAGTCCATGCCACACACTACATAAGGCCGCCTACACGGTGGCCGTATATAGTATGAGAACAACGTAGAAAGGTTGAGCTAGATTAGGCAAGTTAGTTAGTGGTGCAGACAGGCAGTTTAGTATATACCGTATCTCACAAAAGTGAGTACATCCCTCACATTTTTGTAAATATTTTATTATATCTTTTCATGTGATAACACTGAAGAAATTACACTTTGCTACAATGTAAAGTAGTGAGTGTACAGCTTGTATAACAGTGTAAATTTGCTGTCCCCTCAAAATAACTCAACACACAGCCATTAATGTCTAAACTGCTGGCAACAAAAGTGAGTACACCCCTAAATGAAAATGTCCAAATTGGGCCCAGTTAGCCATTTTTCCTCCCCAGTGTCATGTGACGCGTTAGTGTTACAAGATCTCAGGTGTAAATGGGGAGAAGGTGTGTTAAATTTGGTGTTATCACTCTCATTTTCTCATACTGGTCACTGGAAGTTCAACATGGACTGGCCAAGCATGTCTCCTGGTCTAAACCCTATTGAGCATCTGTGGGGCATCCTCAAAGGGAAGGTGGAGGAGTGCAAGGTCTCTAACATCCACCAGTTCCGTGATGTCGTCATGGAGGTGTGGAAGAGGACTCCAGTGGCAACCTGTGAAGCTCTGGTGAACTCCATGCCCAAGAGAGTTGGAAAATAATGGTGGCTACACTAAATATTAACACTTTGGTCCCAATTTAGACATTTTCACTTAGGGGTGTACTCACTTCTGTTGCCAGCGGTTTAGACATTAATGGCTGTGTCTTGAGTTATTTTGAGGGGCCAGCAAATGTACAATGTTATACAAGCTGTACACTCACTACTTTACATTGTAGCAAAGTGTGATTTCTGCAGTGTTGTCACATGAAAAGATATAATAAAATATTTACAAAAATGTGAGGGGTGTACTCACTTTTGTGAGATACTGTATATTGTGAGGGATTAGCTCAATGGGAATCACCTTCTCTGAAAAAAATGCAGTCCAAATGGCAGGCTTGTTTAAAATCTGGCTTGTAGCCAGGTTTATTTAAAAGGCTGCATAATGAAATCAAAATAAACAAAACAGAAAATAAATCCTCGCCATCCAGGCACTAACTAAACAGTACAGCTTTTCCTAACTGAGCGGTGTAGGGCTTTTCCCAGACACCCACAAAAACATAGACAATGCAAACCTTTTGTCTTAGTCCATATGCAAAACTTCCCTGTGTCAGCTCTCTCAGGCTGATGGTTCCTGAGATCCAGGCCACAGCAAAACTTTCCTCTGAACCTGGTTATTTAAACCACCTGATGGTGGATTCCAGTGGACCACAAAATCCAGTCTGGAACCAACCCTGCCAAGGTAACTGGCAATACCCAGACTGGATTCCACCTTAGTCCATTCCGAATGAACGCATGCAAGGCGACACATAGCGACAATCGATCACCTCACCTTGAAAAACTTCACATATCCCCCCCTCTGCTCAAGCCCCTTCAGCTGAGCAACTGTCCCAAACAGTGAACCCGAGAAAGGGCATCCGCATTATTCTGGAGTTTCCCCGCCCTATGCTCCATTGTGAATTTGAAAGCTTGCAGAGCGAGGAACCATCTTGTCACCCAACTGTTTTTCTCCTTATTATCACACATCCACTTAAGGGGGCATGGTCAGTGACCAGTTTGAATGGTCTCCCCAATAGGTAAAATTTCAGTGCATCTAAGGCCCATGTAATGGCTAAACATCCCTTCTCAACAATGGCATCGTTTTTCTCATGTCAGTTGAGTTTTCTGCTAAGATAGACCACTGGGTGCTCTTCCTCGTCTCTGACCTTGGACAGTACAGCACCCAGTCTCTACGAATGTGGTTGTATTGCTGGTACCTGTGGTGTCACCGTGGTGTTCAATAAAGCAACATGAAGTATCCTGGATGTGCTGCTGTTTTCTTCTTAAACAGTCCCACATCAGAGGCATCCGTCTGTACCACAAATTCCTTTGTGAAGTCTGGGGTCACGAGCACAGGTTGTGCACAAAGGGCTTGCTTCAACATTTGAAATGCCTTCTCTGCCTCGGGATTCCACTTGATCATGACGGACCCTCTCCCATTCATCAGATCTGTCAGAGGGGCTACAATGGTGGAAAAATTGGTAATAAAGCGCCTGTAGTATCCTGTGATCCCAAGGCATGCACAAACTGGCTTTTTATTTATAGGTTGGGGCCACTTCTGAACTGCCTCAATTTGATTGATTTGAGGTTTGATCAGCCCCTGACCAATAATGTAGCCAAGGTATTTGGCCTCCTCCAAGCCTATGGCACACTTTCTGGGGTTGGCCATGAGTCCTGCTTTTCTAAGGGAATCTACTACTGTCTGTACCTGGGGCAAATGGGATTCCCAATCTGGGCTGTGGATGACTACATCATCCAGATAGGCGGCTGCGTATTGGCCATGTGGTCTTGAGGACTTATCCATCATTCTCTGGAACAAGGCAGGCGCACCATGCAAGCCAAAAGGCATCCGCTTATACTGGAAGGAACCCTCGAGGGTAAAAAACACAGTTTTTTCTTTCGCTGACTCTGTTAGGCATATCTGCCAATAACCTTTAGCCAGGTCTAACATAGTTATGTCCCGGGCATTACCCAATCTGTCAACAAGCTCGTTGACGCGAGGCATTGGGTACATATCAAATTTGGACGCACTGTTTAACTTTCTGAAATCATTACAAAACCTTATTGTTCCATCTGGTTTTGGGATCAATACTATGGGACTGGACCAGTCACTGTGGGACTCCTCTATCACGTTCAGATCTAACATGTTCTTTACTTCATTTGCAACTACCTCAGGCATTCTATAGGGCTTTACATTTATGCGGACACCTGGTTCCGTAATTATGTCATGCTGTGTACCTATGGTTAGTCCGGGCAGGTGAGAGAAAAAGTCTCTATTCTTATTTACAAATTCTTTAACGTCCTTTTGTTGGGCCACTGACAAGGTTTCAGTTATGGGTACTTCAGGAGTCATGGGGGCCATGTCCTTTTGGGGGTTGGCCTTGACAGTAAAGCCTCTCTCTCCTACCAAGGTTTCAAGAGATTAACGTGATATATTTACTCGGTTTTCCTTTTCCCTGGCTGGTAAACTTTGTAGTTTACATCATCTACTCTTTCCATAATTTCAAAGGGACCCTGCCACTTTGCTAGGAAGTACTTCTCTCAACTGTGGGGACTAGTACCAGCACTCTATCACCAGGCTTGAAGACCCGGTTCTTGGCACCCCATTTATAAACCCTTCTCTGGGCCTCCTGGGCTTGCTCCATATGTTCTTGTGCAAGCGGCATGACAGCAGCGATTCTATTTTGCATCAGTGAGATATGCTTAATAATGGTTCTATAAGGCGTGGTCGCTCCCATGTTTCTATTGCAATATCTAGCAATCCCCTGGGATGTCTCCCATACAGTAGTTCAAGAGAGGAGTAACCTGTAGATGCCTGAGGTACCTCCCGTATGGCGAACATTAGGTATGGCAGCAAAAAATCCCACTTTCCCATTTTTGTCCGAGGAAAAAGGCATGCGCGCCTCTAAGTGTAAACCGTATAGGAAACAGGAGGTATAGGTAATGGTTAGAGGTACTCACAGACGTGGAGGAGAAAATTGCATGGCAGTCAGCCACTGCAGGCTATGTCTGGATAACTGGCGGTGCTACGTTGCTGGTGACTTCAACTGTGCAGTGGGAGATGAAAAGAACAGGCATGCGCCCTTCTAAGTCTAAACTGTATGAAAGGATTTATTGATAAACAGATAAAAAGGTACTCACAAACATGGAGTTTAAAAACGCATGGCAGTGTGAGCCACTGCGAGCTATGTGCAAGTCCTGGAACGTGGTGGTGTCCGTAGATGCTCGGCTTTGCCCAGGGGAGGGGAGGTCGTCACGGGCTGACTGGCTCCAGCTGGTGGTGAGGTGGGCACCGGTGGTTTCCGGTGCTTCCTGTGGTCCAGGCGGAGTGGTGCAGCTAGACTATCGGTGTGTCTGGAGGTCCCTTCTGGGTAGCGAGAGGACAGAGAATGGCGACGCGTTGTCGGGGTAAGTGCCCCTTCTTCAGGCCATGTGTGTGGTCCAGTGTAGGACTTATTTATAGGCTAAAAATGGCTAATCAAAAAAGCCTGCGAAAACGAATGTCCCGCGGCGAACGACCGCCCCGCAGCGAACGTGCCGTCACGTGACAAAGGTCATTCGCAAGACAAACGTTCTGTGCCAGAACGGTCGTGGTGCCACTAGGCGATCATAACTGTCCATGAGAAGGCGGATCCGGGGGCCGGCGGCTGACGTCACTGGTCAGACGTTACCGCCCCGTGAAAGTTCAACCTCGGAATGGAATGAAAATGGATGAAGCTGATCATCCAACAGAGGGAAATAAAATACCAAGCCTGTGTACAGACCCTCAAACAACATATTTCTACCTTAAGAACACTCACCAACTACCTTCCTCTCAAATGGCTCCACATACTCCAAAGATGCAATAAGAGAAAAGAAGATACCACCCTCCGCACCAAAATGAGTAAAGTCCAGAGAGACTTAGATGATTACAACTTTAGGAGAGTGTTCAACTGGAAAAAACCCAGACTCACACCACAAGATCTCACCACATCAGGTGCCCTATCTTCTGGACTTTGCCCCTTGATTCAACAACCATGTAAAACCAACAACATGACTCAAGCAAGATCCAAAAACACACACCCCAACAAGGGGGCGATCCCCAAGGCTCAGAACAAAAACACTGCTCGCCCCCGAACACATGGTCACGCACCGGCAGAAACCAGAGGCCCACACACTCACCACAACAACAGAGGCCCCCCAGGCCCGCATTCCAGAAAAGGGTCCCCTATAAAAAATCACAACTCTCACAAGATTAGAAATAATAATGCAGAAACAAAGGACAGAAGCACCACTCCTACCTCCAAACGAAAAGACATCCCCCGGACTTCCATTCACTCAAACAACATAGACCTATCCGGTCCTATTATGTTATCAGAGACCCTCCCCGAAGCCTCCTTTAACATCAACACACACAATACCCATCTAACAATAGCGGCCAAGAACTCATCGCATGAAGAACAACCCGGAACCTTTCTACCGAACCCTAACCAAACGTTGGAATCCCAAGACGCCCCACCCCTTCAACCCCCCTCAGCCTCTATCCACCAGACCACTGCAATAGTGGACCGTCCCACCACCACAGAAGGCCCATCCCACGCCATTCCACAAAATAACATTCATTTTTTGGGACATGACCCTCGCAGACCACGACCACACCAAAGGAAAAAAAGAAAAAAAGAAAACTAGATTTAGAGGGAAGCGAGGGGGAAGAACAAGACAATCTAAAAAGAGTGAAACTAAAAACACTGTGAAAATCTTCAATCTTTCATCCCATGTACTAACCCAGCCTGAATCTACTCTACTCCAGCGGGGCCTCAACTTTGCCCCCACCAACCACCCCAATCCATTCACCATTTTTAAGGACCTCAATGCCTTCATCCGCCAGCTAACCCTCAAGAGGCATTTCTCTATCCAAGCTCTGAAACACCCCCCACCACCACCTCACCCACTTCTGCTCACTCCACCAGAAATTAATCCCTCACCAGCATAGATACGGAAGCTCTCCACATCTTGGAAGAACTATTCCTGGATGATAACATAGACCTGTGATAACACCCCCTACTTAGCTGATCCCCCTGCCTCCCCCACCATTCAACATACCAACTTCAAACCCAAGTCCGCTTTCTACCCCACCCAAAACAAGGGCCCTTACCTTCTCACCTTCTACCAGTTAGTATATACAGATTTGATACAAATGTGCAAAACCAAACCCACCCGTGGCATCTATTCTGCCAACCTCACCCCATTAGAAAAACAAGCCTTGAAGACACTAGCCAAGGATTCCAACCTCATTATTAAAACTGCTGACAAAGGAGGAGGCATCGTAATCCAGGACAAGGCCACCTATCTCAAGGAAGCCCACAGACTTTTATCTAATGGTACCACATACCTTAAACTAAGGTCTGACCCTTCCACAAAGTTCGCTGAGGAGGCCCGCTCACTCACCACTAAAGCCAGAGATCTGGGTATCATCACCAAACCTGAATTTTCATTTTTCAACAACCAATTCAATAACATCCCATACTTATATCACATTCCAAAGATCCACAAAAACAGTGAGAACCCATCTGGAAGGCCAATTGTTGCAGCCATGGGCAGCGTCACCAGTCCCTTCTCCCTATATGTTGATTCCTTCCTCCAACCCCTAGCCCAAAGTCTCCCAGCCTATCTCACAGATGGTGTTGATCTGCTTGACAAACTACGCCCTTATTCCTGGGAACCCTCCTACCGCTGGGTCTCCCTGGATGTCAACTCTCTATACACCTCCATCCCCTACCATATCGGACTCAGAGCAGTAGCACACTACCTGGCCAATGATGATTCCATCCATTCCACACAAGCAGACTTCATCTTGGATTCAGTAGAATTTTGCCTAATCCATCATTTTTTTTTAATTTGATGGTGACTACTATCTACAACAGGTCGGCACGTCTATGGGCGCCAATTTTGCCCCCAGCTACGCCAACCTGACCATGGGTTTTTAGGAATCCTCTCACATCTGGCAGAACAACCCTTTTTCCTCCCGGATAATCTTTTACGGGAGGTACATTGATGATATTATCATAAACTGGGATGGCCCAGAGTCATCTGTACTAGAATTTGTTCAATACTGCAACCATAACACCTTTGGCCTCTCCTTCACCTCCGTCCAACATCCGCAGCAACTACCATTCCTTGATCTACTTCTCTTTCATGAAAATGGTAACATCTTGGCAAAAAAATACATAAAAGCCACAGCACGCAACTCCTATCTTCACCCTCACAGATGCCACCACTCACGTTGGATTTCAAATATCCCAAAAAGTCAATTCTGCAGACTCCGCAGAAACTGCACAAGGGACGAAGATTACCAATCACAGAGTGAGCTATTATTAAAAAAATTCTTGGAGAAAGATTTCCCATCAGAACTCATCCACAAAGCTCAAGAGCAATACACTACCCCCTCACCATCAATACCCCTAGATGGACCACCAAAGGACACAACATTAACCACCAAACAACCAGTGAGATTCACAACACAATATCATGTCAAATACAAAAAAATTGAGAAAATTCTTAATAAACATTGGCCTATCCTCCTGCAAGACCCACATCTTAAAACCATCATCCCAGGAAAAACCTAAAGTCTCGTATAGAAGGGCTCGCAACATTAAAAACAAGCCCCAAGCAAGTTAAAAAAGGCCCAAAACCCCGGTCCTAACCGACTATGTCTTATGTTCCAATGCCGTAAGCCCCTCTGCCTAACCTGCAAATTTATCACACATGGCCAGAAAAACTACACCATCAAAGGCAAGACTTACCACATTTCAGAGTTCTACAATTGTTCCACAGACTATGTGGTCTATTGCCTCTTGTGCCCCTGTGGCCTATATTATGTGGGCAGAACCATTAGACCACTCCGAAAAAGGTTCGGAGAACACCCGAGGTTCATAGAAGGAGGAAATGACAAACACAGCGTCCCGAGACAGTTCTATGAGTTTCATCAACAGTCCACAGAAGGCCTAAAAGTTTGGATCCTAGAAGCCATACCCTCCTCCTTCCCCCCGGCAGACAGATACAAGCGCCTATGTCAATGGGAGGCCTATTGGATATACCACCTGGACCTCCTCTCGCCGGGAGGTCTCAATGAAGAACTGGAAACAAATGCCTTAATCTTAACCCACATTCAAAAGACGCACTTGCCATTAATAGGATTCTATATCATTTATGTCCTACATGGTCCTCCCTTGCACATAATACATCCTCACCAATCGGTGACCCTCATTTTCAGTCCCATCCAGTATATCCTTACGCACACTCCCCATGTCTCATGCCGCTACAAACTAAGTAGAAACTCTTTTTATATATACTTTTATTATGCTACAATGTTTTATGATAATGTTTTTATGAATTTATTATGGAGTTCTTTTTATGGGTCTTTTTAGGATTTTTTATGATTCTTTTTATGACATTTTTATGTACATGGGTATCTACCATAGCCCCAGGGTCACCCATGCATCTTTATCCTCATTGTTGCCCTCAATTTATCCCTATGTATGTTCCCATGCTGTTATTACCATTTTCATATTTATTTTTATTAACACCTTTGGTACTACATGTTTCCATGTAAATCCGAGGCTGAACTTTCACAGGGGCGATAACGTCTGACCAGTGACGTCAGCAGCCGGCCCCCGGATCCGCCTTCTCATGGGCGGTTACGCTCGCCTCATGGCACCACGACCGTTCTGGCATGGAACGTTCATCTTGTGAATGAACTTTGTCACGTGATGGCACGTTCGCTGCGGGGCGGTCGTTCGCCGCGGGACGTTCATTTTCACTGGCTTTTTTGATTAGCCGTTTTTAGCCTATAAATAAGTCCTACACTGGAGCACACACATGGCCTGAAGAAGGGGCACTTACCCCGACAACGCATCGCCATTCTCTGTCCTCTCGCTACCCAGAAGGGACCTCCAGACACACCGATAGTCTAGCTGCACCACTCCGCCTGGACCACAGGAAGCACCGGAAACCACCGGTGCCCACCTTACCACCAGCTGGAGCCATTCAGCCCGTGACGACCTCCCCTCCCCTGGGCAAAGCCGAGCATCTACGGACACCACCACGCTCCAGGACTTGCACATAGCTCGCAGTGGCTCACACTGCCATGCGTTTTTAATCTCCATGTTTGTGAGTACCTTTTTATCTGATTATCAATAAATCCTTTCATACAGTTTACACTTAGAAGGGTGCATGCCTGTTCTTTTCATCTCCCACTCCACAGCTGAAGTCACCAGCAACGCAGCACCGCCAGTCATCCAGACATAGCCTGCAGTGGCTGACATTGCCATGCGATTTTCTCCTCCACGTCTGTGAGTACCTCTAACCATTACCTATACCTCCTGTTTCCTATAAGGTTTACACTTAGAGGCGCACGTGCCTTTTTCCTCTGCTTCTTGTATAGAAGATGATTCTGCTTCTGACATGACGCAGCCTCACAAGTTGTCAACCCTCCCGAACTAAACCACCCACTGTGATTACACATTTCTGGACTACACCAACACCACATGAGTACCTATTGTGGTACATGTAATATACCATTTATTGTCTCACGGTTTATAATAAGTCATTTGCGCTTGCAATGTTTCCTCTCTCCCGTTTTTGTCCACCACCTTTTTTAACATGCTTTTGAGGGTCTTGTTAAATCTCTTTACCAAGTAGTAACATAAGGACTAATGCGCAAATGGAAAAGAGCGGAGCAGCACACACCGCATTGGATCACTAATGCGACAATACTTCAAAAATAGGAGATGTGGTGCTGGAGAAAGTTTATCTAATACTGAGTAAAAAATAATAAAAGATATATGATACCAAATGGGTATGGATCGCACGCCCATCACAGTTATTTTTAACCTGATTTTATATCTGGATGTCCATTGTATTTGCCGGCTATACATCTTACCCTGTTTTGAGTCCTCAATAAAACTAGTGGTGATTTTAGTACATCAGTGGAGTTTCTATTCTTTCCACAAACCCACCTTTGTGAGCCTTCATTTTCCAGGCACACTGGAGTGTGGCAAAGGAGGAAACCAGGTCAACCTTATCCATACCTCTGGATTGCAGGAAGACATTGATTTCCATCCCAAGACACCGGTGAAGAGTGCTTGTGATCTCTGTGGAGGGTAGTACCACGCAAGCTCAATTGACTCTCTGGCCGTATGGTCGTGAGGGTCCATCTAATCTGGTAAGGAGCCACCTACATTGTTTCTTCACTTTCTTCACGTTTGAATGATACCATTTGGCCCTCTCTGATTCTCCACTTCTGACCTTCACTTCTTATGTCAAGTTTATGATTTTGGATTCACCTGCATTGGAAGTTTGGGATGTTTTTTCATCGTTATTTGTTTCCTTTTTTCAGTTAAATTTTTTGGACACTGGTCACACATTTGTTCACCTATTTATTTGTTTCAGATATTCTTTATGTATGTCTATTGTGGACTTTGGTTGAATACTCTAGAGAGTTTCCATGTATATATCTTTTATTATTTTTTACTCAGTATTAGATAAACTTTCTCCAGCGCCACACCTCCTATTTTTGAAATCTCTTTACCAGACCATCAGTTTGCGGATGGTAGACAGAGGTACGGAGATGGGAGATTTTGAATAGGCATGTGCAATTGGTTTCATTCCGAATTAGTTTTTTTAACAAATTTTTCGAAATTCGGGAGTTTCCGAATTTTTCCAAATTTTCGTTTTTTCGAATTTGAAAATTCTGTAATCCGAAAATCAGAAAATGAGAAAATCCGAAATGTGGTAATTTTGGAAATTCAGTAATCGGAAAAGTAAATTTCGGATTTAAGTTCACTAACAGCCAAATTTGAAAGGAAATTCCAATACCTATAATTTAAAGCGGTTGTCTACCCATCGATTTGATAGTGTCAAAAAAGAGTTAATATTCCCGGCATGCCAAAAATAATAGCTGTTTCCTTGATTGTGCTCTCAACCAAACTAGCAAACCATCCAATGGGTGGTGTCATAATGGATCACATGTGCAGCATCATGGCAGTTGCAGACTAAACAGAGACTAAGATGTCAGCTTCCTTAGCTGAAAATGATAGGAGAGTATACAACCACTTTAATAGTTATTTATTAATTAGCTATTATTTCAAATGTTCTTTCTTATTTTCGGATTTCCGACTTTCAAATTTCCGAAATTTTCATTTTACTTCCGAATTTCCGAACTTCCGACTTTTCGTATTTCGGAATTTTTAAATTCCGAATTTCTGATTTCCAAATTTTCGAATTTCCAATCTCCAATGTTTTCGAACTTCTGAAAAATAAAAAAACAACGGAACAAAATCAAAAAAGAACACATTTTTTGGCCGTGCACATGTCTAATTTTGAACTTACACAATTCTTTAGTGACTCGGGACATAAATGGGGTGCCTTGATCTGTCAATATATCTTTTGGAATACCTACACGGCTAAATACCTAGACAAGCTCTTTGGCAATAGTTTTAGCTGAGGTAATACGCAAGGGAATGGCTTCAGGATATAGCACGGCATAGTCCAGTATTACCAGTATGTGCTGATGGCCCCGGGCAGACTTTACTACTGGTCCCACCAGATCCATGCCAATCCTTTCCAAAAGCACTTCAGTGTTTGGTAATGGTACCTGCGGACTGCAAAAATGGGGCGATGGCGCAGAATACTGACACTCTGGGCATGACTCACAATATTCTTTGACATCAGCATATAACCCGGACCAAAATAATCTCTGGGTTATTCTCTCCCTAGTCTTCTCGATACCCAGATATCCCCCAACATATGTCCATCCGGCGATAGGGTTTGGGAACCACTAGCTGCTCTACCTCCTCCTCTCATTTTTTTTACCACTTGATACAGCAAGTTATTTTTAAGAGCCATGTAGGGAAAAGACACCCCTACATTAGGTTCAACAGGTTCCCATATACCATTTTAATGTTTTATCTGGCTTTATTGAGTGAGGCGTCTTTTAGATATTCTGTTCAAAAATCATCTTTTCTGACTTTTAAGTCAGGCACCACATTCTGTCCACTCTCACTATTAGAGTCAGAGATAATTTCTTGCTCATTAACCTCCAGCTGGGGGCTGGATTCCAGCTCCTCCTGCTCCCCAGCCATTTCAGGAAAAGGAAAAGCATCTTCCTCTTCCTCGAACACGCCAACGGTTTTCCTTTCAATTTGGTGATCAAAAGGGTCAGGTGTGAGTTCCTGTGTTTCCTCAGTAGGGGAGCTCTGTTCCCCCGACTCTTTAAGTTTTTCCATAAACTCCAAAAGTGGGGGAAATCTCTTCCCACTAGTGCTTCATGAAGCAGTGAGGGTACTGCCCCCGCTGAATGTGTCACCATGCCCCAAGGGATATCAATCTGAACCACAGCAGTCTGGTAATCACGTGTGTCACCATGTATGCATATAACCCCAATAGTGCTAGAGTGTAACTTTGCAGGATTAACACAATCAATTAAGGTCACCACACTACCAGAATCTAGCAGAGCTGTGACTGGCTTTCCATGTGAGCTGTGACTGGCTTTCCATCAACTGAAATTACACACATTTGCTTTTCCATGAGTTCCTTACATGTTGCAGTACATGCTACCTGTCCAAAAAGAGACATGCATTTTTTCAGGTAAGTGTAGTGGTACCCCCGAAAGAGCTGCTGATTTAGATATATTTGTCCCAGCCCTCCCTCTGATTATGCAGCCAGTCACCATGGATTTTTCAGGTGCACACACACAATCCTGCTTGTTTTCAATGACCAGTCTAGGGGATGAATTTTTAATGCTTTATTGTAGGACTTGGATAGGAGAAGGAAGGTATGGGGTACTCCAAATGAACTGACTTCAAATGAGGACAACTTCTCCCTATCTCTGTACAGCAGACTGTCAGTGGCACTACATAGCAGACTGACCTCAGTGAAACAAGTCCCCTTCCAATCAATCAAGGACAGGCCGGACCTTGCTTCTTCAAAACACTTGCCAGTATCTCCTTTCTAGCTCACACACCCAATTAGCTGATTACGAGGGGCAGGACAATTCTAGCAACTCAGTCTCAGGGATCCTTTCAGGGGTCTGTACTCACGCCATGTCCCGGGACAGCTGGTAGCCTCTCTTTCCCAACTTCCAAGCGACACTTTGCCACTGTGATGCCAGACCAGATCCAAGGATGTTTCCCCTCTGTCAGCTTTAGAGAACTCTTGGCTGTAGTTTCAGCATCTGGATAGGCCTTGACTAGGCCTAGCAGCCAGCAGCCTCCTGGATAGGTCCTCAGGTCTAGCAGCCAAAACACACACCTCCACCCCTGAGGTCTGGGTGGGCTGGAATTCCTTGAGCACATGCGCTCCTTTTTTATATGAAGGTGTTCACCCAAGATGCAGTGGGGGCCACTCCCCTGCTAGTTGGTCAGAACCACCTCCAAATACACCTGCTGTCACTGGCTGGGTTTTCCTCCCACTGTCCAATAGGGGCCCATACTACTGGACAGGGTAAAACTCTCCAGACCACATGAATCAGCACCAGAGCACACTGAGCAGACCTTACTCAAATCCAAAAAAATACATATTTGGGGGGAACACCCTACGAAACGCATGGTGCTGCTTGTAAGACCAATAGACAAAAAAATACATATTACAGCGCTCACATGATACTTACTCCTGCTAGGCTGTTTAAAAGCATCTAAACGTATATAGCAAAAAAATGCAAAAATACGGGGGTTTGGTCACACTGAATGGCCATGAAGTGCTTAAGCCCACTGATTGCTGCAAAGTACCCCATTTTAACAGTGGGTTCCTACACTAACCTTAGAGTGAATGATCATATCTCCTAAATCATGGAGGCAAACTCTTCTCTTTATGGGAGACCAGAGGACTCATCCCAGAGATCAGGTGGACACTGATTGGGAGTAATTAAGGAGGATGGGGTTCACCGGTGGAACAGAAAATGGTGCAGAAGATGACACCTGCAGATGATGTGGAATCGTAACTAACAACTTTTGAAAGAGTCGCTGTTTGAGAAGGATGGCAAAAAGAGCAATGAGCTGGACTGCTAGTGCCCTCTCTGACAGGAGAACCCCAAAAGTCCTATTATTACCTGGAACCAGAGGCTGCCCAGGATTATGAGACACTGAAAGCCGAGATGCTTGCACACATGGGCATCACCACTGCAGTCCGGGCTCAAAGGGTGCACCAGTGGTAATGCAGTACTGACAAGCCACCCAAATGTTTGACTTGATATGCCTCACCAAGAAATGGCTGCAGAGACTTTGCCATTCCCTAAAATCGTGGAGCATGTGGTCATGGACCATTATTTACGGGTGCTCCCTGCTGTAATGGATGTAATCACGTACGAGACGCACGCCGAGCTGTCTCCATTTTGTTCAGATGACACCATTTCAGTGTTAACCTAACAATCTTCCAGTACAGGTCTCTCACTCACCCCCTCCTCCCTGTTCCATGTGGAAATTTCAAAGGAAAGCTACTTAGAAATTGTTATCTTAAGCCATGAGCAGGGTGTTTATTTGTGCTAGCTGACCATAAACCGACCAAGCAGGCATCAAAGGAGCTCAGAATTTACAAGGGTCATAAATAGGCACACAGAACACCATGACTTCGCAGCGACCCCACCTCATGTCTAAAACTTACAATAAAATACCCACAGTTCATAACTCCAGTTAGGAACATGGCATATTAATAACACGTATATATTTGAATGTGGAAACTCATACCGAATAAAAAGAATCTAAACAACCGGTGATTCGATCATACGGGGGAACCACTACTAGTTTTTCCTCTTCCCAGGGTAACGGAGAGTGACAATTCTATTGTGTTTAGGCTCATGTTAATGCACTGTGGATGCTGAGCTTGAAATCCTTAATGTGAGGTTTGCCCGGTGATCCGATCCAGAGATATGATTTTTATACAGAAATTGGGAATTAGGGAAGATTGTATTCCACGGTTCGTCCTGGACAGCCCACGGACCCTCCTTACCCATGTGAGTGGTCAGAGGCATACAGCCCCGCCCCTTTTCACCCAGAGAAAAAGGGAATGCTAAGGACAACTGTGAGTTCTCATTTTACCATCAACGAACGAACATCCGACAACCCATGTATCATCCTCAAATCTCTGACTGATCACGGACATGTAAAAGCAAGTACTTTCATTCTGTTTCTTTGCTGCTGTATGTTATGTCTCTTATTGCTTTGTAACATTCTTTTTTTTTCTGTAAATATTTTACAGCACCCAAAACTTGACCTTTTTCATTATCAAACCTTATTCTGAAAAGTGTTAATCTTGTCCCTAAAGCTCTTAATGCAAGCTATCACAAATCTGTTCCTTTGAAGAGCGCTACTGTTTAAAATAACTCATCTGCATATCCCTGTCTGTGTTGACAGCGTGTGTTACAGGTGGTTATTCTAAAATCAAATTGGTATTTCTAAAATCCCGAGTTCCTCTTGCTCGGTCCCGAAAGTAGAGGTGGTGGCACTGAAAGGGTTAATATCTTGAATTAGCCCGGTAACAATCACTCTCAGGTGGCTGGCATTTAGACGGTGATCCTGCAAACTGGGAAATCTTTGTGCTGAAAGCAGCTGAGAGTGGTATTGTTGCGTAGTGGCAAGTGCGGTGTTAGATCAGGGGGGTCCTAGGTCACCTGTCGGTGAGGAGGGCAGCGATCTGATACCCAGGTTCGTCTCACCTGCCACTTTGAGGAAGAGGATCAGCCATGGGATCCTAAGACTGCAAACCAGCTGGTGGACCTGGTGGAGAGATATACTGCTGCCGAGAACTTGTTTCACCCATCCGTGTCCCACTCCAATGTCTCTAGGGGTGAAAAATTGCCCTGAGGATCTGGTAAGACTGTTTCGGGGTTCAAGGGCATGGGGAATAATTACAAGACTGTTGTCACAGATAATGAGAATATGGGCTCAGGACCTAGAGACTGGCCAAATAGGTCAGGAAGGTCTCTGAGGCCGTTTAGAGGACTGGGTACCAGTGGCATTGCTAGGACTAGAACAGATTTGGGGTTGGAGCCCATAGCAGCGAAGTAAAGAATGTCATACGCTTGGGTGGGCATACACATGTATATAATATACATGTGTGAGTGTATGTATACAGTATCTCACAAGCATGTCTCCAGACCTAAACCCTATTTAGCTTCTGTGGGGCATCCTCAAATGGAATGTGGAGGAGAGCAAGACCCTAACATGCACTAGCTCTGTGATATCATCATGGAGGAGTGTAAGAGGACTCCAGTGGCAACCTGTAAAGCTCTGGTGAACTCCATGCCCAAGAGGGTTAAGGCAGTACTGGAAAATAATGGTGGCCACACAAAATATTGAGACTTTGACCCCAATTTGTACATTTTCACTTAAGGGTGTACTCACTTTTGTTGCCAGCGGTTTAGACATTAATGGCTGTGTGTTGAGTTATTTTGAGGGGACAGCAAATTTACACTGTTATATAAGCTGTCAGGGTCCCCAGAGTGCCCTTTCCTTAAATCAGGGTCCCCAGAGAGCCTCTCTACTTACATCAGGGTCCCAAGAGCCCCCCATCATTACATAAGGGTCCCCAGAGAGCCCTTTCCTTACATCAGGGTCCCCAGAGAGCCTCCGTACTTACATCAGAGTCCCCAGAGCCCCCCTCATTACATCAGGGTCCCCAGAGAGTCCCTTCCTTACATCAGTGTCCCCAGAGAGCCCCAGGGCTCAGGAGTTGGCTACATAAAAAAATGCATGGCTTAGCTGTGCCCATCTATACAGCCTCCCCAGTGCCCAGCAATGGAAACAAATACAATTAAGGGAGTGCTGATCCAGAGAGTGGCAGACAATCAGTTGAGGATAAAATCCATATGTATCACATGCACTTTATTAGTTAAAAAAAAAAAGTGTTGCATAAAAGTATACATCCAGAGGTAAAATGATCAGGGACAATCAGTGGACAATAAAAAGTGCCCAAATAGCACACAGACTCATGGTAGCCATGCCAGTCATAGGAGCCAGAGGGGGTAGATGGATGGCTGTCCCACCTCAGTATCTGTCTAGAAGAAGGAACAGGCACTTCAGGAGACAAGGGTACCAGATGGAATCCTTCCAAAATAAGGTGCTGGGATCATAGCCAGATCTCCAGGAAGTGACAGCAGAAGAAGACCGAGCATTAGCCCGAGGCTCCAGACCATAGGACGCCCAGGGAGGGGAAGAATGGAGCCAGTTCAAATCCTGGGTGATATGGGAGATGTAGCGATGCTGGTGATGACACCAGGGGAACGGATGGAGCCTACCGCAGCATAACTTCTGGGTGTCTGGATACTGAAGCTCCTCACTGCCTGCAACTAGCCCTCCAATCACAGACCGGCTCCAGCAGACCACAGCGGGTCATGTGACCCTGGAGCGAGGGGAGAGGAGGAGGAGATCAGGAAACAAAACATTTAGGTGCTGGAGCAAATGTACATGGGCCAGGTGCCCGCAATTTAGTGGTGGCGGACTGGGTACAACCCCTGGTAGAGACTCAAGGCTATAAGCCCTATATTCAGGGCTCTAGCCTCAATAGCCACCCCCTAGCGACGCCTGTGCTGGGTACAGAACATATAAAATGTTATCGCTGCTTGGCGTTCGGTCATATTGCTGCTATCTGTTCCCTAAATGGTGAACCATTGCAATGTGATAATGCTTACTTGAAAAAAACGCATGTCTCTTTTTGCACAGGTAGCATGTACTGCATCATGTCAGGAATGCATGGAAAAACAAATGTGTGTGATTTCAGTGGATGGAAAGCCAGTCACTGCTCTGCTAGATTCTGGTAGTGTTGTGACATTAGTCAAAGGTGATTTCGTAAATCCTGCAAAGTTACACCCTAGCACTATTGGGGTTATTTGCATACATGGTGACACACGTGACTACCAGACTGCTGTGGTTGAGATTGATACCCCTTGGGGCATGGTGACACATTCAGTGGGGGTGGTACCTTCACTGCTTCATAAAGCTCTAGTGGGGAGAGGTTTTTCTCATTTTTGGAGTTGGGAAAACAAAAGGAGGACAGAGCTCCCCCTGCTGAGGAAACACTGGAACTCACTCCAGACCCTTTTGATTGCAAAATTAAAAGGGAAACAGTTGGTGTTTCCAACGGAGGGGTAGATCCTTTTCCTTTTTCTGTAATGGCTGGAGAGCAGGAAGAGTTGGATTCCAGCCCCCCACTGGAGGTTAATAAACAAGAAATTATCTCTGGCTCTAATAGTGAGAGTGGACAGAATGTGGTGCATGACTTAGAGGTCAGGAAAGATGAAAAGACACTAAACTAAATAGAGCCAGAGAAAACATTAAAATAATAGATGGGGAACCGGTTAAACCTTATATAGGGGTGTCTTTTCCCTACATGGCTCTTAAAATTAACTTTCTGTATCGGGTGGTA
The DNA here is from genome assembly GCA_018402905.1 of Glandirana rugosa. Taxonomy (NCBI): domain Eukaryota; kingdom Metazoa; phylum Chordata; class Amphibia; order Anura; family Ranidae; genus Glandirana; species Glandirana rugosa. The sequence goes on along the minus strand of BLSH010000756.1, from coordinate 999,835 downwards.
AAGCAAGGGGAGGAGGAAGTAGAGCAGCTACAGGTTCCCAAACCCTATCACTGGATGGTATTAGATTTAGCCCATGGTCATATAATGGGTGGACATCTGGGTATAGAGAAAACTAAGGAGAGAATACCTCTTTTGGCCCGGGTTATATGCAGATGTCAAAGAATATTGTGAGTCATGCCCAGCGTGTCAGTATTCTGTGCCATTGCCCCATTTTTGCAGTCCGCTGGTACCGTTACCAATAATTGAAGTGTCTTTTGAAAGAATTGGCATGGATCTGGTTGGACTAGTAGTAAAGTCTGCCCGCGGCCGTCAACACATACTGGTAATACTGGACTATGCCACGTGATATCCTGAAGCCATTCCCTTACGTAACACCTCAGCTAACTATTGCCAAAGAGCTTGTCCAGGTATTTAGTCGTGTGGGTATTCCAAAAGAGGTGTTAACGGATCAAGGCACCCCATTAATGTCCCGAGTCACTAAAGAATTGTGTAAGTTGTTCAAAATCTCCCATCTCCGTACCTCTGTCTACCACCCACAAACTGATGGTCTTGTGAAGGGATTTAACAAAATGCTCAAAAGCATGTTAAAAAAGGTGGTGGACAAATATGGGAGAAATTGGGATTTCTTGCTGCCATACTTCATGTTTGCCATGAGAGAGGTACCTCAGGCATCTCCAGGTTACTCCCCTTTTGAACTACTGTATAGTAGACATCCCAGGGGATTGCTAGATGTTGCAAAAGAAACATGGGAGTGACCACGCCTTATAGAAGCGCCATCGAGCATATTTCACTGATGAAAGATAGAATCGCTGCTGTTATGCCGCTTGTACAGGAACATATGGAGCACGCCCAGGAGGCCCAGAGAAGGGCTTATAATCGGGGTACCAAAACGCGGGTCTTCAACCCTGGTGATAGAGTGCTGGTACTAGCCCCCACAGTTGAGAGTAAATTCCTAGCAAAGTGGCAAGATCCCTTTGAAATTATGGAAATAGTAGGGGTAGTAAACTACAAAGCTTACCAGCCAGGGATAAAGAATTTGTGCGTAAGAATAGAGACTTTTTCCTCTCACCTGACCACAGTTATACAGCATGACATAATTACAGAGCCAGGTGTCTGCGTAACGGTAAAACCCTATAGAATACCCGAGGCTAGGCTAGAAGCAGTTACAAATGAAGTAAAGAACATGTTAGAGCTGAACGTGATAGAGGAGTCCCACAGTGACTGGTCCAGTCCCATAGTATTGATCCCAAAACCAGGTGGAACAATAAGGTTTTGTAATGCTTTCAGAAAGTTGAACAACCTGTCCAGATTAAATGTATACCCAATGCCTTGGGTCGACGAGTTTGCTGACAGATTGGGTAGTGCCCATTATATAACTACTCTAGATCTGACTAAAGGTTATTGGCAGATACCCCTAATGGAATCTGCGAAAGAAAAAACTGTGTTTTCTACCCCCCGAGGGGTCCTTCCAGTATAAGCGGATGCCTTTTGGCTTGCATGGTGCTCTTGCCTCATTCCAGAGAATAATGGATAAGACCTTAAGTCCACATCACCAATATGCAGCTGCCTATTTGGATGATGTAGTCATCCACAGCCCAGATTGGGAATCCCATTTGCCACGATGCAAGCAGTAGTAGATTCTCTTAGGAAAGCAGGACTCACTGCCAATCCCAGAGAGTGTGCCATAGGCTTGGTGGCAGTTCAAAAGTAGCCCCAAACTATAAATAAAAAAAGTTTGTGCATTTCTTGGGATCACAGGGTGCTACAGGTGTTTTATACCCAATTTTGCCACCATTGCTGCCCCGGTGACAGATCTGACGAAGGCCTTTGTGCACAACCCGTGCTCGTGACACCAGATTTCACAAAGGACTTTGTGGTAAAGACGGACGCCTCTGATGTGGGACTGGGTGCTGTACTGTTCCAGGTCCGAGACAGGGAGGAGCACCCAGTGGTCTACTTTAGCAGAAAGCTCAACAAACATGAGAAAAACTATACCATTGTTAAGAAGGAATGTTTAGCTATCAAATGGGCTTTAAATGCCCTGAAATATTACCTATTGGGAAGACCATTCAAATTAGTCACTGATCATGCCCCTCTTAAATGGATGTGTGATAACAAGAAGAAAAACAGTCGGGTGACAAGGGGGTTCCTGGCTCCGCAAGCATTCAAGTTCATAGTGGAGCATAGAACTGGGTAACTCCAGAATAATGCAGATGCCCTTTGCTGGGTCCACTGTCTGGTTGGGACAGTTGCTCAGCAGCAGGGGCTTGAGCAGAGGGGGGCAATATGTGACGTTATGAGAGGGAAGGTAATCGATGGATGATATGGGTCGCCTCGCATGTGTTCATTTTCAGTGAACTAAGGTGAAAGCCGGTCCGGGCTTTACCAGCCACCTTGGCAGGGTTGGTTCCAGACCAGATTTTGCGGTCCACTGGTGTTCACCAACAGGTAGTATAAATAAGAGATCTGATGAACTGTGGTTTGCTTTATGACTGAAACAAAAAGGTTTGCACTGTCTTTGTTTGTGGGTGACTGGGAGAAGCCCTTCACCGCTAAGTTAGGAAAACTGAAATTTTTAATAAGAGCCTGGATGGCAAGGATTTATTTTCTATTTTGTTTGTTTGATTTTCATGCAACCTTTTAAAAATAAAACTGGCTACAAGTCAGCTTTTAAGAAAACCTGCCATTGGACTACCTTTTTCCCAGGGAAGGTGATCCCCATTGAGCTAACCCTCCACACAATATATATACAGTGTAGTCAGTGTAGACTATAAAGGAATTGTCAAAAACATGTCTCCTGAGGTTTTATTTTTTTTTGGTGCATGGGTAATGGTACAATGTAGCCTATACCCATTCACATAGGGAGGGGTCGGGATCTAGGGGCCCCCTTGTTAAAAGATTCTGATAAGCCCCCCCGCCAGCAGACCTCAACAACCACAGCCCAGGGTTGTTGGGAAGAGCCCCTTGTCCCCATCAACGTGGGGACAATGTGCTTTGGGGTGGGGGGCGCAAAGCCCCCCTGCCGCAAAGTACCCACTCCCCCATGTTGAGAGCATGTGGCCTGGTATGGTTCAAGAGGAGGGGGGCTGCTCGCTCGCCCTACCCCTAGCCTGACCTCTGCCAGGTTGCATGCTCAGATAAGGGTCTGGTATAGATTTTGGGGGACACCCACGTCAATTTAAAAAAAAACAATTTCAGTGATTTTTCATCAATATTGCTGGGAGCCGACAATATATTACAGCTGCGATCAAGTTTGAATTACATTCTTCCTTTAGAAATGTCATTTTGCTGCGGCACTGTTCTAAACATCACACAGATGCGCCACTTTACAGGCAGACAGGCAGACTAAGGGGATCCCCCAGGCACGATATTTAAAGGAATATTTCATTTTTATTGTTTCACTTTACACATTATTAAAATCACTGCTTCTGAAAAAATGATTGTTTTTTTTGCATTAATACATGCCCCCTAGGGCAGTACCCAAGTCCCGATACACTTTTTATGGCAATAACTTGCATATAAGCCTTTAAAATTAGCACTTTTGATTTTTCATGTTCATGTCCCATAGACGGGTTTGCATGTTTGCACAAATTTTTTGCCTGTTCGCATGTTCTGCTGAGAACCGAACCAGGGGTATTCTGAACATCCCTAGTGGTAACCATGAGATCTGATATGGAGCTCAGAGAGGTAGAAATTAAAGAGGGACTAACCCTTATATCTCATTGGTGTAGCACAATTTGGAATGTTTTATTTTTCCTTGTTTATATGCTGAGATTTTGCATAAAATGTGTGTATTTTAACGAGTGGTGGAAATAGAAACCTCAAAGACCCGGTGCAAGAAACCTGGTAGTTCCACCACTGTATAGAGGACTAGAAATCCCAGCAATACAGTAACAATCCAGAATACGACCAGCTATAGGGGGTGTATATAGAGAGATAACTGCACTGTACTGTGTTGTAAAGAGATCCATGCACTGTATTGTATACAGGGAGATCCATTCATTGTGCTGTATACAGAGAGACCCATGCATTGTGCTGTATACAGAGAGACCCATGCATTGTACTGTATACAGAGAGACCCATTTCATGGGAAATAGGAAAAGGTGGATACTTTTGTCACCATCTATACCAGGCTCACCTCACTCTACAGAGGTCTCAGGTCACATGACCTTTCTGGTCTAGGCATGCCTTATATCCCTGACAGTAAAGAAGAGAGATGAGTGGAGGGTTCCCCAACTACTGGTTCCTCCATTGTTCTGTATTGGGCTTGGTCTATAAATGGCTAGATTTGCCTCCTACATTGAGTGCAATGTCTACCATTTCCCTCTTACTTTCTGTTGACATCTTCTGTAGCTTTTTTCCTGGCTGGCTATTCTCTGCAATCTCTGTATTTATGCATCTGTTGCCCCTCGATCTTAAAACACAATGATTCCCATCATGGGATGCCCTGTGTATTTGTGTATATGAAATAATAATCATAAAAAATTGTGCGCTAATTCAAGAAGCTATGCAGCATCTCTTTACAACACAGTACAGTGCAGTCAGGGGCAGACTGACAACACTCAGGGCCCCCGGACCAAATAAAGCAAGGGCCCCCTGTCAGGCCCTGCCCATGACTCACCCCTGTCCTTCCTCTGGCCCTCCCCTGACCTCGCTCATGGCCCGCACCTGACTTCGCCCCTAATGGGACCTGGAGGGGGGGTCTCTCTCTATCAGTATTCATTACGCAGTCTGTTAGAAAGCATCCCCTCCAGGACCCATTAGAGTCTACAACAGAATCTAATGGGACCTGGAGGGGGTTCTCTCATTAACAGTGTCCATTAGAGAGTCTCTGTTAGAGAGAGAGAGAGACCCCCCTCCAGGACCCATTGGAGACTACAAAGGAGTACAATGGGACCTGGAGGAGGCCACTTTCTAACAGAGTGTACAGTGAACACCTTCATTCACTCTGGTCCTCACAGGACCCCCTCCTTGTGCCATGACTCTCACCCCTGCCCCAACCTCTCACAAAGTAGAAATAAAATTGACACTGTGTAGAGCTCCTCTTACCTTAACTATGGGTACTGTAGCTGTGGCTGGTTCCTGCATCCTCTGTGGCTAGCTGGTTCCCGCGTCCTCTGTGGCTGACTGGCTCCCACGTCCTCTGTGGGTGGCTCCTGTGGGTGGCTGGCTGGCACCCTGCTGTGACTGGCTGGCTCCCTGGTGTACATCGGGCACCGTGGGAGGCTGGCTGGCACCCTAGCAGTGCTGTGTGTGGGTCACTGTGGGTAACTGACTGGCACCCTGGCCCTGCTGTGGTTGGGTCACCGTGGGTGGTTGGCTGGCACCCTGGTCCTGCTGTGGGTGGGTCATCGTGGGTGGTTGGTTGGCACTCTGACCCTGCTGTGGGTGGGTCACCGGCATGGGTGGGTGGCTGGCTGGCACCCTGGCTGGCTGGTGTGTCCTCTTCTGCCATTTTGGGCACTGTTTGCTGAAGTAAGGGAGGGACGTGGAGGGAATCGGTGGCCTTTGCCCTATCCGGGAAGGTAGAACTAGAAGGTTTGCAGCAGGCTCAGTGCGCGTAGGTGTGCAGCACAACACATAATTACGTTGCATGAGTGTGTGCGGGTCCTCCCTGTGTCCATTTGAGAGTCTATGTTAGGAATATCCCTCATCAGTGCCCATCAATGCAGCCTCTCCAGTGCCCATCAGCACAGCCTCATCAGTGCCCATCAATGCAACCTCACCAATGCCCATCAGTGCAGCTTGATCAATACCCATCAATGCAGCCTCACCAGTGCCCATTATTGCAGCCTCACCAGTGCCCATCAATACAGCCTCACCAGTGCCTATCAATGCAGGACCCGAAAAATTAACCCCATTAAAGTCAATGGGACCTGAACGTCAAAAAAACTAAAGTGCCCATTTTGAAGGCTTATATGCAAGTAATTGGGGATAAAATGGTTATATAGTTTGTAAAAAACGTAATTTTTAAATAAACAGTGATTTTTTGATTTTTAAAGTGAAAGCATAATAATGAAAAATTCCTTCCAATGTAGTGCCTGGGGGTCCTCCAGTCTACCTGTAAAGTGGCAGATCTGTACCATGTGCAGAATCTGCTGCAGCAATAATTGCATTTATAAAGCTAAAAAAAATGACATTTTCCCTGCAAGCTGCCTTTATTTTTCTCAGCAACAGCTGGGGAGCCAGTGTATATGATGAGGCCACAATGTAGTGCACTGGGACCAAGTTTAGAGATTTTTTGGATAAATTCTGGTGTCACTTTGACTTTGGATAGAAGTAACGGGTGCAGAAAAATTGGGCTTTGGGTGTAGGTGCTGCCTTGACACCATAACCCTATAGAGGTGTTCTTCATGAAGGTAAGAATTGGCCTTTCTGTAAAAAAAATCTCAATAATATGCACCTGTCAAACAGGTGCAGAAAAATTGGTCTTTGGATGTTGGTGGCGCCTTCCCACCGTAACCTTATAGAGGTACTCTTGATGAAAGCAAGAATTTACCTTGCTGTAAAAAAATGCAATGATATGCACTTGTCAAACAGGTGCAGAAAAATTACTCTTTGGGTGTCGGTGGCGCCTTCCCACTGTAACCCTATAGCGGTGCTCTTGATGCTGAAAAATTGGTCTTTGTGTGTTAATTGTGCCCATGAAACCTAAACCACAAATATCCAGATGAAATGATTGAACACCCTCAAAGCTAGGCAGCCTCGAAGTCCTGCAGAGATTCCACATCCCAAAAACACTTAATCAGTGACATCGGCATCAGGGGCTTCATAGCTGGTAATCCCAGGACTGATTAATTTTGATAAAAGTCAAACGGTCCGTAGAGTCTGTGGACAGACGCATTCTAAGATCAGTAACGAAACCTCCTGCAGCACTGAATGCCCGTTCTGAAAGCACGCTGGATGCAGGGCAGCCCAACAACTCAATAGCACACTGGGCAAGTTCTGGCCAGTGGTCTATTCTCATGACCCAGTAAGCCAGTGGATCGTCAGCTGGAAAGCTCTCCATCTCTGTTTTGGTCCCAAGGTAATCGTCCACCATGTGATGCAGATGCTGTTGATGGTCTCTTGAACAACAGAAAACTCAAAACTATGTTTTCCACGACACTGTAACCTACTGCAGTTTGGAAAAATGTTCATTAAAATCCTCTTTAACGTGTCCTCAAGAGATTTAATCTTCTGCACTCCATGTGGGGACGAGATGAGTTCTGAGACCTTCCCCTGATAACGGTGGTCAAGGAGGGTTGCCAACCAGTAACGGTCCTTCTCCTTTATGCCACGTGTTCTTGGGTCCTTTCGCAGGCTTTGAAGCATGAGGTTGCCCATGCGCCTCAAATTTGCCAAAGCTTGACAAGCAGACTCCTTGGGGTCACTCAGGATGACAGCATCTGGAACTTCCTCCTCCCAGCCACGTACTGCTCCCAAGGGACCTGGGGTTGGAAAGCCATAGCTTACAGATTGATGCATGTCTTCCTCTTCTTCAAAGCCTACGAAAGTGGCAGAATCCTCCTCCTCATCCTCCTCTCCTCTCTCCTCCTGTGTGTTCTGTGACATAGGAATGATGGTGTCTGGATAAACTGGGCTTTTGAGAGGAAAGGAAGTCCTCTTCTGCCTCTAGTGCCCTGTCCATAATGCCACGCAGAGTCTGCTCCAGCAGGAAAACAACAGGGATTGTGTCAGTGATGCATGCACTGTCATGGCTCACCATCCTTGTGGCCTCCTCAAATGGTGACAGTACAGTGTATGCATTCTTAATGATCAGCCATTGGCGTGGGGAAAAAAGCAGAGGCTATCGTCATACCATACTCGCACAGTTACTAGTTGACGGCCCTCTGCTGCATGTATAACCGCTGCAACATTGCCAAAGTCGTGTTCCAGTTGGTGGGCATGTCACTTATGTTTTAGTAGAGTGGAGGGAAAGTGTCCCAGCCAGTCTTAAAAAAGGAAACTGTGACCCTGGCTGAGGCATTAGAGGCTCAAACAATACCATTGAGGACGGAAGAAGGCTCTGAATTGGAAGAAGTCTTGAGTACCCTTGCAAAGTCTGATTTAGAAGATAAGGGAGTGGAAGTCACCCTGAAGGGATTGCCACCAGCTTTGTTTCATACGGATATGGGTAGACTGGTAGAAAGTCTAATCAAAAGCAACAATATCACAGCTCATCAGGGTTATTGAAAGCTACAATTCTTCTCTGGTCGTCTGAAGGAGAGGTAGATTTTTTGGATGGATCAGGCCATTCAAGCAGTGGAACAATGGAATGTGCCTGAAGCTGTGAAGAGACAATGGATAAGTGAAAGTCTGCGGAGCCCTGCTGTAGGTGTAATTCGAAGTCTGAAGCGATGAAAGCTAGAGTTCATTGCCATGGACTATATAGAAGCCCTGTGTGCAGTCTAAGGGAGAGTGGGGAAAATTCCTGACCTGATGTACAAGTTCGAACATACTCATCAGACTAGAGGAGAAAAGTTATCTGCATATGTCGTTCGAGTTGATAGGGTTTTGCATTAAATTATCTGAAAAAAGGGATTGACCCGAAGGAAGCTGACAAAGTAAGGTGGGATAGGATCCTGCAAGGGGCAAGGCCAAATCATCCTATTGTTCTAAGACTGCTGCTGAAAGGAATACAAATTGCACTCACTTACCCTGAGTTGAGATGAAGATGGTAAGGGAGGAGGAGGCTTTGTTAGATGAAAAAAACCAAGGGTCTCCCCGTGGAGCTAGTGTCACTCTAAAAGCTGGAAAAGCGACAATGCAATAAGCTCAAATTGAGTCAGGAATGTTTGAAGCTAATAGTGAGGAGGGTTCCAAATGGGGTGAGAGTACCAGAATCCCTATGCTTCTTCCGACACCGGAAGAGTCTCCAATTAAACTGCTGACACAAGTAGTACATGCTCAAGATCAGTTACAGCAGACTTTGTCTAGGGTCATGGAAGCTCAAGTTACTATTGAGACTGACCGAGCTGATACCCGCAAGTGTTTCAAGTGCGGGGAGTTGGGCCATTTTAGAAGGAAGTGTCCACAGAGAGGAGAAGAGTTCAACTTTATGGCAAAATTGCTGAAGGCGTTGCAACAGATTTTGGCAGCTCAGAAGGCGGGAAAATTCCAGGGGTGTCAGTGAAGGAGCCAACTGAGAACCTGAAAAACCTGAGGTCCAAAAAGTCAAGAAAAATCAGAACAAGTCCAAGGAAGAAAAGTCCTAAGAAAGAGAAAGAATCTAACCCATCACCGGGGTCTGAGTGCCAGGCACAGAAAGTCAATATTTAAGTAATTTCCAGAGCCAAGGTCAGATCCTCACAAAGTGGGCCGATACGAAATTCCAATGTTGTAAAGAAAAGTACACTCCCAGAAAAGATGGTAGTGCCTTCTCCCATTGTTTCTGTGCAAGTGGAAGGTATTTATATCAGGGTCTTGTTAAATACTGGGACGCAGGTTACACTTCTTTGTAGGGACTTCTACAATCAGTACTTACAGCATATACCATTGAACAAGTTAGAAGAGCTGGAAATTTGGGGACTTGGTCCCAATCAATTTCCCTATGATGGATGCATCCCTATCAGAATTTCTTTTGGACCAGCTGCCACTGGTAGGGTGGAAACTTTCGACACTGTGGAGATGGTATGTCCAAGACCGGTTGGAGCTGAGAATAACTCCATGATTATTGAGACCAATACTGATTTAGTTTGAAGATTGTTGGAAAAAGTTGTGGTAGAAAATGGAGTAGTACCTGCAGAAGTTCATTCTACTCTATACCAGGCCTGTCGGCAGGTGATCCAGGAGAAGAATGCCCCAGCTCAAGGAGTAGGTCATCTGTGGAAATTGGATATTAAGGAAATAGTGCTTCAGCCTGGAGAAGTCGCATGTGTGAAAGCTACTGTGAAGCTGACTTGGGATCATCCTGGGCCTTTTATAGTGCTAGAAACTAATGCTCAGACTGAAGCTGCAGGGTTGATCATGGTCCCCAAAATAGTGCCCACTAAAGCTCTGTTGAGGAATCACAACAAAGTGCCCATCAGTTTGCAGAATATCTCTGATTATCCTGTGACTCTGAAGGCAAGGATGTCTGTGGGTCAAGTGAGTGCAGCCACTCCGGTGACGCCTGAAGAAGATCAGGAAGAAGGAGGCATGAGCCAGCTGAGAAAGGAGATGGTAGAGTGTGTAGCTGGTTTGCCTCCTGCTTGGAAAGAGGGAGTGAAAGTTCATTTGCGAAGATGGAGGGAGATATTTGCTTGTGGTGAATTTGATCTGGGGTGTGCCAAGAGTGCTCATCATAAGATCCGGTTGCAGGAAGAAAAAAACATTAAGGGAGAGAGCCTGGAGGATTCCTCTTGGTGATCTGTAAGATTTGAGGGAACAGTTAGCTGAATTAAAGAGGTTTGGAGTGATTCAGGAGTCTCTGAGCCCATATGCCTCTCCAATTGCGGTAGGTTAGAAGAAGAATGGGACGTCGAGGATGTGTATCGATTACTGAATCCTCAATTAAAGAACCATCCCTGATCAATACATAACTCCGAGAATTGAGGACGCCTTACAGTACTTGGCGGGAGCGAAATGGTTCGTCATGCTGGATACAAAGAGCGGGTACTACCAGATACCTATGTGCGCTGAAGACAAGGAGAAGACAGCTTTCATATGACCGTTGTTTTTTTTTTTTTAATTTAACCAGATGCCGCAGGGATTAACTGGAGCCCCAGCTACATTCCAGAGATTGATGGAGAGAACACTGAGAGATATGAATTTGGTAGAAGTGCTGGTGTATCTTGATGACATCATAGTGTTTGGGAAAACCATGAGACAAGATTGGACAAGGTCTTCAAAAAGCTCCATGAAGAAGGATTGAAGTTGTCATTGGAAAAATGGCAATTCTATCATTCTTCTGTCACTTATTTAAGACATGTTATGTCGGCTGATGGAGTGGCTACTGACCTGAAGAAACTGGAAGCAGTCACTGCCTGGCCACGACCAGAGACCATCACGGATCCTTTTTAGGGTTCTGCTCTTATTATCTGCGGTTTGTGGCCAATTTTGCTAAAATAGCTAAACCTTTAAATTAACTGTTACGAATGGTCTCAGGAGAAGATGAGAAGAAAAGGGCAGTAAAAACGGTTGGAAGGAGAGGGAAGATGGAATCTATTCATCATCAGTGGACTTCATCCTACAAAGAGGCCTACCAACAGTTGAAATCAAATTCAACTAAGGCTCCAGTTTTAGCTTACGCTTATTCTTCAAAGCCCTATGAGCTGCAGCAGAGATGGATTGGGTGGGATACTTTATCAGGAGCAAGATGGTCAACTCCGACCGATGGCTTATGTAAGTCAAAGTCTTATTCCACCTGAGAGAAGTTATCCAGCTCATAACTTAGAGTTTTTGGCGTTAAAATGGGCAGTTGTAGACAAATTGAAACATTACTTGTATGGAGCCCAATTTGTCGTCAAGACAGATAACAATCCATTGACATATCTATTGACATCGGCAAAACTGGATGCTACTAAGCGGAGATGGCTAGCCACTTTAGCTGGGTTTCAATTCAGCCTTAAATATTGTTCTGGCATGGGAAACGGAGATCCTTTCTGGCACGGAAAGCCCCCACACGGATTTAGTCTGGAGTGGGGGTTTGCTCCCCCTCCCGGGCACTGCATGGCCTCACCCTGCTCACTGCCCTAGTGATGGAATGTTTACCCTGTCCACTAGGAAGTGTGATACAGGGTGTTCTGTGATGGCATCACAGCTCTGTTGTTGAGCGACCATTTCCAGAAATTGTGTACCAGAAGTGACGTCAGAACATGCCCTGGCGTCCTTCCGGAACGCTACAGGAACCGGATCTGGGTGGTGCGAGGTGTGTGTGTCAGCGTCACGCCACACGCAGCGGCTCGCTGGCAGCAGCCATTGAGCTAAGCAGCCTCCATCACTTCCTGGGAGAGTCCGGCAGCCTGGTCCTCCTATCAGGATTTTGGGTGTTCTCCCTGGGGGGAGGTATTTTACAGCGGCTTTGACTAGTTGACAGCGTTGGCCGGCAGAGTTATACTCTGCATGGCATCTGGAGACAACCGATGAAATCTGGATGACAAAAAAGTTTCAGTGAGAACTCCAGTTTCTTCTCAATAAATTTCTTCAATTGATATCTTCATTTTTTTGTAGGATTTCCTGATAATCTTTTGTACGTATCTTTGACTGCCAATAATCTATTCATTTCTTCTTCATAGTCTTTTTTATTGAGAATAACAATGGCACCACCTTTGTCTGCTGCTCTTATGATGATCTCTTTTCTTTCTTCCAACTCTTTAATACCTTTCTCTATTTCTGTGGGGTCTTCTATGTATGTTGAATTCTCAATTCTTTAATATATTTTTCCACCATGACTCTGAAAACCTCCAAAAATTCATTCTTTTTATTCTTATCTTTGGGATTAAAGACCGAGGCATTTTTCAACCTGCTGTGTATTCAGTGTCTACACTTTTTTCTTTAAAACTTCCTTTATTTAATTAAAAAAAAATCGAATATTCATTTTACTGCATTTTTGCAAATCCATATATGTGTTAAATTTGTCCATATTAATATGTGGTATGTAGTTTAACACTAAATCCAAAACTTTCAATTCAGCTTCTGTTAAAATTGCATTACTTAGATTAAAAATTCCTTCTCCTAGTTGTTTCTTTAATGATCATGATGGACTAACAATTGAAATTGAGGGTACTATATACAATCATTGTTGTTCATTAACCATTTGCCGACCGCCGACCGGCGTCTGACGGCGACAAGGTGGCTTGTTATTGCAAACCGCCATCATGACAGCGGCTGCGATAACTAGTACTGTGAGCACGCTCATGCGCTCAATGTGTTCCGAGGGGGGCCAGGGAGCCGGTAGGGCAGACACGATCGCCGACGGCTACCCGCGATGCCCCCCCCCCGCAGTGAGAGAACGGAGGTCCGTGTAAGTAAACACGGATCTCCGTTCTCATGGGGGGGGGGGGCTGTGATCACAGGCTTCCTGTATATGGAAGCCATGATCACTCCCTTCCCCCTGCCAGCCCAGCCCACATACAGTTAGAACTCACCCAGGTAACACAATTAACCCTTAGAGAGCCCCCTGCAGGTTAACCCCTTCACTGCCAATGGCATTTACACAGTAGCAGAGGGCAGAGTGAGCAGAGGAGGTAATACGATCTATTTACTTATTTATTTCAGATCTCAGGGCCGCATTCCTTGGTACAAGCGTGCAGGAGGTCGTTCGGGAGGAGACTAGAGCCGGTCTAGACCTAAGGTCGTACTGGATTGTGTGACGCGCTTTCACCCTACGAACGTCTAGACCCCCCCTAGGATTGTGTGACGAGACCTGTCCAGAGAGGGAGGACCCTCCAACCCCATATATTCAGGCATGAATATACCTACTATCTGGTAAGCCTTGATTCCTCCTGATATTGGATTGACCAGATGTTCACATACTGTTCATCATCGTTCACTATTTTGGAAATAACCATTGTCATATAATCACCGTCACTTTGATATTTTTATATCTGGATATTTGCACATCTGAATATTGGACTTATCGCTATTTGGTTTTCACTGTATTGGACAATTTGAATATTTGCACTTTCTAAAATATTTGCACTTTTTTTGGAGCACAGCTTCTTAGGACTTTCAGGACCTTATTTTTTAATAAAAATGTTATATCAAATTTTCAAATTTTTTTATTACTATTTTCATGTTCTAAGTTGACTCTGGAACATATATCACCATTTCTGTCTCACTGTTTGTATTTTGAGTTTATCCTTATTATATACATTCATGCCTTTCCGGGGGTTGGTATACCTCTAATTATCATTACCTTAACATTCTGGGTGACGGGTTGGGTCCTGTCCTCCGAACTGTGCGTTTAGCGCCATTTTTTATATATATCTGTCTAAATACGGTTACATTTGGTCGTAGTATGGCTGCTTCCCCTTTAGTATAATCTCCATCTTAGAGCTTAGCGCAGTTACACCATTTCTATTTACACAGTAATCAGTGCCATTTTATAGCACTGATCGCTGTATAAATGCCAATGGTCTCAAAAAAGTGTCAAAATGGTCTGACATGTCTGCCCCAATATCGCAGTACCGCTAAAAATCGCAGATCGGCGTCATTACTAGTAAAAAAATAATAATAATAATAAAAGCCCCAGAAATTAATTCTCATCATCCGTAAACGTGGCAACTTTTGCACAAACCAATCAATAAACACTGATTGCGATTTTTTTTTAACCAAAAATATGAGGAAGAATATAAATCGGCCAAAGCTGATGAAAAAAAGTTTTTTTATATATTTTTTTTTTTTGGATTTGTATTTCAGCAAAAAGTAAGAAATATAGATTTTTTTGCAAAATTGTTGCTATTTTTTTATTTATAGACCAGAAATGACGCAGAGGGGATCAAATACCACCAAAAGAAAGCTCTATTTGTGGGGAAAAAAGGATGCAAATTTAGTTTGGGTACAGCATCACACGACCGCGCAATTGTCAGTTAAAGTGACGCAGTGCCGAATCGCAAAAAGTGCTCTGGTCCTAAAGTGTGAAATCCTTCTGGGGCTGAAGTGGTTAAGCGATTGGATGATATATGGACAAATTTTCTGCACAACGCATTTTTGCACAGTAGATTGCTATTATTGCACAAAAGTTTTTTTTACAGGTTTTAAGCATTGTTTGCACAGTCTTTTGCACATTGCCTTTTTGCACAGTATATTGGAAATGTTTGCACATTTCTTTTTACAGGTTTTTTTGTTGTAGCAGTGCTTGCATGGGTCACTGTTTATATGGTGATCGTTGCAAGATTGGTATGCACATTGATTGACTTATATTTATAATTCCGCAGACTGCGAGAGACATATTGCGTTTTTGCACATTTGTGACATTGTTTACAGGTTTTTCTATATCACTTCTATATCATTGGGTTGTGCACTATACAGGAGTGGTGCACGCAATTTATTTATATTATTTTGCACAACAAATATTTAATTCATTGATGCATAAGACTTGGGGGTTTTGCACACAGTTTACGAATATTCATGGCACTTTATGTGTAGAAGCTTTGCGCTGCCTTCCCATGCTGACCTTTCACATTACACTTCAAAACATTTTTTGAAGTTGGGCATTTGTTATTATTGACTAGATTGGCAGTGCCTATCCAGGAAGATCTCTGTGGCGCTGTGTACTACTTCTTTTACATTAGAGCTATAATAATATTTCTCAGGCCGTATTGAGCTGTATTAATATATTTGATAGTTCACTCATTTAAATTGTTTCAGTACTAGAGTGAGTTTGCCCATTATCATCACTCATTGTGTTTATCTACATTTTGAGCTGCCATAGCATTCAGGTGACTATCAGATATGTAATCAGATAAAAAGGTAATATATTCTTTTGTTATACTTCTTTTGTTTATTAATAGTGTCAAAGTGTACAATTAATATGTCATGCTGATATCTTTTCTGATAAAACAAGTTATTGTTGTTTTAAATAGTCAATTTATTTTTAAGGCCTCATTTACACTGCTGCTGGTAAACGGATATTTAGAGGCAGTTGGGCGTTTTTTTCAGCTGCCCCTGAACTTTCCTCTGTTATCGTATCAGTAGATTTACACAGGGTCCTTTAAGGTCGTTTCCAGGCAGTTGAGTTTAAAGGATTTTTTTGCAACGCAGAAAAATGGGTTCAGACGCCAGTTCAGAGGCATTTGAAACGCCAAACAGCTTGTAAACGCAGCTAAACATGCCTAAAAGCAGTAACTATCGTCTAGAACCGTTTAGTTTACAGGCATTTCCATTAAAAAAAAAATAAATGCTCCTAGACGCAAACGCAGCAAAACACAACATGGAAAAATGCGCCAAAACGGCCATTTTAAACGCCGGCTTCTAGCTGTCAAAAAAAATCAATCAGGGGAGGTTGATATAGCATCCCGTGTAAATGGAGCCTAAGAGCTATAGCTCTAAACAATATTAGTAAACTTTTCTGAATTGAATGTAAGACTGGTCTCTATTACTCTTTAGCAATAGCAAGTATAATACTGTATAAAAATGAGTGAACCCAGAGTGTCAGGGGGTGATGGAGGACTCTAGAAACGGGGAGGACCAAGGGGGGATTGATTTTTCATGTGACCCTCAAGAGGGCAGTGCTACACACACTTGTACAGTAAGGGATTAGGTTAATAGCAGTGGGTTCACAATCACTAGATTGCGGCATTATAGATTTGCGCTGCTTGCTTCTTTTTTATTGCCAAAAACTGAGACTTTGCAGGGCTCTTGCTGTAGACTTGCGGGGCTCTTGCTATAGACTAACAGAGCTCTTGCTGTAGACTGACCACTGCAACTTTGCTCTTGCTAGAGACTTGCCATGCAAATTTGCTACAAATTGGAAAAGTGTCATCTAGAACTTGTGCTTCAAGTGCACTGCAAGTGTACAACTTGATGTTTAGCAAGTTAGCAAGACTTACAATTCAATACTGCCAGAAATGTGTGGCAAGTTATCCATGCTATCTGGGGTGATTAAGGTCTGCCCAGGCACACCTGACACACCCTGTCCATATATGCTTATCGCTGGACATGACAGATACAGCCATATTACAGAACTAGCAAATGGCACAGGTGCCAACTGATAGTCCTGAATGGGAATGCAAATAAACATATATGCAGTATACAAGCTGAGGAATGTTTATGTACATATGGTGCGCAGGAAGGAGTTAACTACTACTGAAACTAACTGCATGCTTATTATACCTTCCAGTAAACCAAAGTCTCTCTTATGTATATGTTACAAGCATGATATTCTGCATATAGGCTGTGCTGTGTGAGTGAAGTAAACAGAGACAGTTAGATGTTGCTACTGCAATAAAGTGATTGTAAACAATCACCTTGTAAAATAAGTAAAACAACACATTCAGTGAAAGGCAAAACACTTGTGTATAGAGTAAAAAAAAAAAAAGATAAATACCCTTTTTCCTCTTTTCTTATAAGTGGTCACTATTCTGACTCCAACTGTTATGTAATAGTGACCTATCCCTTGCTGAGACCTCTATGCCTGGCCTGTATAATCAGATATAATCACCTCGGACAGTCTTTATCAGATAGCTTGAACTCACCAGACACTGATTCTTCCATAATCGTAGATTTATTGCAAATAGCAGGTCCAGCAGACAACAAATGTGGCAGATGGTTGAAATATGGTATCTGCAGGTCAAAACATGGTAATGTGTCCGAGGATGCGAGCAGATTGTGTGAGGCCTAGATATAAGTGGCCACCTTCTTCCTCATGAGACGGAGAGAGGACACAGGAAGAGGAAGTTACATCACAGAGTGAACCAGGAAAAGGAAATTACCTCAGAAGATGGGAGGGAACTCACTTAGAAAACATAATCGGATAATGCAATATCCAAAACTACCACAAGATGGCAGTGTAATAACCAACTATATAAACATTACTATAACTATGCATAGTATTATATTTACATGATACGTGTAACAGCACAATCACATTCCCTCTGTTCTTAACTGCATAAGAGCTGGGGGGAGGACACACAGCAGCACATTGATCTTCCCAATGAATGGCTGTGAAGGGGAGGCCTATCAGGACAAGTCTGATCATTGGAGGAGAGCAGGCTGAGTTCCCAGCATAGCTAGAGAACTGACCATGCTGTGCTCTCCTGCCTAGGGTGGTCAGTTTTAAATAGGAATGCAGGGGGACTGGCAGGAACACCAGGGATTTCTCACAAAGGAAGCAATACAAAGAGAACAGGATACATTTTCATACAAGTACATGGTACAGCAAGGACATATCAGGAATATGAAATGTTGGGGTAACAAACATTTTAATGTCCTCTCTCTCTTGCGCACAATGACCTTGCATTCTTATGTACGTGTTATTTATTTTAGTAGTTTGCAGCCTTTATGTCCATTGTGTATAAACACCCCGCTGCTGGGAAAATCGAATTCATAGATTTCAATACATAATTTAATAAAAATAATTTATTGATTCACCACAAGGAATCCGTTTGGCTTTACATTTGCTATTATGCTCTTTTCTCCATCCACTGCATGCGGAAAAAAAAATGGGAATATCAATTTTTAACGTCTTATGAAATTATTAAAACATTCATCAAACCATACTTTATACTTGGACTGACTAATGGAAGCCGTAAGTGCATTAAAAATTAAATATTAATTTATTAAAATAAACATGTAAAATAAAAAAAATAAAAAAGGGAATGTTTAAATTGTGACACCACATAAAGGCGACTTTGTAATTATGAATAAGTAATGCCTAGTGATGGTGAAAGAACACATTAGACCTTTACATGCCTTTCAGAGTTTTATGGTTTGAGAAATAAGTACAATTAATGTACATGAAGTACATAAAAAGTTTGTGGCCTTATGTTCTGATTTCATGGGGCTTACATTTCCAAGAGTGTACAGATGTAATAATGACCAATCAGTCCGGAAAAGTTATATTTCAACACCTAATCAGTAGAACTGTACTGGAAACCTTGTTAACAATGATACTAATAACATAACAGTTTTGGTTAAAACAAGTGTGAATAAAGTGTGAACATGTTCAACAGCTTTTCATAGGAAGAAGATAAATGCAGAGATTTTCGGAAATACTGTATATGCAACAGAAAAAGTACAAAAATATGAGTTCCCTTCTTTTTCTTTCCCTCCTCCCTATTTATCCTTCCTTCCTTCCGTTCTTCCTGTGCCAGGACAAGGTCACTTAGAGCTGGGGTTGCCACCCGTCCAGGTTTTCAATCATGTGTCCGGGTTTCAGACCACCTGAAACTAGACATGTGCACTGCCGAAAAATTTGTTTATTTTCATTTCATTAATTTGTGTTTTTTTCTGTTTTTCAGATCATTTGTTATGAACGAAATTCGTAAATCCGAAAATTCGAAAACTCGTAAATTTGTAAATTCAAAAATTCGGAAATTTCGAACATTCGAAGAATCAGAAATTTAAAAATCCAAAAATTCTAAAGAACAATAATCTGAAAATTTGAAATAATAACTAACTGATAATAACTAATTAATAATAGCCAACTATGAAATTATAGGTATTGGAATTTCCTTTCAGATTTGGCTGTTAGTGAACATACCGTATATATTCGAGTATAAGCCGTCTCGAATATAAGCCGAGGCACCTAATTTTACCACAAAAAACTGGGAAAAGTTATTGACCCGAGTATAAGCCTAGGGTGGCAAATGCAGCAGCCAGAACACAGCAATTGTAGCCAGAACACAGGGACAGGGAGCCAGAACACAGGAATTGTAGCCAGAACTCAGGGATTGTAGCCAGGACACAGAGACTGTAGCCAGAACACAGGTATTGTAGCCAGGACACAGGGATTTTATACAGGACACAGAGACTGTAGCCAGAACACAGGTATTGTAGCCAGGACACAGGGATTTTATCCAGGACACAGACTGTAGCCAGGACATAGGTATTGTAGCCAGGACACAGGGATTTTAGCCAGGACACAGACTGTAGCCAGAACACAGGTATTGTAGCCAGGACACAGGGATTTTATCCAGGACATAGACTGTAGCCAGAATACATAAGGGATGAGTAAGGTAGATTCACATTAAGCAGAGCTGTGCTGCTTCTAAGAGCCGTTCTATGCTTTGTAACTGTGACTAATCACATTGGAATGCAAAGAATGCAGAGAGAGAGCTGCAGCTCTTCACGGAGATCAGGAGGTGGGCGGGACTGAACAGCTAACAACAGCTTGTCCCGCCCACCTCCCCCACCTCCCGACATCAAGCTGAGAATCTGACACCTCTCTCAGCATTCTCTGCATTCCAATGTGATTAGTCACACTTACAAAGCACAGAACGGCTCTTAGAAGCAGCACGGCTTAGTTTAATGTGAATCTACTGATCACCCACAGACACTGACTCGGGTATAAGCCGAGGGGGGTCTTTTTCAGCACAAAAAATGTGCTGAAAAACTCGGCTTATACTCAAGTATATACGGTATTATCCAAAATAACGACTGCTGCATTTAAACAAATGGAACGTAACCAATTAACAATAATAAATAATATTAATAAAATGTTTTTATTATTATTATTTATTATTTATTAGTTGTGTTCGATTCATTTAGATACGGCATTCGTTATATTGGATAATTCATAACTTCGGATAAATTCATATTCGTTACATTCACTAACAGCCAAATTTGAAAGGGAATTCTAATACCTATAATTTAAGGCCTCATACACACGGACGTTTTTTGACGCCGGCGTTTTCTGGCGTTTTTCGCAGCTCTCCATGTTAGTTAATGGCCCCATAAAAACGGCAACTTTTTGAGCTGTAGATGGCGTTGGCGTAAGTGAGCTGAAACTAGAACCCCCGGCCAGCATGTTCTGAGGCTGTAACGTTTTGGCATTTTTTGACGCCGACACCGCAAAACGCCAACTAACGCCAACTAATACCGTACCGGCGTTAACCTGCGTTTTTTGATGCCGACGTTTTTAGGTTGAAAAATAGCAGAGGGATGATTCTTTTTTAAAAATGCCGACGTTCACTAACGCAGATGCATAACGCCGAAAGACGCCGTTTTTTTTTCAATGACGTCGGGCCCCACGTTTTGTTTATTTTTTTAGAAACGTCTGTGTGTATAAGGCCTAATAGCTAGTAACAGTTATTATTAGTTATTATTTCAGAGTTTCGAATTTTCGTTCTTATTTTCGGAGTTTCGTTCTTTTGAATTTTCAGATTTTTGTTCTTATTTTCGGATATTCAAATTTTAGAATGTTTGGAAAAGATTGTGAAAAAAAGGGTTTTCGTTAATTCAAATATTTCCGATTAACAAATTTGTTGAATTTCATCAAACAACATATCGGGAACAAAATGAATTGCACATGTCTACCTGAAACCTACACACATTATTCAGACCGGACTGTGGCCAGTAACCGAGTACCACAACTGCTAAGTGCATAAGGTGTGTGTATGGGCAGCAGGGCTGGTGCAAGGATTTTTGACACCCTAGGCGAAACCTCATTTTGCCACCCCCCTTCACCCCACCCCTTTTTCTCTGCCCAGCCTGATCAGCGCCAATCAAATGTCACCTCACCAACCTCGGTGCATCCTTCACAGCGCCCTCCTCATGGGGGTGGGGGGGCAGCTATGGTGCTGGCCAGTGACTGTAGTGACATGCATAATGCACATCGGCTTCTGGGGGGGTGGGGTGGTGGTGCTGCTAGCAGTGGCTCTCCACTTCACTGACATGATTAAGACAGAGCGGCCTCCGGGGGGGCTGCTCCTCTCCAATTCTCGACTGCACTGATGACATGATCGAGGCAGCTGCCAGCCGCGGCTCTCCTCTCTGATGACATGAATCAATGCAGAGCAGCCAGTGACAGATCAACAGTGACCAGGCGCCCTAGGCGGCAGTGCGCCCTAGGCGGCCGCCTACTCTGCCTAGTGGTAGAGCCGGCCCTGATGGGCAGGGTGTGCTTGGGCTCACCCTAATCACCAGTGTTGCCAACTGTCTGGGAGGGCTAACTGCAGTTGTCTAAGCCGAGTGTCTGTGACACTCTCTCTCACACTGCCCAGAGCCCGTACAGTTCCGCCCCTTCACTCCGCACGGACAGGAGAGGAGAGAGGGCTCAATCTGCTCCTCCTTCTCCCACCCCTACCCCTCTGTGTCTGCCACTGGAAATTTGAAGCCCAGCAGCTGAACCTCCATCCTCGGGTGAGTGAGCTCATAATCCACTGTCTGTAACTGAAGTCTCTCCCCTCCCTCCCTTATCTTTCCTACCTCAGAGGGAGTGAGGACATTAAAGCGGTAGTAAACTCATTTAATCAAGTTTCTGTAAAATTAATCATTGTAGCATAATGTCCTGTTTGCGCTGTTTGTATGGCTTCCTACCTGTTTGCTTTCTGTGTAATCCTTTGTTTTGTTTCCAATGACGTCGCCAGCGCATGCGTGGTTGGTCTTATTTTTCCGGCAAGCTTTTCATGCTGGAAAATTGCTGTGTACTTGTCAGGGCTGCGTCATTTCCTTTGACTGACGTCAGCCCAGAGATCCCGCAACACTCCCATGTTGATAAGCTGATAAGCGAAGGGGCCGAAGACAGAGCCCGTCTGTCTGAAACCAAAACGAGGCTTGGCGTCAGGAACAAATGCGCACGCGCGGGATTATGGCCACAGAGGAAGAGTGAGGGTGGAAATCAAATACTACTGAGACGCAGAAGACAGCAGTTATAATGGCAGCGGCTTCATACAAGCAAAGGCGATCAGAAAAAGTTCATTATATCAAGTAAGAACTATTTGCATACTGTATGCGGCGCATAGCTAATGAAAAGCAACATAAAACTGCATATTGCTGATTTGGGATAACATTGTCTGAGTTTACTACCACATTAAGGTAAGGGGGACGTAGATGTAAGGGGTGCTCTGCAGACTCTGATAGGGGGCTATTATATTGGGGAAAATACCGCACTTGCTAAAATAAGTATCAGCAGCCAGGGCACCAATTTGACAAAATTGTAACAGTGTGCAATAGAAATAGTGCAGCGTTAAAAATCAAAAATTGTGCAAAATAGCATGAAAGTGAACAATAAATAATAATTAAAACCAAGTAATCCAACCACAGTGTATCACCAATGAAAGTGACCTGTACTCATATGCAAATAAATGAATAAATAAATAAATATGATATTTATGTCATATTTGTCCACAGCATTCCCCCTTAAAAAAAAAAATTCCTAAGCGCTGCAAAAGTGTTCGGGTTTGGCTTGAAGAAAAGGTGGCAACCCTACTTAGAGAATTATAAATGATACTTTCTCCCAGTACAAATGCGCCCCCCTGCTGAAATCCCCTTTCTCAGCACAAATCTTTGCCCCTCCACCCGCCAAATCCCCCCAGCACAAATGTTCCCTCCCCCCCCAAAAAAAGCACAAATCCTCCACCCCTCAAATTTCCCCTCCAAGTGCACATTCTCTCCTCCTACTCCAAATCCCCCCTAGCACAAATATCCTCCCCACCACCCCACTTCTAACAAAAAAAAACCCCAATCATCCCCATTAGCACTCACCCCCCCCCCCCCTTTTAAAAAAAATTCTCCTCCTAACAGAAACCCCCTTACCCCTCTATCATATTACCTCTTCTAACACAAACCCCTCAAATCGACCCTCCTAGCACAAATTCTCTTCTCCCATCCCCCTCCCAACACAAATCCCCCTGAATCACCACTTCTAGCACAGCTTAGGGGTGTTGAATATAATCGAAGCATCAATGGAGCGAGATATAGACATTCATAATGCTGCTGCGAGTCGGTATAATCGATTGTCTGATGACATCATCCGTCCTTCCGTGCGGTGCTCTGCCTCTCCGGGAGAAACACAGAGGCAGAGCTTGCATGGTGGATAGAGCCCCCTTCACTGAAGCAGAAAGTCAGCTGATGAGCTGAGAGCCAGTACAGTGCAGGGTGAGGAGCTTAATGAGACCCGACATCAGGAGAGGCTTCACTGGAGGCACCGGTGGGGGGAAAACAGACTCAGCACCATGGGGGAGGGGGAATCAACTGACACTGACATCAGGTAAGTGTCAGTGTCACTGATCCCTGATTCCTCCACTACCATCAACCCTCTGCCTCTGATCCCACCACCCCTCTGCCTGATCCTACCACCCCTCTGCCTCTGATCCCACCACCCCTCTGCCTGATCTCTCCACCCCTCTGCCTCTGATCCCACCACCCCTCTGCCTCTGATCCTACCACCCCTCTGCCTCTGATCCCACCACCCCTCTGCCTGATCTCTCCACCCCTCTTCCTGATCCCTCCACCCCTCTGTCTGATCCTACCACCCCTCTGCCTCTGATCCCACCACCCCTCTGCCTCTGATCCCACCACCCCTCTGCCTGATCCCACCACCCCTCTGCCACTGATCCCACCAACCCTCTGCCTCTGATCCTACCACCCCTCTGCCTCTGATCCCAACACGCCTCTGCCCCCACCATCCCTCTGCCTCTGATCTCGCCACCCCTCTGCCTAATACCACTACCCCTCTGCTTCTGATCCCACCACTCCTCTGCCTGATCCCACCACTCCTCTGCCTCTGATCCCACCATCCCTCTGCATCTGATCCCACCACCCCTCCGCCTGATCCTACCACCCCTCTGCCTCTGATCCCACCACCCCTCTGTCTGATCCGTCCACCCCTTTGCCTCTGATCTCACCATCCCTCTCCCTCTGATCCCACCATCCCTCTGTCTCTGATCCCACCATCCCTCTGCCTCTGATCCCACCATCCCTCTGCCTCTGATCCCACCATCCCTCTGTCTCTGATCCCACCATCCCCCTGCCTCTGATCCCACCAACCCTCTGCCACTGATCCCACTACCCCTCTGCCTCTGATTCTGCCATCCCACTGCCTGATCCCACCATCCCTCTGCCTCTGATCCCACCATCCCTCTGCCTCTAATCCCACTACCCCTCTGTCTGATCCCACCACCCCTCTGCCTCTGATCTCACCATCCCTCTGCCTCTGATCCCACCATCCCTCTGTCTCTGATCCCACCATCCATCTGCCTCTGATCCCACCAACCCTCTGCCACTGATCCCACTACCCCTCTGCCTCTGATTCTGCAATCCCACTGCCTGGTCCCACCACCCCTCTGCCTCTGATTCCACCATCCCTCTGCCTCTGATCCCACCACCCCTCTGTCTGATCCCACCACCCTCTGTCTCTGATCCCACCATCCCTAGGCCTCTGATCCCACCATCTCTCTGCCTCTGATCCCAGCCATCCCTCTGCCTCTGATCCCACCATCCCTCTTCCTCTAATCCCACCATCCCTCTTCCTCTGATCCCACCATCCCTCTGCCTCTGATCCCAATATCCCTCTGCCTCTGATCCCACCATCCCTCTGCCTCTGATCCCACCATCCCTCTGCCCCTGATCCCACTACACCTCTGCCTCGGATTCCACCATCCCTCTACCTCTAATCCCAGCCATCCCTCTGCCACTGATCCCACCACCCCTCTGCCTCTAATTCCACCACCCCTCTTACTCCCCAACCCCTCTGCCTCTGATCCCACCATCCCTCTTCCACTGATCCCACCACCCCTCTGCCTCTGATCCCACCATCCCTCTGCCACTGATCCCAGCCATCCCTCTGCCATTGATCCCAGCCATCCCTCTGCCACTGATCCCTGCCATCCCGCTGCCTCTGATCCCACCACTAGGGTTGCCATAGCATCCCTTTAATCCAGCACACATATTAATTACACAGGTTATGTGGCTAATTAAGGTGGTAATTAAACTCACTGGGTGCCTTATAAATTGGCCTCAGAACCTGTGTAATTCATATGTGTCCTGGATTAAAGGGATGATGTGGCAACCCTACCCACCACCCCTCTGCCTCTGTTTCCACCACCCCTCTGCCTCTGATCCCACCACCCCCCTGTCACTGATCCCACCACCCCTCTGCTTCTGATCCCAGCCATCCCTCTGCCAGATCCCACCACCCCTCTGCCTGATCCTGCCAGCCCTTTGCCTGATCCCACCACCTCTCTGTCACTGATCCCACCACCCCTCTGTCACTGATCCCACCACCCCTCTGCCTCTGATCCCACCATCCCTCTGCCTCTGATCCCACCACCCTTTGCCTCTGATCCCACCACTCCTCTGCCTGATCCCACCACCCCTCTGCCACTGATCTCAGCCATCCCTCTGCCACTGATCCCAGCCATCCATCTGCCATTGATCCCAGCTATCCCTCTGCCTGATCCCACCACCCCTCTGCCTCTGATCCCACCACCAACAATTCTTACGGGCTGTTACCCCTCAAATTCCTACTCCCAACACAGATCCCCTCCCCCCTCAATCTCCTTGTGCTGCCCCCCACCTCACTTGATTTTGCAGTTCCCAGGGCAGCCTCCCCTCCTGCCCACCCCTTGTCCCGGGCCTTTTTCCTTCCTTCTTCCCTTTGTTTTCTCTCATTCGCTACCTGATCCTCACCATCCTTTCTCCTTGCATCCTTATCTTCTGCTCAACTTTTGTCATTGGCCAGTTCCCATTTCTGAGATTGCGTATCGATTTGGTACTTCATTCTCGTTCTTTCTGCCATCTGCAATAGTGTGTCTATGGTCTTCAACCTGGGAGCTGCCCAGCAGCAAAGCCTATTACACATTGCAGGGTGTGCTGGTGAAAACTAGGGGGCTCCTTAGACTCTGTGCCTCTGCTTTTGGGGCCCCTCTTCCATCAATAGTGTAGATAACCCAGAAAGCATGCAATCCCACTCGCTCATAACACCTTATCACTAGAGTATTTGGTAGCCGATGCAGCAGCAGAATGTTGGAAAGAGGAGGTGTGTGGGCCTTTTGCTGCTGACTTGCCCTATTGAGTTGCTGCTCCCACTGAGTGATGCAGTGTAGATTTATGTGTTTCCTGGTACCCAAATGATGAGTGCTTTTACCACAGGTGATACATTGCAGACAGAGGCTGCAGATCACAATGGTGCTAGTGACAGCAGATATGTTAAAAAAAAAACCCACACTGCAGAGTTCTGTGGACCAGTCCTGGGAATAGCAGTGGCTGTTCTATCCAGTATTCTGCAAGTTACCCCTGCCCCTGGAAAAAATCCTCCTACGCTGATGTTCTGTCTCTCCCTTAGAACTTTCCCATCAGTGGTACCCATGAATGGTCATTATTCACCCCCTCTTCATCACTGGAGCCCACTTCAGAGTAAGAGGCAGCTACTGGAACATTGCTACCTCCTGCTGCTCCTTGCCTTATACTACTAGCTGTTATGTGGCTGAATTGTTCCCTCCCACTAAAGTCATTGCGCTATTTTCCTCATTCTCAATATCTGAATGAAGGAATGTTTGAGCTTGACCATCCTCCTGCAAGTAAGTTCGTCATTGTGTGATTAAATAATTCTAATGATTCTTTATTGCTAGTTTCTTTACCTCTACTGCCAATGGTCTTGAGACCAGCTGGAATCTCTGGACTTGGTTTGGAGACTTTTTACCTATGACAATAACTGGCTGTGCATCCCCCCTATTTAATGTCACTGTGGGTGTGGGTGTGGCTGGTCTTTGCTCATGGGAAAGACTAAATTTATATTTTCTGCTCTCATTGTCCAACTGCCCTTTTTCACTGCCATTCTAACCCAGTTGGCTGGATAATATTAGTATCACATAGTCAAAAGCCATTTAGGGCAAAAGTGACATTCTTTTGAAAACCTGTCTCTGCCACTTTGTTTCTCTGTCAGGGCCCGGGAAAATACTTGATGGTTTCAGGTATGCAGAAATCTGTGACCTTCTTTTAGGATGCAGCAAATGGGCCTGAGTAGCCAATTGCCAGGTTCAAAAGCTATCACTTAAAAAAGAGTGGTAACATTATCAATGCATAGCTCGCAACTGTCCCTGATTTCGAGGGACTGTCCCTGATTCTGATTATTTGTCCCTCATTTTGGTATGATCTATACAGCTGTATATAAAATGAACTACTTATCTATGGACCTTGCTTTGTGCACTGGTCCAAATCATTTGGTGCAGGGGGGATTATGGTGTGGGGTTGATTTTCAGGGGTTGGGCTTGGCCCCTTAGTTCCAGTGAAGGGAACTCTTAAGGCATCAGCATACCAAGACATTTTGGACAATTTCATGCTCCCAACTTTGTGGGAACAGCTTGGGGATGGCCCTTTCCTGTTCAAACATGACTGTGCACCAGTGCACAATGCAAGGTCCATAAAGACATGGATGAGCGAGTTTGGGGTGGAGGAAGTTGTCTGGCCTGCGCAGAGTCCTGACATAAACCCGATAGAACACTTTTGGGATGAATTTGAGCGAAGACAGGGAGCCAGGCCTTCTCCTCCAACAACAGTGCCTGACCTCATGAATGCGCTTCTGGAAGAATGGTCAAACATTCCCATAGACACACTCCTAAACCTTGGCATCTAAAACTTAGGGATGTCAGCGTGCAGCTAATACAGCAAAGCCCAACTGCGAATATCACCTCATCCCAAAAATGTAGAACATGCATACCAAGTTTAAACGGGACTGTGCAGTTAATAGACGCAGGTGTAGACGTAATTATAAAAATATCATATTATTATATTTTTATTATATTATTACAGTTATCAATAAAAAGGCCCAGCAAATAGGGTCTTCTGATTTAACAAACAATAATAACAGACAACAATCTTAATATATGAATTGAAGATAAAACATTGGTACATATGATAATAGAGACATCAATTGAATACCAAAATTGCATGCATCAATATTAATCCAACGTTTCGACTGGATTCAGTCTTCTTCAGGGATTTTAGGTGAGAAGCATACAAATTGTAATTCTAGTATTAGAAATAACAATCATTAGATGGCATAACAACATTAATACAAGGCATAGAGAAAAAGTAAAGCTCATAAATATAGTTGAGCGGACACCTGGATGTTCGGGTGCGTCTGGTTTGGCCGAACTTTGTGGAAAAGTTTGGGTTCGGTACCGAACTTGACCCCGGACCCCGAACCCCATTGAAGTCAATGGTAACCCAAACTTTTGGGCACAAAAATGGCTCTAAAAAAGTCCTGGAAAGGGCTAGAGGGCTGCAAAAGGAAGCAAAATGGGGATAAGAGTAGGACAAGTGCCCTGCAAACAAATGTGGATAGGGAAATAACTTAAAATCACATAAAAAAAATAAAAATGGGAGGAAGAGGTGGATGTGGAGTAGGAACCTAGAGGTTGACTAGGTCGTGACCGTGGCAGAGTAGGTGGAAGTGGCGGTCGAGGAGGAGGAGGTAGCCAACACTGTTTTTTTTTTTGTTTGTTTTTTTTTTCTAATTGGGGTAGCCCCAAAATATTGAGACATATTAAAAAAAAACAAGTATACCAATGGCTGTGTGAGGCCGGTCTAAATGCACAAGGTACAGACAAGTCTTGTGGTATCCATGCCTGGTTCATTTTAATAAACGTTAGCTTGTCCACGTTGGCTGTGCACAGGCGGCTGCGCTTGTCTGTGATAACGCCCCCTGCCGTGCTAAACACACGTTCAGACAATACACTGGCTGCAGGGCAGGCCAGCACCTCCAAGGGATAAAGGGCAAGCTCAGGCCATGTGCCCAATTTGGAGGCCCAGAAGTTGAATGGGGCAGACTCATACTGTTCACCATGTTGCTGAAATGCTGCCTCCTGCTAAGACGTTGTCTATCAGCTGGTGGTGCTGTTTGTTGTGGCGGGCTGCTGACAAAGCTTTTCCACATTTCAGCCATGCTAACCCTGCCTTCTGAGGTGCTGGCGGTGCCACAGCTGCGTTGGTGACCTCTTCATCCTCCTCCGCCTTCACCTTGTGCCTCCACTGAGCCCCCTGTGTCATTTGGGAATGCCCTCAGCAGCGTGCGCTGGTAGTCGTGCATTTTACTATCATGCTCCAGTGAGGGAATTAAGAACGGCACATTGTACTTGTAACAGGGATCCAGCAGGGTGGCCACCCAGTAATCAGCACAAGTTACAATGTGGGCAACTCGGCTGTCGTTGAGCAGGCACTGCAGCATGTAGTCGCTCATGTGTGCCAGGCTGCCCAGAGGCAAAGACAAGCTGTCCTCTGTGGGAGGTGAATCATCTGTGTCCTCCGTATCCCCCCAGCCACGCTCCAGTGATGCCCACGAGCTGTGTTGGGTGCCACCCTGCTGTGAACATGGTTCCTCCTCCTCCTCATCATCATCATCTTCCTCGTCCTCCTCGTCCTCCAGAACTGTGCCCTGGCTTGAAAATTTTTTACCTGGCCTATGCTGATGCAGGAACCCACCCTCCGAGCCACTTGTGAATGACTAGCCTGATAACCGTGGAAACTACCCCTCTTCCTCCTCCTCTTCCTCCTGTGCCACATCCTCTTCCATCATCGCCCAAAGTGTTTTTTCAAGGAGACATAGAAGTGGGATAGTAACGCTGAGAACAGCGTCATTGGCACTGGCCGTGTTGGTGGAGTACTCGAAACACCGCAATATGGTACACAGGTCTCACATGGAGGACCACTCGGTGGTGAAGTGGTGCTGTTCCGCAGAACGACTCACCCATGCGTGCTGCAGCTGAAACTCCACTATTGCCTGCTGCTGCTCGCACAGTCTCTCCAGCATGTGCAAGGTGGAGTTTCACCTTGTGGGCACGTTGCATAGGAGGCGGTGAGTGGGAAGGCTGAAGTTCCGCTACAGCGCAGACAGGCGAGCAATAGCAGGGTGAGAACGCCGAAAGCGCGCACAGACGACCTGCACTTTCTGCAGCAGCTCTGACATATCCGGGTAGTTTTTTAGAAATTTCTGCACCACCAAATTCAGCAAATGCGCCAGGCAAGGAATGTGCGTCAAACTGGCTAGGCCCAGAGCTGCTACGAGATTTCGCCCATTATCGCACACCACCAGGCCGTGCTGGAGGCTCAGTGGGAACAACCACTCATCGGTCTATTGTTCAATGCACGTCCACAGCTGCTGCGCAGTATGGGGTTTATCCCCCAAACATATCAGTTTTAAAACATCCTGCTGTTGTTTCCCCCTGGATGTGCTGAAGTTGGTGGTGAAGGTGTTAAGCTGAGTGGATGAGGAGGTGGTAGAGGAGGAGGAGGAAGCGGAGTAGGAGAAGGAGGCAACAGGAGGCACAGAGAAATGCCCTGCAATCCTCGGTGGTGGAAGGACATGCGCCAAATGGCTAGCCACCTCAGGCCCACCCGCCACTACATTTGCCCAGTGTGCAGTTAGCGAGATATAGCATCCCTGCCCGTGCTTACTGGTCCACGTATCAGTGGTTATGTGGACCTTGCCAGATGGTGTTGCACAGTGCACACTTGATCTCGTCCCCGACTTCGTTGTGGAGGGAAGGGATGGCTCGCCGGGAAAAGTAGTGACGGCTGGGAACCACGTACTGTGGGACAGCCACCGCCATCAGGTTTTTAAAACTGTCCGTGTCCACCAGACGGAATGACAGCATTTCAAAGGCCAGGAAAGACTTCCTCTTTCTCTCCAGTGTTTGGGAGATGGACAGCTGTAAGCTTCCATGGGACCGTGTGGAAATGCTTGGGGACGGTGGTGGACATGTTGGCGTTGCTGTCACATCGTCTGTTTGCTGGGTGGCAGGTGACACTGGCACTGTAGAGGAGGAGGAAGAGGCCGAGGCAGCAGCAGAAGAGGAAGCAGGAGGAGGCCGAGACCTTTCTTAGATTTTGAGGTACTCATTCCACTGCAGCTCATGCTTTGAATTTAGATGCCTGGTCATGCAGGTTGTGCTCAGGTTTAGAAGATTTATGCCTCGCTTCAGGCTCTCATTGCACAGCGTGCAAACCACTCGTGTCTTGTCGTCAGCACATTGTCTGAAGAACTGCCACGCTGGGGAACGTCTTTGAGCTGCCTTTGGTGTACTATGTTCCTGGGTGTGGTGGGTAGTAGCAGGCATACTGTCTATGGGATGGTCGCTCCACTTTTGCAACCTGCTTCCTCTTTTGCTGTGCTGGTGCCTCTGTGCGACCACCACCCCTTCCTCCAAACTGCACACGTCACTCGCATGACCTTCATTCCATGTGGAGTCTAGGACCTCATCATCCTCCTCCACATCATCTTCCACCCACCCTTCACCACTGCCCTCCTTGTCAGTCTGCACACTGTTGAAAGCAGCAGCAGTTGGCACCTGTGTTTCATCATCAGAGTCGTGCTGCGCTGGTGTTTCCATGTCCTCATCCTGCAACAGAAGTGGTTGGGCATCAGTGCACTCAATGTCTTCCACTTCTGGGGCAGGGCTATGTGGATGGCCCACGGAAAGCACACCAGGAGAGTCATCAAAAAGCATAAGGGACTGTTGCATGACTTGGGGCTCAGACTGCTTGGCTGATTTACAAGGGGCTGAGGTGAAAGACAGATGGCCACGGGGTTCAGGTGCCAACTCTGAGCTTTCATCAAGGGACCAGGTGGGAGACAATAGGAAGGAACTGGAGGCATTGTCAGCCACCCAATCTACTAGCGCCTGTACTTGTTCTGGCCTCACAATTCATTAAGGCGTCATTCGGGCCTACCATATAACCTTGAAGGTTCTGTCGGCTACTCGCACCTGAAGAAGGTGTTTCACTTGTGCATGTAGCTGGCACAAATCGACCACGTCCTCTCCTTGCAACAGGAACTTCACCAAAACCACCAACACCAGCAGCACCACGTCCCTTATTTGACGCTCTCCTCATTCTGCTCGCAAATGTACTATGTAGCACTATTTATTAATACAAAAAAAAGAATAATAAATTCTTCTTTTCTTTTTGGAAAACCGCAACGTAGACACACTTTTTATTTTTGTGCAAGAAATGCACTGCTCAAACCAGCAGCAGGAACCTCTCACTACACCAGTATGATATGATTTTAGAAAAATAATCTGTCCCTCACAGTACCAGCATGAACCTCTCCCTATAGCACTAGGAGATGATTTTAGAACAATAATCTGTCCTTCACAGCACCAGCAGGAATCTCACCCTCTAACAGTATGTGATGATTTTAGAACAATAATCTGCCCCTCACAGCACCAGCAGGAACCTCTCCCTATAGCAGCAGGAGATGATTTTAGACCAATAATCTGTCCCTCACAGCACCAGCAGGAACCTCTCCCTATAGCAGTAGGAGATGATTTTAGAACAATAATCTGTCCCTCGCAGCACCAGCAGGAACCTCTCCCTCTAGCAGTATGTGATGATTTTAGAACAATAATCTGTCCCTCACAGCACCAGCAGGAACCTCTCCCTATAGCACTAGGAGATGATTTTAGAACAATAATCTGTCCCTCACAGCACTAGTAAACTGTACCTAGTCCAGTATCAGATGGTTTTAGAACGCTAAGCTTTCTCCTCACAGCACCGCCAGGAACCTGTCTGTAATGGAGGATGAGATGATATTAGATCGGTAATCTATCCCTCACAGCACTAGCAAACTCTACCTAGTCCAGTATCAGATGGTTTTAGAACGCTAAGCTTTCCCCTCACAGCACCGCCAGGAATCTGTCTGTAATGCAGGATGAGTTCATATTCGATCGGTAATCTGTCCCTCACAGCGCCGGCAGCATGCTCTCCCTACACTAGCCTGAGATGATGTAACACGCAGCATATGTGACTCCAGCTCATATAGTGGCTGGGTCACATGATGCACTAGCCTACCACAGCCATGCCATTAGTAGGCATGGCTGTGATGGCTTATAAGGGCAAATGAGTGAAACGCTTGTTGATTGGCGGCCCTGCAGCTATAGAAAAGGCATGCAAAATACCCGAATACTTAACCCGAACCCGGACTTTTTTTCAAACGTCCTGGGTTCGGGGCACGGACACTACACAGTCCGAGTTCGCTCAACTCTACTCATAAATATTACCTTAATTATCTCAATCAAATATATGTGCAATGGCGAACAGGCCTGAGATGCATAATGCCAGTGATTGGGTCAGCATGAATCCTAGCAAGGACAGACCAAGGAGCAAATCAATGCCCCAGCACAACGTACCCTAATGGGGGACAGACTGTAGTCCAAGAATGCCGCCAATTCAAAGAGGAATAGGGAGGTCTATAATCATATGAATAATGAAAAAAGATTACTCATATATAAAGTCACAAAAAGGCAGTTAAAGTTCAGCTACAGAGGATACACCTACCTAAACCATGCAACCATTCAAGATATCTGCACTGGGTCTCTGTTGTTGCATAGGATGCTTGCATGGTTTAGGTAGGTGTATCCTCTGTAGCTGAACTTTATCTACCTTTTTGTGGCTTTATATATGATTGATCTTTTTTCATTCATATTATTATAGACCTCCCTATTCCTCTTTGAATTGGCGGTATTCTTGGACTACAGTCTGTCCCACATTAGGGTGAGTTGTGCTGGGGCATTGATATGCTCCTTGGTCTGTCCTTACTAGGATTCATGCTGACCCGATCACTGGCATTATGCACCTCAGGCCTGTTCGCCATTGCACATATATTTGATTGAGATAATTAAGGTAATGTTTATGAGCTTTTCTTTTTCTCTATGCATTGCATTGATGTTGTTAAGTCATCTAATGATTGTTATTTCTAATCCTAGAATTACAATTTGTATGCTTCTCACCTAAAATCCCTGAAGAAGACTGACTCCAGTTGAAACGTTGGATTAATATTGATGCATGCAATTTTGGTATTCAATTGATGTCTCTATTATCATATGTACCAATGTTTAACTTCAATTCATATATTAAGATTGTTGTCTGTTATTATTGTTTGTTATATCAGAAGACCCTATTTGCTGGGCCTTTTTATTGATAACTGTAATAAAATAATACAAATATAATAAAATAATATTTTTATGATTACGTCTACACCTGCGTCTATTACCTGCACAGTCCCGTTTAAAATTGGTATGCATGTTCTACACTCCTAAACCTTGTGGACAGCCTTCCCAGAAGAGTTGAAGCTGTTATAGATGCAAAGTGTTGACCAACTCAAAATTGAACCATACAGACTAAGACTGGGATGCCATTAAAGTTCAAGGCAGGCATCCTAATACTATTGAAAACATTGTGTATAAATGAGCCCTTAGAGCAGTGGTGTCACTATGGGGGTGCGGGGGGTGCAAAATACACCCAGGTGACACCCGCCAGAGGGGTGACACCATCAAGTAAGTATATATATGTGTGAGGGACCCCTTGTATGTACAGTATATATCTGTGTGACCCAACTTCTGTCCAGCATGTGTCTTGCATTATTTACATTGTCCACAACTATCACCAATAATAGGCAGCCCCCTGGGGAGATTCTGTCTGTGTGTCATTTTAATGTGGAGATTTCTCCCTACTTCCTGTCCTGTCCTGTAAGGGGAAGGATCTCCTAGGTGTCCCTGCACACCAGGTTTCTGGGCTATGACTGAAATGATATGACAACACTAGAGGAGGGGCAATGACCTCTGTGGAAG
Organism: Glandirana rugosa; assembly: GCA_018402905.1. Classification (NCBI taxonomy): domain Eukaryota; kingdom Metazoa; phylum Chordata; class Amphibia; order Anura; family Ranidae; genus Glandirana; species Glandirana rugosa. The sequence continues at coordinate 964,925 of BLSH010000756.1, read as the reverse complement.
GAAGAATATGAATGGTCGGTTCTCTGTCCGTCCTCCCTTCCCTCCCCCATTGCTGGACAAGTCCGGCTCCCTCCTGCTCATGGATGTAGTGATGTCATCACGCAGTGTATGGTCCCCGATTGCCCTGGTAACAGGCGGATGTTTACTAGCCAGAGCTGGACAGAGTGATCGCAGCCAGGGGAGAGAGGAGAGACCCTCCTGGGGAGGGGGGTGCAGGGGAATTGTATGCAATGTAAGACTGTGGTATGCAGGGAATTAAAATTTAAGAGGGGGCGGGTGGCTGTAGGGGAATTATAATTGTGTAGGGAAGGTTAATTATAATTGAAGGGAGGGTGACATGTTTTACTGCACCAGGTGAAACCAACCTTAGTGACGCCACATCTTTAGAGTCTGCTTGCCATTATTAATAAAAAAGCAATAATAATATATTTATTTTGGCAGAAATTAATTATAGATGTGTTACACTGAGCAAGGAACACTCCTACTAAATTCCATAAAATATGCAAAGAAAAAATGTTCACTGATTCGTACGTATCTGCTGAAATATGTATCTGACCAAAACAGTTTTCTTTGCAATCCATGCAATTAATTTTTAACACACACAGACTTTGCTAAAATGATAAATGTTCTTTAATCCAGCTTAATTGTTGCATAACCAGCTGTTGCACGTTACACTGGAGAGTCTTCATCATAATGGGAATGGGTATATTTTGCATAAAAAATATGCATTTAAGAAATGTATTTGTCAATTTGCACTGAATTAAGTAAGCACAATATGCACTGTAACTCATTAAAGTTTCTTACTAGTCAGGCTTACGGAATCCTTTTATGCAAATCTATCCTGGTTTATGTTCCAGTTCAGTCGCGGTGATATGTTCAGGCTTCATTTCAAACACATACAGTATATTTTGTATTTTTTTACAATGTAAAATTTATCTGGAAACCATTTTTTTAAATGTTATTTTTCCTTTCAAATCTTTTTATTGATACATTTTAGGTACAACAAAAGATGTATATATATAAAAAAACAAAAACAAATGTTTGGTACATAAATAATCTCAAATAAAGAGTACATATAGATATGGGTACATGTTAATAAAACGGGCAAATGGAAGAGAGAAGATATAAATAATAGGACGTTGACCAAAGGTCATCTGTGTAAGATCTTCTCTGATAGTCGAATAAAGTCATATAGCATTGGGAGATGCAAAACCTGACCTGTAAGGGTAGTTCCCAGGCAGGAGAAAGCCCGCCCTCCCTCCGGTCACCCCAACTGGGAACAAACTGTGACCTGAAGGATAGGCACTGACCACCTCATCACCAGGGAACCCCATGGATAAAGGGACTTGATAGGATACAGTTTCTGAAACAGCACTTAAATGTTATTTTATATTCAAAAAATGTAAGTATAGTTTCGCTTTTCAGAAGCTCAGGTAATTTGGCATACACTTATCTTCACTGTGCTGTTCTATGTTTTATTAGCTTGCTTTTTGTTTTTTTGCTATATTGGTATTTGCTGCTGAAAGAAGGCAGGCCAATCAAACTAGCTATAGCACCAGCATATACACTCTTCCACTGGGCAGGCCATGAGAAAGGGAGTGTCCGGCCCAGAGCAATGCTCTCTGTTGTGATTGGTTCATGAGTGGAATAAGAAGCAGGGATTATGGATTATGGGCTGAGAGCGGATGTACTGAAATTTAGAAGGCCTCATGCCTACTGGCCAAATGCTTGACACCACTTTCATATAACATCATCTGCCAACTGAAGTAGAACAAATCAAAAGAACATTTTAGTAGATAGATTAAGGTCCCATTCTCACTAGTGCAAACACATGTACTTGCTCGGGTTCGTGACATCACGGATCGGGTGGACAGATTGCTGGGAGGGGCTGGGGAAGACCCGGCTGTCATGGTACATGTTGGCACCAATGACAAAGTTAGAGGTAGGTGGAGTGTCCTAAAAAAAGATTTCAGGGACCTAGGAGCAAAATTGAGGCTTAGGACCTCCAAGGTAGTATTCTCAGAAATACTACCTGTACCTCGAGCCACACCAGAGAGGAAGCGGGAGATTAGGGAAGTCAACAAGTGGCTGAGGAGCTGGTGTAGAAAGGAGGGTTTCGAGTTCCTGGAGAACTGGGCCGATTTCTCAATCGGTTACGAGCTCTATAGAAAGGATGGGCTGCACCTAAATGGGGAAGGTGCAGACCAGCTGGGAATAAGGATGGCCGAAAAGCTAGAGGGGCTTTTAAACTAGGCAACGGGGGGGAGGGTCCAGACTTAGTAATAGCCAGAGGGGAGTTCAGGGGGTAGTATTGGGGGGAGGAGTGATAGGCCGAATAAGGAATTTAAACACGTGGCAAGTAGTGTAACAAGTCCTACATGCAAACAAGGAATACCCAGCAAGGAAACAGTAGGCGTCCAGACAAAACTACGTGGCTTGTTCACTAATGCCAGGAGTCTGGCAGAAAAAGATGGGAGAACTAGAGCTGCTACTGTACGAGGAGAAATTAGATTTTGTGGGAATTTCGAGGAGACTTGGTCCAACAGCTCTCATGATTGGCTGGCTACCATTCAGGGGTATTCCCTATATCGCAGGGATAGGGAGGGCAAAAAAGGGGGAGGGGTATGCCTGTATATAAAAAATGACATACAAATTAATCTGAGAGATGACATTACTAGTGGTTCTGGGGAGGAGGTTGAATCCTTATGGGTAGAGTTACAAAGGGAAGATACCAAGGGGAAAGTTATACTAGGAATATGCTATAGACCCCCTAATCAGAGGGAGGAGTGGGAGGCGGACCTCCTATCACAATTTGGAATAGCGGCTATGATAGAAAGTGTTATTATAATGGGGGATTTTAATTATCCAGATATTGACTGGGAGGAAGGTACTGCACGTTCAGCTAAGGCTCGCCATTTCTTAAATATACTGCAGGACAATTGCATGGGTCAGATGGTAACCAACAAGAAAAAAAGCATTATTGGACCTTCTGATTACTAACAACACAGACCTGATCACAGACGTGGAAGTAAGGGCAATCTAGGTAATAGCGATCACAGGTCAATCAGTTTTAGTATAAATTACACATCTAGGAAACCTAAGGGGAATACAAAAACACTGAATTTTAAAAGAGCCAACTTCCATAAACTACGCTCATTGCTGGAAGATGTTAACTGGGATAACATTCTGGGGACAATGAATACGGAGGAAAAATGGGAGTGCTTCAAGAACACACTAAATAAAGGTATCAGCCAGAGTATCCCAACAGGAAATAAATTTAAAAGAGCTAAGCAAAGACCAGGATGGCTTAATGCTGACATAAAGACACACATAAAAGCAAAAAAGAAGGCCTTCGAAAAATATAAGGCAGAGGGGTCTCAGTCAGATTTGCATATCTATAAAACACGCAATAAGGAATGCAAAGTTGCAATCAGAGCAGCTAAGAAAGAACATGAAAGACACATAGCTGAGGAGAGTAAAAAGAATCCCAAGAAATTATTTAAGTATATAAATGGTAAGAGAGGGGGGGGGTCGAATCATATTGGCCTCATAAAGAATGATGCAGGTAATCTGGTTACAAATGGAGAAATGGCAAAGGTGTTAAACTAATTTTTCTCCTCAGTATTCACAAAGGAAATGGGGGGCTCAATTATGCAGAACCACAATGCTGGTCCTCAAGACACGTCACAGCAAGCACCCTCATGGCTGACTGAGGATAAAATCAGGAATAGGCTTGAAAAACTGAACGCTAATAAGTCACCGGGCCCAGATGGCTTGCACCGAGGGTCCTTAGGGAACTTAGCCAAGTTATTGCCAGACCCTTGTACCTAATCTTTAAGAGCAGTTTTCTGACTGGTATGATACCAGCTGATTGGAGGAAATCAATGTGGTGCCAATATATAAAAAAGGACCAAGACATTTCCCCGGGAACTACAGACCAGTTAGCTTAACATCAATAATTTGCAAGCTCTTGGAGGGAATAATAAGGGATTATATACAAGACTATTGTAACGAGAACGGTATCATTAGCAGTAATCAACATGGTTTCATGAAAAATCGTTCTTGCCAAACCAATCTATTAACCTTCTATGAGGAGGTGAGTGGTCATCTAGATAAAGGAAGGCCTGTAGATGTGGTGTACCTGGATTTTGCAAAAGCATTTGATACAGTTCCCCATAAACGTTTATTGTACAAACTAAGATCCCTTAACATGGATCTAAGGGTGAATACATGGATTGAAAACTGGCTACAGGGGCGAGTCCAGAGGGTGGTGATAAATGGGGAATACTCAGAATGGTCTGGTGTAGAAAGTGGGGTTCCCCAGGGTTCTGTCACGGGACCAATCCTATTCAATTTATTCATAAATGATTTGGAAAATGGGGTGACCAGCTCAATCTCAATATTTGCGGATGATACCAAGCTAAGCAGGGCAATACATTCTCCACAGGATGTGGAAACCTTGCAAGAAGATCTGAATAAATTAAAGGGGTGGGCAGACAGGTGGCAGATGAGATTTAACGTAGAAAAATGTAAGATAATGCATTTGGGTACCAAGAACATGAACGCAAACTACTCACTAGGGGGAGAGTCTCTGGGGGAATCTAGGATGGAAAAAGACCTAGGGGTCCTAGTAGAGAACAGGCTCAGCAGTGGCATGCAATGCCAAGCTGCTGCAAGCAAAGCTAACAAAGTGTTGGAATGCATCAAGAAAGGGATTAACTTCAGGGATAAATCAATAATTCTCCCACTATACGAGTCACTGGTGAGGCCGCACCTGGAGTATGCCATCCAATTCTGGGCACCGGTCCTCAGGAAGGATGTCCTGGTATTGGAAAGGGTTCAGTGAAGGGCAACAAAGCTAATTAAGGGATTAGAGGATCTTGGGTATGAGGAAAGATTACAAGCACTGAACTTATTCTCTCTGGAGAAAAGACGCTTGAGAGGGGATATGATTTCAATGTTCAAATACTGTACTGGTGACCCCACTATAGGGACAAAACTATTCAGCGCAAGGGAAAACACGAAGACACGCGGCCATTCACTGAGAATGGAAGAAAGGCGGTTTAACCTTAAGATGCGTAAAGGTTTCTTTACGGTAAGAGCAGTGAGAATGTGGAATTCTCTTCCAAAAACAGTGGTTTCTGCTGGTAGTATAGATCATTTCAAAAAACTATTAGATGCACACCTAAGGGACCACAACATTGGGGGATATTCAACGAAATACTGACAAAAAAACACACACATGGGTTGGACTTGATGGACTTGTGTCTTTTTCCAACCTCACTGACTATGTAACTATGTAACATCAGTGGCGGCTGGTGAAGTTTTTGGATGGGGAGCGCCAGGCCTCGATCTTCCTTTTTGACCCCCCTACTTCTAATAAGTCCCACCCCTTATGGAATCCACCCACTCCATCCCCTGTATTCCACATATTGTGTGTCAGGAGTACACAGCTCAGCATCACAGGGCACCGTATACAGCTCAGCTTCACAGGACACAGTATAGAGCCCCAGCATCACAGGTGGGGTATATAGCAGCAAGTATCACAGGACACAGTATAGAGCCCTAGCATCACAGGTCGGGTATATAGCAGCCAGTATCACAAGACACAGTATAGAGCCCCAGCATCACAGGTGGGGTATATAGCAGTCAGTATCACAGGACACAGTATAGAGCCCCAGCATCACAGGTGGGGTATATAGCAGCCAGTATCACAGGACACAGTATAGAGCCCAGCATCACAGGTAGGGGTATATAGCAGCCAATATCACAGGTGGGGGTAAATTGCAGCCAATATCACAGGTGGGGTAAATTGCAGCCAGTATCACAGGTGGGGGTAAATTGCAGCTAATATCACAGGTGGGGTACATTGCAGCCAATATCACAGGTGGAGTAGACTGCAGCCAATATCATAGGTGGGGTACATTGCAGCCAATATCGCAGGTGGGGGTACATTGCAGCCAATATCACAGGTGGGGGTACATTGCAGCCAGTATCACAGGTGGGGGTAAATTGCAGCCAATATTACAGGCGGGGTAAATTGCAGCAAATATCACAGGTTGGGGTAAATTGCAGCCAATAGCACAGGTAGGGGTAAATTGCAGCCAGTATCACAGGTGGGGGGTAAATTGCAGCCAATATCACAGGTGGGGGTAAATTGCGGCCAATAACACAGGTGGGGTAAATTATAGCCAATAACACAGGTGGGGGTACATTGCAGGCAATAATACAGGTGGGGGTACATTGCAGCCAATAACACAGATGGGGGTAGATTGCAGCCAATAACACAGGTGGGGGTACATTGCAGCCAATAACACAGATGGGGGTAAATTGCAGCCAATATCACAGGTGGGGTAAATTGCAGCCAGTATCACAGGTGGGGGTAAATTGCAGCTAATATCACAGGTGGGGTACATTGCAGCCAATATCACAGGTGGAGTACACTGCAGCCAATATCATAGGTGGGGTACATTGCAGCCAATATCACAGGTGGGGGTACATTGCAGCCAGTATCACAGGTGGGGGTAAATTGCAGCCAATCTTACAGGCGGGGTAAACTGCAGCAAATATCACAGGTCGGGGTAAATTGCAGCCAGTATAGAGCCCCAGCATCACAGGTGGGGTATATAGCAGTCAGTATCACAGGACACAGTATAGAGCCCAGCATCACAGGTAGGGGTATATAGCAGCCAATATCACAGGTGGGGGTAAATTGCAGCCAATATCACAGGTGGGGTAAATTGCAGCCAGTATCACAGGTGGGGGTAAATTGCAGCTAATATCACAGGTGGAGTAGACTGCAGCCAATATCATAGGTGGGGTACATTGCAGCCAATATCACAGGTGGGGGTACATTGCAGCCAATATCACAGGTGGGGGTACATTGCAGCCAGTATCACAGGTGGGGGTAAATTGCAGCCAATATTACAGGCGGGGTAAATTGCAGCAAATATCACAGGTCGGGGTAAATTGCAGCCAATAGCACAGGTAGGGGTAAATTGCAGCCAGTATCACAGGTGGGGGGGTAAATTGCAGCCAATATCACAGGTGGGGGTAAATTCCGGCCAATAACACAGGCGGGGTAAATTATAGCCAATAACACAGGTGGGGGTACATTGCAGGCAATAACACAGGTGGGGGTGCATTGCAGCCAATAACACAGATGGGGTAGATTGCAGCCAATAACACAGGTGGGGGTACATTGCAGCCAATAACACAGATGGGGGTAAATTGCAGCCAATATCACAGGTGGGGTAAATTGCAGCCAGTATCACAGGCGGGGGTAAATTGCAGCTAATATCACAGGTGGGGTACATTGCAGCCAATATCACAGGTGGAGTACACTGCAGCCAATATCATAGGTGGGGTAGATTGCAGCCAATATCACAGGTGGGGGTACATTGCAGCCAGTATCACAGGTGGGGGTAAATTGCAGCCAATATTACAGGCGGGGTAAACTGCAGCAAATATCACAGGTCGGGGTAAATTGCAGCCAATAGCACAGGTGGGGGGTAAATTTCAGCCAATATCACATGTGGGGGTAAATTTCAGCCAATATCACAGGTGGGGGTAAATTGCGGCCAATAACACAGGTGGGGTCAATTATAGCCAATAACACAGGTGGGGGTACGTTGCAGGCAATAACACAGGTGGGGGTACATTGCAGCCAATTACACAGATGGGGGTAGATTGCAGCCAATAACACAGGCGGGGATACATTGCAGCCACTATCACAGGTGGGGTAAATTGCAGCCACTATCACAGGTGGGGATAAACTGCAGGCAATATCAGATGTGGGGGTACTTTGCAGCCATTATCACAGGTGAGGTAATTTTCAGCCAATATAACCCAATATCACAGGTGGGGAAAATTGCAGCCAATATCACAGGTGGGGTAAATTGCAGCCAATCTCACAGGTGGGGTAAATTGCAGCCAATCTCACAGGTGGGGTAAATTGAAGCCATTATCACAGGTGGGGGTACATTTCAGCCAATATCACAGGTGGGGTAAATTGCAGCCAATATCACAGGTGGGGTACTTTGCAGCCAGTATCACAGTTGGGGTAAATTGCAGCCAATATCACAGGTGGGGGTACATTGCAGTCAGTATTACAGGTGGGGTATTTTGCAGAGACCCCCCCCCCCCAAAGTCGGGACAAGTCCCGCAAAAAATGATAAATAATAAAAATGGTTAATGGCTGTAGATTGGATACATGATGAGCTACTTACACAAACCAGCATGCACATGACAGTGGGCTGAGATAGGCGGACTGACATGGACGCCCATATCAGGAGCTGAGGTGTTGTTCGTGGTATGGGGAAGCACAGAAAAGTGATAATTGGTGTCAAATTGTCCCAACGACAGGAACGCAGAGGCTCCAATCTGTAGTGGATGTAAAGTGTAAAGGAAAATTGAATTGACAGAGGTCTCGTCCAGGGGAGTAAAAGCAAAAGACCCATACACCAAGGATAGGTGATAGGGATAAGAGACAGCAACTATGTGAGTTATAGTTGTGAGGATAGGCTGCGAAGCCAGGTGGACACAGATATTGCAGCAAAATTAGTGGATATGTTATAAACCAATATGAAAATGAAAAGGTGAAACCCCACCAACAGAAGGGGTGAACAAGACCAAGGTTGCAACAGTGCCAGTGAGACTTACAGAGTAGAAAATGTAATATGCTTGCAGCAAAACCAACTGAACACACCAACGCCACACAGACTGCCATAAAGGGGAGACACCTGGAGCAGAGCAGACAAGCCGCTCATATATGCATCCAGGTCAAACCCCATTGGCCAGCCTAGATGGACAGACTCGCCCCAGAACGTCAGCAACACAAGGAAACTGAAGGACAGGGGTGGATGCGTGGCGCCGATGCTCAGAGGACAGGACCCGCCCACACCATCACACCAGCCACCTGGTGAATGAAGAGGGTGTAGGAGGGACACCTGTGAGCATCGCAGCTCCCAAAGTAATTAGGCAGCAGCCAGATCAACCCTCCACAACACACAGCATGACTAAACTGGCATGGAAGTGTCAAATCATGTAGCAATAGTGAATTGTGAAAAAGTATATGTATATATATATGCATGTGTCTGTAGGCATGCATGACTTGCATGCCCATGTCTTGATACTAATGATTACCATATGGGGCAATGTAGATAGTACAAAATTATAATAGGTTGTCCAATGATGAAAAAACATGCATGCAAACAATAAAATATGAAGTCATGATACCTGATCCCAGACCATCAAATGTATCCTCCATCCCTAAATTGCGAACTACAAAACGAGGAGAGAGTTTGGGACTTTAAATGAGACCATGTGGACCATGCGTCTCCATCCCTATTGTATACATACATAAAAAAGGGGGGGGCGGGACTTTAAATGAGGTATACATTGATGCGATTTCAAACAAGGATACCAAATAATGTAATTATTTATTGTTGAACATTGGCAACAATACCATGCAATGATGGGTACATAATACATAATAGACATAATAAACATGTAAACAATATATAGCAGACTTGTTGCACATGATTAAAAAATAGGTTGATAAAAAACCAAGCGCCCACAAAGAGCCACTTTCCGTGGGGGCACCCGTGCAAGCACGCTCCCAAGTCCTGCTGCTGCGTCCATTGACACAGACAGCAGGAGTCGGCCCCGCCCCTCAGCTCCCGTGTCACTGGATTTGATTGACAGCAGTGGGATCCAATGGCTGCTGCTATCAATTTATCCAATGAGGACCCAAGACAGTGGCTGGAGCTGCTGGGTAGGGATGGGCCGAACAGACCCCCACACCAGAAATTTCGAACACTGCGAAAGTTCGGACCCGAATAATAAACCCCATTAAAGTCATGAATCAAAAGTGCCCATTTTGAAGGCTTATATGCAAGTAATTGGACATACAATGGTTACAGGGGTCCGGGTCCTGCCCTGGAAGACATGTATCATTTTTAAAGGAGCAGTGATTTTTTTATTTTTAAAATGAAAGCATAAAAATGAAAAATTCCTTCCAATATAGTGCCTGGGGGTCCCCTTAGTCTACCTGTAAAGTGGTAGATCTGTAGCATGTCTAGAATCTGCTGCAGCAATAATTGCATTTATAAAGCCAAAAAAAATGTTATTTCCCTGCAAGCTACCTTTATTTTGCTCGGCAACAGCTGGGGAGCCAGTGTGTATGATGAGGCCACAATGTTATGCACTGGGAACAAGAGATTTTTTGGCTAAATTCTGGTGTCACTTTGACTTTGGATAGCAGTAACAGGTGCAGAAAAATTGGGCTTTGGGTGTGTGTGGTGCCTTTACACCATAACCGTATAGAGGTGCTCTTCATGAAGCCGAGAATTGGCTTTTCTGTAAAAAAAAAATTGCAATGATATACACCTGTCAAACAGGTGCAGAAATATTGGTCTTTGGGTGTCGGTGGCGCCTTCCCACCGTAACCCTATAGAGGTGCTCTTGATGAAAGCAAGAATTTACCTTGCTGTAAAATCTGCTGCAGATGTGCTGAAAAAGGCCCAGACAGCTGAGCTTTGAAAAGTGGACCGGGAGATAACAGCTGCAGAATGTGATGGAATACGGTGGCTGCTCTCTACTCTTTCTTGATGTCGGCCTCCTTGGGGTTGAGCTGTCTCACCTTCAGTTTCCTCCTCTGCTCTATCTGGCACCCAAGTCGCATCACTGACCTCATCATCATCATCATCATCTCCATCTCCTCCATCTTCATCATCATCATTACCACTGGAAACAACTTGGCAATATGCTGCGGCTGGGGGAACAGGAATGCCAATTTGTCTACCAGTGTTCTCCCCTCTCTCTAGGCTCATGTTCCTGTCATCTTCAACCTCAGAACCAACATCTGAATCCAGTAATGACTGGGCATCATCAAGGTGCAAGTGGCTGACACTGTGGTCAAATAACTCAGCTGACTTCTCCATGGCTGATGTTGGGCCTATAGCAGGAATAGATGTGGACAAGGGGGCAGGTTTATCCACTCTGGAAACTGCAGGGGACCACACACTTGTCTCATCCTCTGTCACGCAAGCAGAGGTGGATGAGGAAGGTTTAGTAAGCCAGTCCACTACCTCCTCTGTATGCTGTGGCTGGATAGCACAGGCAAACTCACTAAACAGAGGAAATGATGCCCTGCCTGAGGACTGACCACCACGTCCACCTTTGCTTGTGGGCACATTTGTTGCTGGCCCCCTTACAGTGCCAAGGGAACGTCTGCCTTGTTGTCCTTACAGACAGTTTTGGGAGGGAGGGGGCGGTGCTTATCAGAAAATGTAAAGAAGAAGTGGAAATCTGTATGTAGATGCACTTTACTCAATGTAAAGTAGTGTTTGGTGCACTTTAATTTGAGTACTCACACTACTCAGACACACTCCAGGGACACACTATAATATACTGCAATATAATGCCTCAAATGTACAGTGACACACAAAACTATATGGCGTTAAACTGGCAGTAACGCACACAGAAGTAAATGGCATTAAACTGGCAGTAACGCACACAGAAGTAAATGGCGTTAAACTTGCAGAAACACAATCAAATATACGGTGTTCAACTGTCCCTACACTGACGCAATCTGAACTGTCCCTACTCTAGCTATACACTAATGTAAAGATAAGTGACACGGTCTCACTACACTACACTGAAACTATCTGAGCTGTCCCTACTCTACATATACACTAATGTATGTATGAATGACACGGTCTCACTACACTACACTGAAACTATCTGAGCTGTCCCTACTCAAGCTGCACACTATGCAAAGCTGAATGATGGTCCCCCTCACTACACTCACACTATCCCTAGACTGACACTAAACTAGTTAGTGTGTTAAGTATAGCACACTAACTAATAGCACTGAACAGAGCCCTGTTCTATCTCTCTTCAGCCAAAATCACACTGAAAATGGCTGCCATTGAAAGAATACTTTTATACTGTGGGGCGGAAATGAGCCATGATTGGATAAAGTCATGATGACAGTGTCCAATCATGAGTCTGACAGTGCTCTGTGCCCTGATTGGCTTAAGCTTTCACTGCTTCAGCCAATCAGGGCTTGAAATGCACTGTTCAGTGCCGCAGTGCATTGTGGTCAGTTCGGGAGACCGAATGCATGAACAGCAAAAATTTGGCCCGAACTTATGCTCGGGCTGAACCGTTCGCCCATCCCTACTGCTGGGCCCGTTCTCATTGCTGGAACAATCGGGTTCAGGTAAGTAAAAGGGGGGCTTTGGGGGGCTGCTGCACAACAAAATGTTTTTCACCTTATTGCATAGAATGCATTAAGGTGAAAAACCTGGAGACTTTGCAACCCCTTTAAGCTCTGTCAGATTGGATGGAGGGCGTCTGTGAACAGAAACTTTCAAGTTTTGCCACAGGTTCTCAATTGGATTTAGGTCTGGACTTTGACTGGACCATTCTAACACATGTCTATGCTTTGATCTAAACCATTCCATTGTAGCTCTGGCTGTATGTTTAGGGTTGTTGTCCTGCTGGAAGGTGAACCCCATCCCAGTCTCAAGTCTTTTGCAGACTCTAACAGGTTTTCTTCTAAGATTGCCCTGGCTCCATCCATCTTCCCATCAACTCTGACCAGCTTCCCCGTCCCTGCCAAAGAAAAGCATCCCCATAACATGATGCTGCCACCACCATGTTTCACGGTGGGGATAGTGTGTTCAGGGTTATGTGCAGTGTAAGTTTTCCACCACACACAGTGTTTTGCTTTTAAGTAGTGTTGAGCGAACCCGGACTGTAACGTTCGGGTCCGTACCGAACTTTAGGGTGTCCGTGGCACGGACCCGGACCCGGACATTTCAAAAATCGTTCGGGTCAAGCCATGCCTGGGCTTGCAATGTCAGGCCCAAGCGAGTTGTGATGAATTTTCGTTTTGTGACACACACCACCTTTTGAATGTGACGTGTATTGGGACTTGTGTGATAGGGGTGGCACTTTGTACCACCACCGTCGTAGTACAATACCCCTACGAAAAGAAACCGTCCCTGCCCCTTCGACCAGTCTCAACTACCCTTCTACCTACCTCGGTCCCGTTAGAATCTTCTTTTGGACAATCTCAGACGTTTTCTGAACTCTGACCCTACCCCAAGTGGAAGGTCGTCCTGTTGTTGGGATTTGTATGTCGGTCTCGATGTTACCTTACCAAATCTAGTTTCGTATCTG
>BLSH010000756.1:932342-950301 GCA_018402905.1 Glandirana rugosa | reverse complement strand
TTATTTTCCCTATCCCCATTTATTTGTAGGGCACTTGCCCTAGTTTGAAGATGATTTTAGAACAGTTATATGGCTTCTACCGTTAATTAATACTTTTCAGACACAGTTTGAAGATGAACCACATTCATCTCCATTTTTGCATTTTTTATGTTTTTATTTTTTTAAAAATATTTAAAGTTATTTCCCTGTCCCCATTTTTTTGTAGGGCACTTGCCCTACCCTTACCCCCATTTTACTTCCTTTTGCAGCCCTCTGGGGCTTTCCAGGACTTTCCTACAGCCATTTTTGTGCCTAAAAGTTCGGGTCCCCATTGATTTCAATGGGGTTCGTTGTCCGTGCGATCGTTCGGGTTCCGTCCGGACCCGGACCCGGACTTTGTCCCGAAGTTCGGACGGACCAGCAGAACCCGAACTTCCAGGTGTTCGCTCAACTCTACTTTTAAGCCAAAACTTTCAATTTTGGTCTCCTCTGACCAGAGCACCTTCTTCCATGTGTTTGCTGTGTCCCCCACATAGCTTCTTGCAAATTGCAAACTGCACTTATGGGTTTCTTTCAACAATGGCTTTCTTCTTTCCACTCTTCCATAAAGGCCAGATTTGTGTAGTGCACAACTGATAGTTGTCCTGTGGACAGATTCTCCCACCTGAGCTGTGGATCCCTGCAGCTCCTCTAGAGTTACCATGGGCCTCTTGGCTGCTTCTCTGATTAATGCTCTCCTTGCCTGTCAGTTCAGGTGGACGGCCATGTCTTGGTAGGTTTGCAGTTGTGCCATACTCTTTCCATTTTCAGATGATGGATTGAACAGTGCTCCTTGAGATGTTCAAAGCTTGGGATATTATTTTATAACCTAGTCCTGCTTTAAACTTCTCCACAACTTTATCCCTGACCTGTCTGGCGTGTTCCTTGGCCTTCATGATGCTATTTGTTCACTAAGGTTCTCTAACAAACCTCGGAGGGCTTCACAGAATAGCAGTATTTATACTGAAATTCAATTACACACAGGTGGATTCTATTGACTATTTAGGTGATGTCTGAAGGCAATTGGTTCCACTAGATTTTAGTTAGGGGTATCAGAGTAAAGGGGGCAGAATACAAATGCACGCCACACTTTTAACATATTTATTTGTAAAACAATTTGAAAACCATTTATCATGTTCCTTCCACTTCACAATTATGTGCCACTTTGTGTTGGTCTATCACATAAAATCCCAGTAAAATACATTTGCGTTTTTGGTTGTAACATGACAAAATGTGGAAAATTTCAAGGGGTATATTCCCTTTGGTTTCTGTCCATGGATCTCTTAATTTCTTGTTGCTGTGTGTGTCTCTCTCAGTATAGTGCCTGTGTGTACCTCGTGTCCTTCCAGCGTGCTATTTGGTTGCACTCTGCCTGCATGAGTGTGCCAGAGAGCCACAATCTGGGTGCTGCCTTGCAGCGTAACATCCGCACCTCCAGTAACTCTGGTGAAGACTTGGTGGCTCCTTAGACCCTGCGACTCTTGCACACCTCTGTTTGCGTGCAGTCACACTGCTCCCAAAGCTGTGAGGATCCCTTCAGCCCAGCAGTTGAAATGGAAGCTGGAACATAGCAACATGAGATCTGACGTTTTTCTAGTGACCTCAAAGAACATCTCCACCTTTCCCACTTGTGTTGTTTCTCACTAGGTAAAGGAGTATCCCAGTTTATGTTCTTAGTAGATAACTATCTTAGCAGAATCTTACCTTGAATGGTAACTGGAGCAAGGAAACACAGTGGATCATAGATGCTGTTCACCACTGACAGGACTCCTCTCTTAGTGAAGGGTTTGTCACAAGTTGACACTTGGAAGGTGAATGTGTCTTGTTTAATGTTCCCCAACAATCCCAGACTTTGCTGTACAGGAGGCACATCTGTACCCAAATCAAGGTTTTTCAGACTAGTGGCATAGTTCTCAGAGTGAAAGGCACGCAAAAGTTCCTGGCTGTTGGATATAATCTTGTGAAGGCGAAGGTTTGCTACAGACACCATCTCATTTGTTTTGGTGAGAAGGTCAATTGCTTCTTTATCAGTTGGAAAAGACTTGAGTGCGTCGTCAACGTAGAAGTTTCTTTTAACAAATTGACGAGGGTCAGATCCATATTCCTCTTCTTCAGCCTGAGCTGTTCTCCTTAGCCTATAAGTTGCCACTGCAGGAGAAGGAATGCTAACGAAAACATGTACCTTCATTCGAAGCCGATACATTTTCTGAGGGTGTGTGGCTTCTTGTGAATGGGACACTCCCGGTTAGGGTTTTAAATCTTCCTGCTCTGTTTGCTTGCTGCCGCTACTGTGGTAGGAGTGGGAAGGATGACAGTCTTTTTGACAGATACTAGGCCTCTATGGTTCCTATTGCTGCCCTGAAGACTGGTACTCTTACAAAAGGGTGAGTGGAGACTATACTCACCGTAGGAAAAACTTGGATCGTTCTGGGTCTCCGCAATTTTCCTAATGAATACGCAGAAGAAAGAGAATGGAGGGAAGGAAACCTTGTTCTCTCTTTTGTATGATGAGCCTAGTGCAGACTATTTCTCTTGCAGACCATACGGGAGCTTGGAGACGATTGGGTTTACCTCTCTTCCAGTGTCAAGGTAAATGAGTCCGGGTAGTTTTGGGTCTGCCTTGGCTAGCTGAAGCTCAAGGAGAAGGTCACACAAGGTCTCTGGAACTCTTTGTTGTCCTTACCAGATATCTTTGGGAAAGTTTCCAGACGCATGAACAAAGCATTTACTATAACTTCTGGACTGCCATAACTTTTCTCTAGTCGATCCCATGCAGCTGTGAGGCCTGCTGTAGGATTGTCAATGAAAACTGATCTTAATGGCTTAATGCAGCAGATAGAGGACCAATCTGATCAGCAAATCTAATTCTTCGGCAGCTGTAATGCCAAGATCACTGATTTCAGTTCTGAAGGCACATTTTCAGCTTCTGTAGTTCTCAGATTGGTCATCAAAACTTGTGAGACCAGTCTTTGTGAGCTCTCTGCGAAGTATGTTCCTCACCAGAGGCGTAACTAGAACCTTCAGGGCCCCGGTGCAAGAAATTATGAAGGGCCCCCTGACCCCTGGCCAGGGCCCTTCCCTCTTCCCACTGATCCTGGGGCCCTTTACTCCTATCGTGGGTCCCTTTATTACGGTACTGCAGTGGAGCCCTTTCACAAGTTCTGCAGCAGGCCCCAGGGATAAACTGGATAGAGGAAAATGGAGGAGATTGGGTCCTCTAAATGCCACCCCAGCATCCCTCCTATTCAGGTGTACAAGGGAGGCACATGGACCCCCTGGACCATGGGGCCCGGTTGCAATTGCAACCCCTGCAACCCCTATCGTTACGCCCCTGTTCCTCACAAACTCTGCTGTTTCAGTTGTCTCTGCCTTTATACAAGACGTTGTTGGCTGAATGGTGCTGATTGAACTATCTTGACATTGTTGCAACTTCGTATCTGAAAGTTCCCTTTTTGTCACTTGATTGAACTTTTTATGTGAGAGGGGGCTGTTATATTTTTTAGACTGCACCACACCTATTACACACAGAGGGACATGTTGATGGCAGGATCAACATTTAACCCCTGGCAAGTCAGGATTCTTTTTTAACCACTTCAGCCCCGGAAGGATTTCCCCCTTTAGGACCAGAGCACTTTTTGCGATTCAGCACTGCGTCGCTTTAACTGACAATTGCGCGTTCATGCGACGTTGTACCCAAACAAAATTTGCGTCCTTTTTCTCCCACAAATAGAGCTTTCTTTTGGTGGTATTTGATCCCCTCTGCGTCATTTCTGATCACCGCTATAAATAAAAAAAGAGCGACAATTTTCCAAAAAAAAACAATTTTTCTTACTTTTTGCTAAAATACAAATCCAAAATAAATATATAAAAAAGCCTTTTTTGTTCATCGGTTTTGGGCGATTTATATTCTTCCTCATATTTTTGGTAAAAAAAAATCGCAATTGGCATTTATTGATTGGTTTGCGCAAAAGTTGCCACGTTTACGATCCACGAGAATTCATTCCTGGGGTTTTTATTTATTTTTTGATATTTTACTAGTAATGGCAGCGATCTGCAATTTTTAGCGGAACTGCGATATTATGTTGGACATGTCGGACCATTTTGACACTTTTTGGGACCATTGGCATTTATACAGCGATCAGTGCTATGAAAATGCACTGATTACTGTGTAAATGCCATTGGCAGTGAAGGGGTTAACCTGAAGGGGGCTCTCTAAGGGTTAACTGTGTTCCCTCTCTGTGTTCTAACTGTATGGGGGCTGGGCTGGCAGGGGGAGGGGAGTGATCATGACTTCCATATACAGGAAGTCTGTGATCACAGCCCTTCCCCCTCTGTCGGAATGGAGATCCGTGTTTACATACACGGACCTCCGTTCTCTCACTGCGGGGGAGCCATCGCGGGTAGCCGGCGGATATCAAGTCTGCCCTACCCGCACTCTGGCCCCCCAGAACACAGTGAACGCACGCGCGCTCCTTTGGCGACATGCGCACGGTCACAATACTCGTTATCGCGGCCGCCGTCAGGTTACATATATTTACATAGTCAGCGAGGTCGGAAAAAGACACAAGTCCATCAAGTCCAACCTATGTGGGTGTTTTTAATGTCAGTATTACATTTTATATCCCTCAATGTTGTGCTCCCTTAGGTGTTCATTTAATAGTTTCTTGAAATTATCTATGCTCCCAGCAGAAACTACTGCTTGCGGAAGAGAATTCCACATCCTCACTACTCTTACCATAAAGAAACCTCTACGCTTTTTAAAGGTAAACCGCCTTTCATCTATTTTTAATGAATGGCCGCGTGTCTTTGTGTGCTCCCTTGCGTGGAATAGTTTTGAACCTATTGTGGGGTCACCAGTACAGTATGTATACTTTGAAATCATATCCCCTCTTAAGCATCTCTTCTCCAGAGAGAATAAGTTCAGTGCTTGTAATCTTTCCTCATAACTGAGGTTCTCCAACCCCTTAATTAGCTTTGTTGCCCTTCTCTGTACCCCTCCCAATACCAGGACATCCTTCCTGAGGACTGGTGCCCAGAACTGGACGGCATACTCCAGGTGCGGCCTCACCAGAGACTTGTATAATGGGAGAATTATTGATTTATCCCTGGAGTTGATCCCTTTCTTGATGCATGCCAAAACTTTTCTAGCTTTGCTTGCCGCAGCTTGGCATTGCATGCTACTGCTGAGCCCGTTCTCCACTAAGACCCCTAGGTCTTTTTCCATCCTATATTCCCCCAGACGCTTACCCCCTAGTGAGTAGTTTGCTTTTTTATTCTTGGTACCCATAATGCATTATCTTACATTTTTCAATGTTAAATCTCATTTGCCACTTGTCCGCCCACCCCATTAATTTATTCAGATCCTCTTGCAAAATTTCCACATCCTGTTGAGAATATATTGCTCTGCTTAGCTTGGTGTCATCTGCAAATATTGAGATTGAGCTGTTCACCCCCTCCTCCAAATCGTTTATGAATAAATTAAAAAGGATTGGTCCCAGGACAGAACCCTGGGGCACACCACTTTCTACGCCAGACCATTCTGAGTACTCCCTCCCCATTTCTCACCCTCTGGGCTCGCCCCTGTAACCAGTTTTCAATCCAGGTACTCACCCTTAGATCCATGTTGAGGGACCTTAGTTTGTACAGTAAACTTTTATGCGGAACTGTATCAAATGCTTTTGCAAAATCCAGATACACCACGTCTACAGGCCTTTCCTTATCTAGGCAGCTCGCCTCCTCATAGAAGGTTAATAGATTGGTTTGGCAAGAACGATCCTTCATGGACCCATGTTGATTACCGCTGATGATGGCCTGGAATTGTCCAACTTCTCCGCATCCAAAACATCACTTGGACTTACTTTAGGGAAGCTTTGATCCTCCTGGTTGGAACACTTGGTCTTGTACCTCTGAGTTTCCATTACTCGCATCAATGCATGATACTCTGGGTTTGGTCACAAGCAACTTGGGTCATCAATTCATTGGGATCTGACTTGCTAACTGGCTTTTTGTTATCAAGACTTACAAGTCCTTCTTGCTCTGGTTCTGTTTCACTACCTTTGTCTGAGAACCCTGCCTTGGCATGAACAGCCCGAGCAACCACTTTCTCTCTCCTTCCTCCACTGACCCCCAACTCTCTCATCCCCTGGCTCTTCTCTTCCAATAGAGCTTCTTCTTCCTGCACTTCTCTCACCAATTCAGGATAGGTTGGAACTGTCTGTGTTTTCTTCAGTAATAGCTTTAAAACGATGGGATGATTGGGGCAGGCCCCTTGCAGGACCCATTCCAAATAAGCTTGATCAGCGTCTTTTGGGCCAATACCCTGCTTAACCACTTCCCTACCGCCGTATTCAGAATGACGGCCGGGAAGTGGTTGAGTTATCCTGACTGGGCATCATATGACGTCCTCAGGATAACATGCTGGCGTGCGCCCGGGGTGGCACGCACAGCGGTGATCGGTAATGTGGGGGGTCACTCTGACACCCCGCATTACCGATCTCAGTAAAGCACTTCCATCGGAAGCACTTTACCATGTGATCAGCCGTGACCAATCACGGCTGGTCACAGTGTAAACAGGAAAGCCATTTATCAGCTTTTCCTGTACTCGGGTCTGCAGAACCTGAGTAGAGGGGAGCCGATCGGCTGCTCTCCTGACAGGGGGGGGTCTGTGCTCATGGTTTATCAGCGCAGCCTCCCTCGGATCACCACCCTAGACCACCAGGGAGCCTGCCCAGGGACCACCAGGGATGTGCCCACCCAGGACCACCAGGGAGCCGACCAGGGACCACCAGGGAGCCGATCAGGACCACCAGGGAGACCACTCTAGACCACTAGGTAAAAGGCACAGTGCCCAATATGGATGGCACTCAGTGCCACCTTTAGATGCCACCCTAGACCACCAGGGAAATGGCCCCAATCAGTGCATCTGCCCACCAGTGTCTACCAGTGCCCCTATCAGTGCCCACCAGTGCCACTTTCCAGTGCCACCTACCAGTGCCACCTATCAGTGCCCATCAGTGCCCAGTTCCGCCTATGAGTGCCAATCAGTGCCTCCTATGAGTGCCCATCAGCGCCGCTTATCAGTGTCCGTCAGTGCTGCATATCAGTGCCCATCAGTGCTGCTTATCAGTGCCGCCTATCAGTGCCCATCATTGCTGCATATAAGTGCCTCATCGTCAGTACTGCCTCATCAATGCCCATCAGTGGAGCCTCATCAGTGCCCATCAGTGATGGAGAAAATTTACTTATTTACAAAGTTTTGTGACAGAAACAGAGAAACATTTTTTTTTTCAAATTATTTTTTATTTGTAGCACAAAAAAGAAAAAACGCAGAGGTGATCAAATACCACCAAAAGAAAGCTCTATTTGTGGGAACATGATAAAAAATTTGTTTGGGTACAGTGTTGCACGACTGCGCAATTGTCATTCAAAGCGCAACAGCACTGAAAGCTGAAAATTGGTCTGGTAGGAAAATGTTCATAGTATTAAAGTTGTTAAGGATGATCTGATGTAGCATTCTGTCTGCTCGAGAGATGTATTCAGAGAGTCTCTTCCCTTGTTGCTGATGAGTGGTTGAACATGTACAACAGCTCTGCAATTGTTTTCACTCTTCCGAATACAGCGTACAAAGCGTCTATGTAGTCCACAGCAACACAAGTTTTCTTCCCCATTCTCAAATTATAGAATACCTCGGCCGCTGGGCCTCAAAGGCTCTCACTAAGCTGCTGTCATTTCACAGCCTCTGGAGCACTCCATTCCTCCACTGACAGGATGGCTTGACTCATCCAAGTCTCAAATTCTTCTCTGATGGGGTTGGCAGCTTTCCTGATAAGAACCGGAGTCTCCGATAGCTTTGATTGGCATTTCCGGACCCATTCTTCACCAAACTGTCAACCAGCCGGCTCATGTCAGTGTAGAATGAGGCGGGAGGGGCACTGGCCCCATGGGGGTCTGCTCAACAGACCCTGGGCTCCCTCCCTGTGCCCTCCGTGGTGGTTGCCTCTCAACAGTTTCTCCCCCCACTTTCAGTGGGATCACCCGAGCAGTTACCCCTTCAGCTAGGAGCACCTCTTCTTCCCGGAAACTGGCAGGTATCTCTTCCTGCCACTCCATCAACACCCTGACACAGTCCAGAGTGAACTCAACTATCACATCCAGAATGTAGGCCCTCTGCTCTGGGGCTAGAGCTCTCACCCACTGCCGAATCTCCTTCTCAGTGCACTCACTTCCTGAGATTTCCAGAACAGTGATTTGCTCTACCCGAGCTCCTTGTGCTCTTCCCTAGGTGACTGTGGCAGCCTTTCTATCAAATCGAGGCTCTTGTCTAGGTTGGCTAGGGCTGGCTGCAAAGAACATCATGGCCACAAATGTAGCACTGCCCCCTGGAGGGCAGCTTGTTCCTCTGCACCGTCCTGCCTTCCAGCCCATCTGACACTCTAGAAAGTTCAGACATTTTTGCATGCACCTTTAAATGACATTCTGACACAAGTTAGATAAAAGATTATCTTAGCTTTTACTGAAACAAAGATATGTTGAGGAACAGGGTATATATCAACTTTTTCCCCCCTTCCCATCTGGTCCCTGCACCTCCAGTTTTCTCTTGCTTTGATGTGCTCCCCCTTTTTGTATATATTGTATATAGTTAGTTGTAGTTAGGCTTGCTGTTTGTTAGTTATTAGGCAGGTATTTTGTCACTGGGTTTTTGGTTCACTTATATTTTCATGTGTGCTGTGTGCTGGTGTTTGGACGAATTTTTTTGGTAAATAAATCTCACTTAAAGCATACACAGTCTGGACCCAGTCTCCTGTGTGTAGCCACACAGATCTGGCCATCCCTGTTGCTGATTCCTGACATTAGAAGTAGTGTCTATGATGCACTGCCCCCTGGAGACCTGCTTGGATTCACCTGTTCCTCTGCACCACAGTGACCATGTGAACCTTCCAGCCTACCTGACACTCTAGGTTCAGACATTTTTGCATGCACCTTTAAATGACACTCCAACACAAGTTAGATAAAAGATTATCTTAGATTTTACTGAAACAAAGATATGTTGGTGAACAGGGTATGTATCAGCTGAATCCTGGAAACAGCCAAGGCTCAGGTAAGGGATCCCAAACAGTGCAATTGTAGTTCAGAATCACAAAGGCAAGATATATATATATATATATACGTATATATTGTGGTAGTGTGGTACCCCACCAGGGGAAGGACACAGGATTCTCAACCAGGCTGGTGGGGGGCTCCAGGAAGTTTGCATGTTTGGGAGGAAACTGGCTTTTCAGTTTCCTCATTGTTTAGGAAAGTCAGTTTTGGGACCTGGAGCCCGGGGATTTCGTACCGGTCCGGGTATCCTGGGTCCGGATTTTGTGATCCACCAGCATACTGACTGGTCAGGCGGGTGCTTGCCTATTTGTAGACACCTGACCATGGTTCTGGGCTCCACCCTCCTGAGGAGTCCAGGCTTACAAGGGAGAAGCCAGAGAGTGCAGGTGTGCACTGGGAGAAGCCAAAGAGTGCATTGTGTACACTGGGAAAAGCCAAAGAGTGCTTGTGGGCACTGGGAGAAGCCAAAGAGTGCTTGTGTGCACTGGGAAAAGCCAAAGAGTGCTTGTGTGCACTGGGAGAAGCCAACGAGTGCTTCTGTGCACTGTAAAAGCCAGAGACCCAAGTCTGAGGGTCAGAGCAGTGAGGAGCTGCTGTCTATATGGATGGTGTTGGCAAGGGAATGGTCTGTAGGAGACAGACAAGAGACTGAAGTGGAAGGCCTGAGCAGTGGCGCTGCTGCTAAAGAGAGCCAGGTGGCTTAGTATTTTTGTTTGCAATGCTGCATGTGTAAGCCAGGAGTCTGAATATATAGATTATTTGATGCTGATGGTGAAAACCTCCTGCGAGGGAAAACCTTTGATTTTGTTTTCTTGAACTTCCTTTAATAAAAGTGGGCTACCACGCCCTAAACCTGAAGTTCCTGTTTGCTGTGAACTCAATGGAAATGCATCTACTCCTGAGCTAAACAACCCCAATATCACAATATACACATACTGTATGTATGTACATAAGAAATAATAGCCAGAGGATAGGTGGGTAATTATAGAAAAATCCACTAGTTGTTGCAATATAGTACACTCTAAAGGGAAATCCAGGCCAGCCTATAAAACCTTTAATCCTAAGGAGAGACCAAGAAACATAAGAAATAGGTAGGAGGGCCCTTTAGGTAGTAATAAACAGAAATGTCCAGCGTGCCCAGCCTACCAGCATTTGGAGCTCTTTAAATTCTATCCAAAAGAGGGCACAACAATGTTAAAGTGAACATGACAGCCTAAACTGGCTAGCGGTATTCCTTGGAGTAATTCAGGGTACAGGTGTCTATGAACAGAGTCTTATGCAAAGCAGCAAAGTGATCCTATGGGAAAGATGTCTGTACACAATGTCCAGCAAGGAGAACAAATCAGAAATGGTAATTGGCAGGCGACTGCTCTCTCACCAACTGAAGAACCCGATAGGAACCCTCTGGACATTAATTCTGGATGAGATGTCCTTTTGCGGAACAATGGCTGGCCAGCTGCTGGATATATGCCGGATCTGTCTGATGGATTAGTGATGCAGTGATGTCTCGCGAACAGCAGTGGGGCCCTCCGGGGCCGGGCTGGAGTCACTGGATCGCCACATGGTAGGCCGCAGCCCTTTAGCATATCAGCAGGGAGATAGATGTTCACTCACTGAGGCCCAGGAAGAAGAGAGCATGGGCCGTATCTGTTGGCCCTTTTATAGCCTCTCCCAGAGGTCTGTTGGTGTTGCGCTGGGCCCTCTAGGATGTGTAGTCCAGGGATAGTTCCACAGCTTCAGACCATCTGCCAAAGAGACTACTAGTCCCACAATCCTCTCTGCTTGTCTCAGAGATGTGATGTCAGTCACTAGAGCCCAGCACTAGGGGGACACAGGAACAATTGGAGAATGATGGGGGTGGTCTGCTGAACCAGGTAACTGTAGCCCACTGTCAGCTACAGCTACATTAGATTTCTTTTTTTTCTGGCTTTTTTCCTTTGGTGATTCTGCCAATAACACGCTTCCTGTCTTATGCTGACAACACTCACACTTTTGTAGCGCCCCCTGGTAAGTGGGAGCCAGAGTGTAGAGATTTTTTTGATAGGTGAGGTAAATTTAGTCAGTCAACTCGTATGCAGGCCTGATTGTTTTGATTCTGGGCAGGGGAGTGGCCCAGGGAGGTGAGTTGACTGTGGGTAGTGACACCTCTAAGTGAGTCCCTCCTTCTGTTTCTAGAATATTCTGGAAATGGGGAGGGGACCCAGTGAGGTGGAGCTATCTGGGCCTTTTGGAAAGCCCTGACCAATCCCCAATCTGGATTGGCAGGGGGCAGGCCTTCTCAAATAGCCTGGGTAAGCCCTGGGAGGGAGGAGTAGTTTGGGTGGAAGATTGGAGCTGGGATGTAGCTGAGGTTTCGGAGGCCTCACCCGGGAGGGAGCCCCCAGTCTGGGGGGGTGACCTTGAGGCCTGGGCTCGGGTGCAACCAGGAAGAAGAGAGAGATCCTGGAGCATCACAAGGGAGCAGGTGATCAGCAGACAGCGCTACTGGAGAAGCTCAGTCAGGAGTCCACCGGGTGGTCGGTGAGTGGCACACACCCTGGGAAGCTGTAGAGGCGTTCCGGAGCGGATTGAGGTGAGAGATAGTCTGGGAAGGATACAGAAGTCAGTGGTGTCATAGTGGCATTGGAAAAGGGCAACGCAGCTAGAATAACTGACATCGCCTCTAGCAAGAGGATAGGCTGGGAGTAGTAGTTCATCAGGCCCGGCTAGCACATCAGTGTACCTTCACACTAGGGGACCAACTGTCCCCACCTGTACGGAGTGGTTCTGAGGTCCTGCGTGCAGCATGTCAGCCCTCACCATGTGCTTGTCAGGCTGGAGAAATGGAGAAGGCCTAGTAAATTTCCTTCTGGGCCTGGAACAAGTAGGAGCGAGGAACCGGAGCTTAGAGAATCAAGTGATATGCTGGAGGAAGAAGTGTAACTGGAGAAAGTGAAGTGCTGGAGTACAAGAGGCGATGTATATACAGAGCTGTACTGTATATAGTGGTCCTGTGCAAGTTTGCAACTGATTCCATGGGCGTCCCATAACAACCCCAATCCCCATCCAAGTTCAATCCTCTAATAAAACAAAACAAAGTACCAGCCTGTTCTGTGACTCCAGGTGCGGTATGGATGTGATTGAGTACAGTGTGAGCAGGTGAACCACAACACTCAGCCACCCCTAAGGGGGCCATTGGCTACACTTTATTGTATATGAAGGAACAGTGTTGTCACCCTAGGCTGCTTGTTGCTGCTTAGGACTTAAAGTGGAGTTCCACCCTTTCCGAATGTTTATTAAAAATCAGCGGGTACAAAAAGTGTAGCTGCTGACTTTTAATAAACAGGCACTTACCTGTCCCACGGTCCAGCAATGCAGACGCACGGAGCCTCAGATCTCTCCCCCTCCCCTCCACAGCGCCGGCATTGCTACTGTGGGCACCCAGGCGCGGCTTCACGGCCGGGCACGCACTGTGCATGCGCTGAGCTTCTTGATTGGTCCCAAAGTCTTCTAGTACCTGTCCTGTGTCCCAGAAGACTTCTGGAGGGAGGGGGAAGGAGACCTTCCACTTCCAATCACCTAAGGCTACCGGAGCGGAAGTACCCATAAAAATTGGGTATCCGCACCCCCCCTCCTGCCCAAAAGCTCAGATTCACCATCAGGAGCTGGGGAGGAGGCCTTAAAGCGGAAGTTCCACTTTTGGGTAGAACTCTGCTTTAATGTAGTTTTCTCTAGTTACAAAGTTGACTTGGGCAGGGCTAATAATAGTGCTTGGGATTTCATTGTAGCAGAGATACTGCATTGTCGACCCTCTACAGGAAGTTACAAACTCACAGGATTTCTGGGAGGATCAACGGGTATTTTATGCACTTATTGAACAGATATAACAGAAGAATTTCCATAGCATTTATTAGGCCAAAAGGGAGCAAATAAAAGAAGTTTATTGTTTGGGTTTATATATCCTTTAAGCCTATTACTAAAAACGTGTTTTCTGTTAATTTTTAGGTGAATAGTCAGTCACATTGTAGCGATCGTACAGCTATTATCATTTAACACTATGCACAGAGCAGCTTATTTCTTGCTAGATTGAGCAAGGCATCTTCATTCCAAGCTGCTGAAGTAATTACGGCGGCTGTGCCCTAAGATACAATGCTGAGATTTGACAAGGTGTGAAAGGATCTTTATTTTTATACGAAACTATAAAACCTTTTTTTTGCCCAATATCCTCATTCTTTCTCCAGGTTTCAGTTTTATATGTGTTCCTTTCATTATATTTACATATAAATTGTTCAGCCAGTAAATAGCATTACCGGCTGCTCACGCAGAGGTAACTGCCGCAGTAATTGCTGACATTAGCTGGAGACTAGAAATATTTCTCAGGGTCCCACAAGTTAGGTAAATATATGTGAGTGAATGTAGCAATTTAAAGGGGAAACTGTATTCCATTTACACTTTGTTATTTATGTGAATCTAATAACAGAGCAAAACAAAAGGTTCACTTAGGCCCTATTCACATCTTTGTGCTTCGGAAACACGCACAGAAATGCGCGTTTCTGCATACATTCTCCAAATGCAGCAACACGCATAGCGTTTGCAGTGCCATTATTATTAGAAGAACTATAGGCAAAACCTTTTATTTTTCATTTTGGATAGAGTAAGGGAAGGTTATAACACCTATCAGATTTTGTTTCGCCATCTGTGTCCCATTGCAGAGATTTCCCTTCACTTCCTGTCCCATAGCCAAACAGGAAGTGAGCAGAAATCTCTGCAAATTAAGGAAATTTCTTGGGGACCCCCAGGTTACCAAAACTAGTGCCCCCATTGGAAGATTTCCCCTCTATTACTTTTCTGGAGACAACTCAAAATATGGGTTTTTCTTTTACTTTCACTTTTAATAATAATGGTAAAGAGGACAAATAGAGAGGGTGAATTTCCTTAAGAGTCCTTTCACATGAGCGGATAGTTCGGGTCCGTCTGTCAGTTTTTCAGGCGGACCCAAACGGACGCTCCATTGTCCTCTATGGAGCGACGGATGTCAGCGGTGACATGTCTGCTGACATCCAATCCGCTCTGATCCACCAAAAACATCCGTCTGGTGGATCGGATCGGATGAACACAGACAGACAGTCCGTGTTCATCCGATCCTCCATAGAGAAGAATGGAGCTGTGACAGCAAAAATTGCCTTCCATGGCGTGCCACGTCCTTAAATATCAGAAGAATATGTGTGGAAAACCCACATGACAGGAAACAAGGTGGACTTTAGGGGCACACACGAGACCAAAGCAGAAAATAAGATTTAATAAAACATATATTTTATTGGTATACCATTAAAAGTAGTGGCAAAAAAGTGCACAGTATAACAAAAGAATATATCATTGTAAATGTAGTATGATCAGGTATAAAATACTACAAAATACCCAGAGAACATTTGTGCAGTACAGTCATGTGGGGTCGACGCGTTTCGCTGAAAGGCTTCATCTGGACCCTTTCTCAGACTGTAGATAAACAAAATTACAATTTATACCTCAAACAAGTAAGCAATAAACAAAACAATCGATATGAGTAATAATCATCAAAACAATCGATATGAGTAATAATCATGACAAAACAATCGATATGAGTAATAATCATTGGTTACTCATAATTACTCATATCGAATGTTTTGTTTATTGTTTACTTGTTTGAGGTATAAATTGTAATTTTGTTTATCTACAGTCTGAGAAATGGCCCAGATGAAGCCTTTCAGCGAAACGCGACGACCCCACATGACTTTACTGCACTAATGTTCTCTGGGTATTTTGTAGTATTTTATATCTGATCGTACTACATTTACAATGATATATTCTTTTGTTATAGTGTGCACTTTGTTACCACTACTTTTAATGGTATACCAATAAAAGATATGTTTGATTAAATCTTATTTTCTGCTTTGGTCTCGTATGTGCCCCTAAAGTCCACCATGTTTCCTGTCATGTGGGTTTTCCACACATGAACAGGTTTTTTTCTTCTGGAGCTGTGACAGGTCTGTCCTGTCATCCGCCGGCTCAGTGGGGATAAACGGATGGATCCCCGCTGAGCAGCGGAGCCCGTCAAAACAGGCTCCGCTCGTGTGAAAGGAGCCTTACGGAGCCACAGACAGCAATAAAAAGTGACAGATGCTCTAATCGATCTCCACTTTATCCAAAACTAAAAACAAAGTTCTGCCTTCAGTTATACTTTAACTACTTGACCTTTGGAAAATTTACCCCACTTCATGACCAGGTCATTTTTACAGTATTTTGTCTTTATTAGGTTTTTCTTTTTGAAAAGGTTAACAACAGTTATTGTGTCACAATTTAACCACTTCAGCCCCGGAAGGATTTCCAGCTTTAGGACCGGAGCCCTTTTTGCGATTCGGCGCTGCGTCGCTTTAACTGACAACTGCGCGGCCGTGCGGCGTTGTGCCCAAACGAAATTTGCGTCCTTTTTTTCCCACAAATAGAGCTTTCTTTTGGTGGTATTTGATCACCGCTGCGTCATTTTTGATCGCCGCTATAAACAAAAGAAGAGCGACAATTTTGCAAAAAAACCCAAATTTCTTACTTTTTCCTAAAATACAAATCCAAAAAAAAAATATAAAAAAAAAACATTTTTTTTCACCGGTTTTGGCCGATTTATATTCTTCCTCATATTTGCGATAAAAAAAAATCGCAATCGGCGTTTATTGATTGGTTTGCGCAAAAGTGGTCGCGTTTACGGATGATGAGAATTCATTTTTGGGGTTTTTAATTTTTTTTATTTTTTACTAATAATGGTGGCGATCTGCGATTTTTTGCGGTACTGCGATATTTCAGCGGACATGTCGGACCATTTTGACACTTTTTTGGGACCATTGGCATTTATACAGCGATCAGTGCTATAAAAATGCACTGATTACTGTGTAAATGCCATTGGCAGTGAAGGGGTTAACCTGCAGGGGGCGCTCTAAGGGTTAACTATGTTCCCTGGGCGTGTTCTAACTGTATGGGGGCTTGCCTAGCTGGGGAAGGGAAGTGGTCACAGCCTTCACGTAAAGGAAGGCTGTGATCACAGCCCTTCCCCCTCACACAGAGCGGAGGTCCGTGTGTACATACACGGACCTCCGCTCACTCGCTCCGGGGGGGCTATCGCGGGTAGCCGGCGGCAATCGAAGCCGCCGCACCCGCTCCCTGGCCCCCCCCTTGACACAGTGAGCGTGCGGGCGCGCCTCCGGCGGCGCGCGCGCGCCCACTAAACTCGTTGCCGCAGCCGCCGTCGTATGACGGCGATTTGCGGGAACGAGTCACTTTGCCGCCGTCAGATGCCGATCGGCGGTCGGCAAGTGGTTAAGCATGTAAGTCGGTAAATTGTTGTTACAAGAGGAACATAAGTGAATAGTACATTGAGATGTTGTGTACAAGCATGAGTACAGAGAAAAGTATAGTGCGTGGAGTTGCGTCACTCCCCCGTCACCCCAGTAGGGAGCAAGCTGCGGCGGGGGGAGGCGCATCCCCGGCGTTTTCATGCGAGTAAACCTTCTATGGGTATAGTTGGTAACTTTGGTAGAGAAAGTCTCTGAAGTTTGGTATAGGGCTCTGACACCTGTGGTCTAAGAAAATGTTGGTAGAAGTCGATAGGTGTGGTTAGTTGGCTGCTGTTGGAGGGTTGGGGTGGTGAGCAGTTTGGTGAGGTTCCTTTGGGCTGTGGGGTATATTGTGCCCATTTTGGCTCCGCTTATTGTAGTGCAAGGTTGCTTCTTCAGTCTGAAGACCATTTTTCCCAGGCTTTGTGAAAGAATTGTGTAGACATGTTAGCTTTAGCAAATGCATATTCCGTTTGATAATGTGAATTTAGTATGAGTATGACTTCTTGTAGTTGGGGAGGTTGGGGTGATTTCCATTTTCTTGCTAATGCAGGTCTTGCTGCAATCAGAATGTGGGTTGCCAGGGTTTGTGTGTGGTTGGGCCATGAGGGAATTGAGAGGCCTAACAGTAAGTCCAGTGGTTCCTTGGGCCTGGGGAGGTCACATAAGGTGGCGATCAGGTTTGCGATGTTTTGCCAGAAGGGTCCAATGTCTGGGCAATCCCACCATATGTGTTTCAAAGTTCCGTTGAGATCGCAGCCTCTCCAGCATTTGGGTGAAGTGGCGGGGTATATTGTTGCCAGTCTGGTCGTTGTGTAGTACCACCTATGAAACAGCTTCTGCAGTGATTCCCAGTGCATGATACAGCGTGATAAGCGCAGTGGGGTGTTAAGGGCTTTTTGCCATTGTTTAGGTGATGGAGGGTTGTTTGTGAGGGTGGTCCAGTGGTTGATAGAGGGAGAGAGCATGTTCAGGGTTGGGGAGGTGAGCAGTTTATATATATAGGATATTCCTTTTGATGATCGTTATGTTGTGGACAGTGGTCTGGACGGAGAGTGTCTCACCGAGTTACGTCCGTAAAGTTTGGACCCAGAGGAGGATTACGGGAGTCCTTATGTTAAGAAGAGACTCTATTTTTTCTTAATACTGTATGGGGTCTTTAGTAAGAAAGAGATAGAAGCTTAGTCTAGGTATGATAGATTTTATTTTACCAGTGGTTGCCTGAGGTGTTGAGGGTTTTAGAATTCGAAGATGTTAAGGTTTGAATGAAGTAGTTTTCCTTATAGGATATATATATTTGACGAGTGGAGGGGTTGGGACTTGTACGAGAGAGGGAGATAGTTGGTGACCTGGTGGGAGTGTTTGTTGGGAGGTAGTGGATTTGTTACCGTTTTTCGGGAATTGTGGGGTGACGCGAATAGTGCGACATAGTACGTGACCCTTAGTGACGTCTTCGACAAAGTATCCACCATGATGTGTTGCTGGTCTGACCGTTGTTATAT